>JACEFZ010016569.1:37500-475892 GCA_014155875.1 Cepaea nemoralis
CCTACATATTCCAACTATATTGCCAGGGATCTGATTTTAAAACTACCACTGGATGATTTGATCCTCAAATACGTTGTATAACAATCAACCTTACTGCCCCGAATCCATAGGGAACAGTATGAGTGAAGCCTCGTATTTGTAGACCGACCGACCCCGCATACATCAGGGGCGTGTCGTAGGCACTTCTCCTCTCTCTCTCTCTCTCTCTCTCTCTCTCTCTCTCTCTCTCTCTCTCTCTCTCTCTCTCTCTCTCTCTCTCTCTCCATCAGGCTTCTCTGTACCCACATATTCCAACTATATTGCCGGTGGTCTGATTTTAACACAACCACTGGAAGATTTGATCCTCAAATTCGTGGTATAGCAATTAACCTTACTGCCTCTATTCCATAGAGAACAGTAGGAGTGAAGCCTCGCATTTGTAGACCTACCCACTCTGCATTCCTCATGCGGTATATCGCATGCAGTTTTCCTCTCTCTCTCTCTCTCTCTCTCTCTCTCTCTCTCTCTCTCTCTCTCTCTCTCTCTCTCTCTCTCTCTCTCCTTACATCTTGCTTCTCTGTGCCTACCTACTTCACTTGTATTACCAGTGGTTGGATCTCACACAGCCCCATCAACTCGTACACTGGACGAGTGGCTCCTGAAGTGTGCTTTGTAACAATCAACCATACTGACTATTTCATAGGGGACAGTACGAGGGAAACGTCATACGTGTAGACTGACGCGCCCCACATGCCTCATGTGGTATATCACAGGCACTTCTCCTCTCTCTCTCTCTCTCTCTCTCTCTCTCTCTCTCTCTCTCTCCTTACATCTTGCTTCTCTGTGCCCACCCACTTCACTTGTATTACCAGTGGTTATATCTCACACAGCCCTAACAACTCAAACACTGGGCGAGAGGCTCCTGAAGTGTACTGTGCAATAATCAACCATACTGACTATTTCATAGGGTACAGTACGAGGGAAACGTCGTACACGTAGACCGACGCGCCCCACACGCCTCATGTGGTATATCACAGGCACTTTTCCTCTCTCTCTCTCTCTTCTCTCTCTCTCTCTCTTTCTCTCTCTCTCCTCTCTCTCTTTCACCCTCTCGCTCTCTCCCTCTCTCTCTCACTCCCTCTCTCGCTCTCTCTCTCCCTCTCTCACTCCCTCTCGCGCTTTCTCTCCCTCCCTTGATCTCTCTCTTGCCCTCCCCCTCTCTCGCTCTCACCCTCCCTCACTCTCTCTCTCCCTCTCCCTCTCTCTCCCTCCTCTCTCCCTCCCTCTCTCTCTCCCTCTCTCTCCCTCTCTCTCTTCCTCTCCCCCTCTCTCTCTCCCTTTCTCTCTATCTTTCTCCCTCTCTCTCTCTCCCTCTCTCTCTCCCTCTCTCTCTCTCTTCCTCTCCCCCTCTCTCTCTCCCTTTCTCTCTATCTCTCTCCCTCTCTCTCTCTCCCTCCCTCTCCCCCTCTCTTCTCCCTCTCTCTCCCTCTCTCTCCCCCCTTTCGCGCTCTCTCTCTCACTATCTCTCTCCCTCTCTCTCTCCTCTTACATCTGGCTTCTCTGTGCATACCTTCTTCACGTGCATTGCCAGTGGTTGGATCTTACACAACCCCAACAACTCTAGGACTGGGCGAGGGGCTCCTGAAGCGCGTTGTATGACTAGCAACCATACTGACTATTTCGTAGGTTACAATATACCCCATGTGGTAGGTCGCAGGCACTTTTCCTCTCTCTGTCTCTCTCTGTCTGTCTCTCTCTCGCTCTCCTCTCTCTCTCTCTCTCTCTCTCTCTCTCTCTCTCTCTCTCTCTCTCCCTCTCTCTCTTCTTGCATGTCCACATACACTAGCATTTTGTCTGTTGAAGTGTGTCTATGTAGTACGCGTGTTCCTGCACACCAGTCCACCCAGACCAACAACACAATGGGGCCGTGGTCAATCTTACACGCCTCCTACCCCGCCCCCTTCTTTCTATGTGTTCACTGTACCGTAACATCCAGCACCGTTATAAAAATACACCTGAGATTTCCGTAAACATTCACAGGTCCGTACGTGAGGTGAGTATACAGTTTGTTTTTTTCTCTATAAACAGTTTTTCTATTAAACATTTTCTTCGACTAACATTCTTTTCAATTAACATTTTGTCAATTCTCATTTCCTCTTCATTGCTTCCATTTTTCCATGCATTTGTTCCTCTCGTCCTGTCATCACCTTCTAATGTAGTCACAGGAGTTCTCCTTGACTGTATGTTGTGTTTGTGAATGTGTTTGTTTGCTGATGAAGGCTAACCGCCGCAACGTTCTGTATGTGTCGTAACTCTGTTATGTAAAGCTGCACTACTCTGCTTGTAACGTACGTCTGCCTATTCTGCCTTTTCAACAGTTTCGTGTCGCGGTTAGAATTGATTTACAGAGGTGCAGTTTTGTATAATACTCCAAGAGATGTTTTTTAAAGTTGCATATCCCTTACAGGACGTTGCAGTCAACACCAACATTTTTCAGCTGTTGTTGATGTTCTTGGCACGATTACGCTCAGTAGTTTGCCATTGTTTTCTGAGCGACCGGCTCACATACCCCGTCAGTAGCCAACGCGACGCGATCCGCGGCCGAGTCTCGCGCAGCTGTGTTGCTCACGTGGATACACGGGATTATGGAGAAAGTCGTTAACGCCTTTGCCAGGGAGACTCCAAGAGATTATACACTTAAATTGGTGCCAATTAAATGCGTCTATCTTTATTATTAACTGAGATAATAATTGTGGAGCATACCTTTTTGACCTACCCTCGTATATTGAAAATTATCTATGAAAAATTGCTAGTAGAAGACACAATAACAGACGAAACAACATTTTAAAAACTTTCAGTTTGGATGTAAGTGTGCTTCCATAAAAAAAATAGGAAAATGACTCTATGATGGGACGTGTCCGATGTGTTACAACCAGTGTGTTACTGAAACTATCAATCAGTATCAACACATTGAAACATTTGATACGGGAAACTAAGCATTTATGTTTTTAGGAGTGCTATGATGATGTCGAGTCTTCGTTATCCATCAACCATGTGCTGGCGAAGAGTTTACGCTCAAATGTTTCTTTGAGACGTCGTCGTCATGTAGAGTGACTAGTTAGTAGTTATGTAACAATCCACTGTACTTATAGTTTTGTTTGCATTGTGTTAACTTTTCCCCTTGTAATTGTACGAAACAATACCTGAATTAGAAAGGTGTACAGTAGAAAAAGAGCGAACATGCTAGTGTACGAGACTCGATGATGTTACGGAAGACGCCTATGAAAGTCAATACAAGAAAGTATGGCTGATATGGTCTCACACCTTGTTCTATATATAGATAACCCCGCCCAGCTGGCAGGGGACACCATCCTGGGGAACCTGTCAACAAGGAAGCTAAAACCCAGGACCTGACCGTTGACGTGATCACAACTCGGCAGGCTTGTCATTTATGGAAGCTTGAACTTTCTTCTAGTTAGCTGACATGGGTTATTTAGTATTATTGTTTGTAGATTAAATATATCATCATGGAAAATAGGAAATGTCTGCCACCACGAGCTAAGTTGTGAGGCAGTCAAGCAAGTAAGTTAAGTGACCGTAGTGCCAGTAGTCGCAGTGCAGTGGGTCGTTCGTACCAAAGCTTGTTGGAGCAATTAAACGTTCAGTTAAAAATCATTCGGTGGATTATCATAGAGGCGAGATAGTTTTGTACACTAAACGGGGATCTAAACATGGGTCGTACTGTTGCCATGATTCCACCTTCATTCACAATGTCGACGCTGTTTGCCACTATTGCTGTATTGATGATGTCTTTTATGTTCTCAGTAAGTATTGAATTGAACACTTAAGTCTTAATTCACTTATTGAGTTATTGACTATTGTAATGTAATCAACAATGTCAACTACTAACTCTAACTATAGTTTAGTTTAGTACAATTCCATTAGAATTCCATTTGACTTTGGTTTCTATCAGAATTTATTAATACTGTCATGAAAGATAGATAGAAGTCATCTGTCTCCCCACATTTTATTTTCACATACATAATAATCTAAGTAAAATGTACACAAGAGTTCTATGCTTTTCACCTTCTCAGGGTTGAGTTTCTGTTAACTTGCTGACCTTCCATTGAACATTTGTTATGTATGTTTATTTCCTCATCTGACACGCTGATTGGTACACATAAAGAATAACAAATTAAACATGTGTAAATCAATGTGATATTGGAGGAACATCCAAGCTGCTTGGTTATGCAGATGATATAGATATTATAGGGCAAAATGAACAAAAGACATTGGAAATATTGACTCACCTAAAGGAAAAAGCCCAACAGATGGGGCTGGTTATGGTAATTTCAAGAGAAGGAATGGCTAAAAACTCTGACCACATACAAATAGATAATATGACCATTAAAAGAACGGAAACATACAAATACCTGGGTACAATCTTCAACTGCTCCAACATCATAAGGGAAGAAATACAAACTAGAATCAATTCTGGAAATAAGATATACTATGCACTACAACATCTACTAAAATCAAATGCGCTATCTCGTAACACCAAAATCACAATATACAAAACACTGATCAGACCAGTTGTGCTGTATGGCTCTGAAACCTGGAGTACAACGAAAGGAGACGAAGCCTTGTTACAAACCTTTGAGAACAAAGTTTTAAGACGCATCTTTGGACCCATTAGGGATACACAAAGTGGAGAGTGGAAAAGAAGAAGTAACAAAGACATTTATGATCTGTTTAAGTCCCCGCTAATCACTGGTATCATGAAGGCTAATAGACTACAATGGCTGGGGCATATAGAAAGAATGGAAGACAATAGGGAAACAAAACTCGCTTACACTCAGGAAATAAATGACCGTAGACCCCGAGGTAGACCAAGAAGACGGTGGAGAGATAATATATATATACAGACCTACAAGCACTTGGAATCAACGACTGGCAAGAAAAGGTCAACCAGAGAGATGAATGGAGACAGATTGTATCTGCAGCAAAGAACCTCAATGGCTCGGAACGCTGAAGAAGAAGAAGAAATCAATGAAAGTAAGACTTGGAATTCACCAGCTTTACAAAAACAATTACAGAGGACAATGGATGCATGAGCTGTTGGGACAGAAAGCGTTAATAATGCGATAAATCTTGCTTGCATAAATTAAGATGTTATTGTACATGTTACACCACAATTCTCTCAGTTTTTGATTGAAACATGCCACTTTTTTGTGCACAACTATAAAAAGCAGCAAGTGGCATATATAGAACTTAGTATGACTTCAAGAATCAATATGAATGAATGTGTGACATTCCTATATTTGCTTCGTCCTCGCCTTTAGAAGTCTGTGAAGGAGGTCTCATACTGTTGGTACATGTGGCAGTCTGGTTACACATCTGCCTGCATTTCCACCTATGCATTGAGTGTCATCCAGAACCTCTGCTCAGTCCCTCTTGAATCACATTCTTCTGTATATCCACATCTCCAGGGCTTCTATTCAACTTTCTAGTTCCTTGTTCAATGTCCAGGTTTCTGCCGCCATACAATAGTGTTGAATATATGTAACATTTGACAATTCTCATTTTTAATGCGTTGTTAATCTCTCTAGATGTTAATACTGATTTCATTGTTGAAAGCATTTTTGGCCATTCCTAGTCTCTTTTTAATTTCTATTTCACTTCTGCCATATTCTGTTATTACATATCCAAGATAGGAGAATCTGGTTACTTGTTCTAGTATCTCCTCAATTACTGTGATGTTCGTTGATGACCTTTCCTTTCCACTGCTAATTATCATAGTTTTTGTTTTTGCCATTGCCATTGGCACCTTGCCGTCTTGACAGACGATAGTTTGTGCTTTAAAAAGGCATAATAACTTTTAACTATGGCGGTAGCGAGTGTGACTGATAAGGCCAATTTGCGCTGTAAATGTCCGTTCACAGTGGGTGCATGTGAACACGTGGTTTTTGTTTTTAGGATGTTAATATCTAAGCCACATTCTGCACTTTGCCTGTTTACTTGTTCCACTAGGTTTTGTAACTCTTGGTCACTTTCTATTAGTAACATGGTATCGTCTGCATTATCACATCACTTGGGCATGAATTATTATCACTTATTTGTCATCCGTTGCATGGATGCTAGTCTCATCCGCTGTCCATTCCTCAGTCCAACCACTTTATTTAAGACTGTCTGGTTGTGTGGCACCATGGGATTATTCATTTTCAATGATATTTAAAAAATAATAAAAACAGTATGTTATAGTCAGATACAGAAATATCAATTACAGGTAATGTCTTTTAAATACAGGTGTTTCAGTTAAAATTTGAAATATTGTTTTCTTTATAGTTCACTTGTCTACTGACCTGATGGCTGTGGATTCAAATCCATCCAGGTGGTATTTTTTCATGACCAACTCTGGGGTTGACTGATGAGTGCCAGAACATTCTCTGAGAGTTAGGTGACTGGCTTGAAGATACTTGCCACATCGGTTATCCAGTGACTAGATATTTAAAAAGATTGACCTGTTTTATATTTGCACATACCAGGCACCAAGAGCTTTAATGCTTTAATCAATCTAAACATCAGGTACTGTCTCTACACTTAAGGTTGGCTGCTTTGGATCTCTGATACTGTTGTCTCTTGCCCTGGCTACATTCTGACAGGCTGATGTTCGTCCATCTCTTGATGTTATCTTCCCACTTGTATCATTGTCTACCTCTTGCTTACTTGGCTTCAACCTTGCCCTCCAGTGTGATTTTTATGAGTGTTATGTCTTTTTTTTTAAATGCTACATATCCCTTGCAGGACATTGCAATCAACACCAGCATTTTTCAGCTGCTGTTGATGTACTAGGCAAGTTTTACGTTCAGTAGTTTGCCATTGCTTTCTGAACGACTGGCTCACATATCCCTGTAAGTTACCAGCGCGGCACAAACTGCTGTTGATTCTCGCAGTTGCTGTTTTCCCCGCGTGGATATACAGGATTACAAACAATGTCGTTAACGCTTTGGCCAGGGAGACCACACAGCGGTGCTGTTTTTTTTTTCCGAAAAAGGTATAGGTGCCGGTCATTCAGAAAGCACAAACTACTGAACGTAAAACTTGCCTTGAAATCATGAACAGCCACAATACTGGGGTTGACTGCTACTTCCTGTGAAGGACATGCAACTACATTTTTATTTTTTTTATCCCAGAATAAATCTTCTGTTTATTCTGTCCATCTGTTTATTAATCAGTATTATCAACTGTAATTTCCTAACTTTTTCCTCTGATACAACCATTTCCTGTAATATAATTTTTCTTCTTTGTAAAACTTTATATGTTCATGCAGTCCTTTTGAGTTGTGTTTTATTTCTAGATTCTCTGTTTCTTTGCATTGTTTTCTGATTCTACGCTTCTTTGGCAACTGCACATGAGCGTCATTTGCTTTCTTTCTTTGAGTCACTTTGCTCAAGATTTCATTGGTTATTCACATTTGCTAGTTTTTACACATTTTCATTTTGTATTAATTTTCTCCTCATGATTTCCATGTCAGTATTGGTCCATGCTTTCAACAATTAGGCTATCATATTTAATTTTTTATTCGACCAGGTATTGTTAACTTATGTCTGGTTGTTTCAATGCTGATATATCTATTTGAGGTGTCTCAATGTCCTCATTCCTGGTTTGTTTACGTTTTATTTGTAATCTTATAACTACAGGATTGTGGTCAGTTGTGATATCAGCATCAGGGTATTTTTTGGCATTTTTAACATTGTTTTAAAATCTATTTCTAATCATAATGTAGTAAATTTGGTTTCTTGTTCTATCTCCAGAGCTTTTCCACATATATAGCTTTCTAGGGTCAAGTTGGGAAAATGTGTTACTAATAATAAGATGGTTCTCTTCACAAAACTGTATCAGCCGGTCTCCGCTGTCGTTTTTGGCTCCCATACCATGTTGCCCTACTATCTGCTTATATTTCATTTTTCCAATTTCTGTGGTCATATCTCCCATGACAATTAGGACCTCTGATGATTTCACAACTTTCAGTGTTTCTTCATAGTATTCTTCTAGCTGTTCATCACTATAATCAGTTGTTGGAGCATATGTCTGTAGAATTACTATGTTGAAAGGTCTTGTTTAATTTTGAGTAGTATCATTCTATCTTTTTGGATCCAGAATCCACTACTATATTTCTCTAAATTTCTGTTTACTAAAATTTCTACTCCTCTCTCATGATGATTTCCACCTGAGTTGACGAATATATAATCATCTCTCCTTGTAGAACTAGCATCTGTCCATCTTGTTTCTGATACACCTAAAATATCTGTCGTACACCCCTGTCGTACTCCTAGCTTTATCTGTTCATAACTACCCTCTTTATTTCCCAAGTAGCAGCAATTAAAATGGTAAATAAAAAGGGTAGTTACAAACAGATAAAGCTAGGAGTATGACAGGGGTGTGTCTTGTCACCCGATCTCTTCTTCCTATATAGCTGATGTAATAATGAGAGAGATCAAGAGAAGCCAGGAATACTAATCCGAGGATATAATA
Organism: Cepaea nemoralis; assembly: GCA_014155875.1. Lineage (NCBI taxonomy): Eukaryota > Metazoa > Mollusca > Gastropoda > Stylommatophora > Helicidae > Cepaea > Cepaea nemoralis. Next base: position 46,015 of record JACEFZ010016569.1, read on the forward strand.
TAAACAATATACACTATGCAGATGACACAGTATTGGAGGTAGATAATGCAACAGACCTACTACAATTGTTGGACATTGTAATAACAGAAAGTGCACAGAAAGGACTCGTCTTGAATATCAAGAAAACAGTAACAATGGTGATATCAAAGAAAATTGTGACACCAAAATGTGACATAGAAATAGAAAGGAAAATTCTTAACGAAGTGGATAATTTTAAATACCTAGGGACACTTATAACATTAGATGGAAGATGTACAACAGAGATTAAGAGCAGAATAGGGCAGGCAAAAGCCGCATTTCAGAAAATGAAAGTCACTATCAATGAATGTAAGAAAGAGAGTGCTAAAATGCTATATAGAACCAATTTTGCTGTATGGCAGTGAATCTTGGAATGTAAGTGATCAAATTAGGAAGAACTTAGAAGCAACAGAGATGTGGTTTTTGAGACGAATGTTGCGAATTCCTTGGATTGCCAGAGTAACTAACAATGATTGCCTGAAAGAGGCTAATGAAACTAGAACACTATATACAACAATAAGAAAGAGACAAACAGCTTTCTTTGGTCATGTGATGAGAAGAGAGGCATTGGAGAACATCGTGACAACTGGAAAGATCAAGGGGAAGAGAGGCAGAGGCAGACCAAGAGAAATAATGCTGGATGGATTGAGATGGTGGCATGGAGGAATATCATCAGCAGAGTTGATCCAGAACACCAAAGACCGAGATCTGTTGAGAGCCATGAACGCCTACGCCAGCTGGCACGGCGCTTGATGATGATTATGAATTTTATTTGCTTCAGAAATCGCATTGTTAAATTTTCCTGCTTGATATAGGGTGCTTATGTCTCACTTACCAATTCTCAGACTTCTGCTTTTCAGAATGCATTCTTTCAAAAGGATTTGAGATGCATTTGTCATTATTCTCTGCCTTATTCACTATAGCAGTTGTCTATTCCCTGACCATATTTACAACAGGCTCATCTCCAGGGGCCAAGATTTACCAATGTTGCTGTTTTCCTTTTCATTGGTGTCTTTGGGATACTTCGTGGTGAGGTCCCAATCTCTTCCACGATGGCCAGCCATGTTCACTATTGTGTACTGAACACACCTCTTGTGTGCCACACACTGCTGTTTTGCTTTCTAAGCCGTTGATCTATGTAGATTCATCCGCTTTTTTCACCGTCCCAGTTTTTTGTGTACTCAATCAATCAATCATGTGCCATGCCGGAAAGCGTGGGTGGTCATGACTCGCCATTTCACTCGATATTTCACTCGATCACCAGCGTCGTGGATCAGCTCAGTGTTCCTGTCTCGTCCATGCCATGTGGCCAAGCCATCCAGGTATTTTCCTCTCTGTCTTCCTCTTGGTCTGTTCCCTTCGATCTTGCCAGTTGTCACTAAGTTCTCCAATCCATTTCTTCTCATAACATGTCCAAAAAATTTTGACTGTCTACGTCTAATTTCTCTAATGAATTTACGATTTTCATTTGTCTCTTGTAGTACTTGGTCATTGGTTTTTCTGTCTGTCCATGATATTCTTTGCATTTTCCTCAAAAACCACATTTCTGCAGCCACATTGTTCTTACCCTATTTCAGGTTGTATTTTCTTCCTCACTCTTTTGTGTACTAGGGATGGACATTCCCAGTTTAGTAGGATATTACCCCTACGTCACTCACATAGTGTAGCCAGTCAGTCAAGACTGTTGCCCAAGGTGTGGCCAAAACTGTACGCAAGCGGTATTTGTGGATCCATACATGAGCTAGGTAAAGAGATAGGAACCAAATAGTATTCTGGTTTATCCCTTGGGATCTGGCTGCCACTCACTGTTAGATACTATTCCTCTCACTTTACACCACAATGCTTTAATGCAGTCAGTTTGTTGTGCATTCCTTTATGTGTGACTTAGTTCTATTCTGTCAGGACAGCTTTCAATAATGGTCATATCACAGATCTATTCTGTCAGGACAGCTTTCAATAATGGTCATATCACAGAGAGCTAGTTGTGTATATGATTTATGTACTACCACTAAAAGGCAAGAATATATACAGAGCTATCAGTTTGGTTTGGTTTGTAAATAACTGCCTTCATTGCACATGGATACCTCCAAATCTTCTCTCTTGGGTCAAACATGGGCCATTTCTACAGAGTGCTTGAACTCTGTCGTACTGGTGAGGATCCAACTTAATGTGCATACCAGAACTACAGATGATATGCATATCTATCTTCTTGTGGACAGATTTTCAAATTCTGACCTACTTGTTTTGCTCTTCATGATTTTCAACTGCTGAGCTCTTTTAATTTGAAGTGTTTTTCATCCTTATTCATGAAAAGAACAACAAACACTGAGGTATTGAGAGCTGTGTGTGTTACAAGATCACTCATCAAAACCTTAAAGTAAAAACAAATGGAATATAAGACGCACACCAACAGAAATGTGATATGGAAAATAACTAGGCAAGAGAGGCACAGGAAGATGGAGAAAGATGTATATGGAAAGCTCAATTAGCTGGGCAACAAATAATAATGCAAGCAGCACCAGCTTCTTCACAATATCAAATGATAGAGAGGTGGAAGGTTACAACTGACGATGTTGGCTGCAGACTAGACATCTGAAGAAGAAATAGCCTGGGCATTTAACGCACTATCACAGACCAATAGGGAGAATAGCCTCCCTCGGGCTCCTTATTTGTAACAATGCATGGTACAATTTGTCCCTGCCCTTTTCAAATTATAGGCAGACGCTGTACTTCTGTGCCACTCATCCTTCATATAGAAGTAGGCCCTGTCCGATCACATAAAAGTTTATAACCTTTTCATGCTGTGTTTACATAGTTGTAAATCAACAGTAAGATCAGCCACTGTGCTATCACTGGTCAGGATATTGCAGGAGCTTACCTTTCCTGCTTGCTTACTCAATGTTTGTCTGTGTCTGTTATCACAGTCAGCTCATGAAAGCATTTTATTATGTACTTCTTACTGCTTTGTGCATTAGGTGTATGTGTAAAATTGTCCCTATTGCTATGGGAGCATTCACTTCTACATAATTTATTCTAGGTATAAGTTTTCCACAAATCTGTACAACCTAGAGCAGAAATATAATGTCTTCTCCTGCTCTTCATCCTTCTCCTACTCCTCCCTTGTCTGCTTCTTGTTCTTTTCCTTGCCCTTCTGCTCTTCCTCTTCTTCCCTTTTTCTTCTGCTCTGTATCCTTATTATTCTCCTTCTTCTCATCTTCCTCTTCCCTCCTTACATTCTGATCCTTATCCCCCTCCTTCACTTTCCTCTTCATCTGCTTCTCATTTTAGATGTGGTTATTTGAAAATAATAAAACATTCCTAAATATTCTGAGAGCATGTGGATTATAGTAGTTTCTGTAGTGACCACACATGTTTCTACTGCAGTGTTGTTTTGGAAGAGGAAGAACATCTTACAGTTTTATCACCAACATGTTGTTGTGTCTCAGTCAAGAAAGCACCTACAACACTAGTACATTGTGGTAGTACTCTTCTTGGCTGTGCTGTTTGTTACCTACATCTCCCTCATCTACTACAAGAATGAAATGGATTTATACAATGCATAATCAGATGTAATCAAAATCTGTCCTTCAGCATACAAACAGTTTGAATGTAGACTAAACAAGTTCCAACTGCATGATTAGGGCCATTATTGAAAAACAGATTGTATTGGATAATTTTGGTATTCTTTAGTTTAGTTTAGTCGACGGATCAACATCACGGCACAAGGGCATAACCCATAAGTGCTCCGTTCTACTCCTAACTCAAGCCTGAGTCCAGAGAATCTCAGCTTAGTGCACGAACTCCATAGCACTGGGGAGAATCCTGAAATACTTTGGGTAGATTTTTAACTAAAAAATTTTGCCCAGGCAGCTCCATTAGTCTACTCTTTTTCTATTTCCAACTGTCACGGGATTTTTTATGTGCGCAACACTACACACGAGCGTCCCGATCTCACTACCCAGAGACCAGAGACAATTTTGTTACTAGAAGTCCATGTGAAAAAATCCCAGCCGTCACCGAGACTTGAACCTGGAACCTTCAGCACTCCGAGGTGTACACCATACCTCGGGACCACTCAGCCGCCCCCACCCCCCCCCCCCCCCCCCCCCCCACCCTCCCGGTATTCTTTATTTACTTACTTTATGTCCTGTGTCAAATAAATATGTATTATGGTTAAAATATATTTGAAATAATAACATTCTTCAGTCATATCTAACTCTGGGTTGATGTGCCCAATGAGAACGAGGTCTGCAGCTGCACAACCTGGCATTTTTATTATTGGATTCTTGTCTCCTCTGCTTGTTGAAGTAGTCTCCTTTCACTGAGTTCAAGATGATTCCTTACAGTGCATCTCCACATGTTAAGTCAGAAGCCTTTTCCTCCCATAGAACAAAGAATGTTTGAACAGATTTTGACAAAACCTAAGAATGTTTTACTCATCTCCTAATCCTGGGATAGTGATAGTTTCAGATAAAGGCGAATAAATAGGGGGTCTCATGTGCATGCTGCTTATATTGAAAATCCCACAACTGTTGGAACTCATAAAGAGTAGTCTTTGTTTTACCACTGCTCTTGCAAAATTCTAACAGATTCATCATCATCATCAAATACCCTGCCAGTTGGCATAGGCGTTCATGGCTCTCCACAGATCTCAGTCTTTGGTTTTTTGGATCAACTCTGCTGCTGATATTCCTCCATGCCACCGTCTCAATCCATCCAGCATCATTTCTCTTGGTCTGCCTCTGCCTCTCTTCCCCTCGATCTTTCCAGTTGTCACGATGTTCTCCAATGCCTCTCTTCTCATCACATTACCGAAGAAAGATGTTTGTCTCTTTCTTATTGTTGTATATAATGTTCTAGTTTCATTAGCCTGTTTCAGGCAGTCGTTGTTAGTTACTCTGGCAGTCCAAGGAATTCGCAACATTCGTCTCAGGAACCACATCTCTGTTGCTTCTAATTTCTTCTTAATTTGTTCATTTACATTCCAAGATTCACTGCCATACAGCAAAACTGGTTCTACATATCATTTCAGCACTCTCTTTCTTACATTCAGTGATAGTGACTTATTGCATAAGATACTCTTCATTTTCTGAAATGCGGCTTTTGCTTGCCCTATTCTGCTCTTTATCTCTGTTGTACATCTTCCATCTGATGTTATAAATAATCCTAGGTATCTAAAATTACCCACTTAGTTAAAAAATTTTCCTTATATTTCTATGTCACATGTTGGTGTCACCATTTTCTTTGATATCACCATTGTTACTGTTTTCTTGATATTCAAGGAGAGTCCTTTCCTTGCACTCTCTGTTACTACAGTGTCCAACAATTGTTGTAGGTCTGTTGATTTATCCGCCACCAATACTGTGTCATCTGCATAGCGTATATTATTTAAATTATAACCTCCAACTAGTATTCCTGGCATCTCTTTGATCTCTCTCATTATTACTTCGCTATATAGGGAGAAGAGATCTGGTGACAAGGCATACCCCTGTCGTACTCCTAGCTTTATCTGTTCGTAACTTCTTCTCCTTCTTCTTCTTCAGCGTTCCAACCCATTGTTGTGCTGTATTATTATATATTTTACTAACAAACAGTTATCAATGATCATATCTACGAGGTGTACATATTGTAATTCTGAATCACTATTTTCTGTAAAGCTAATTGGATTTCAAGAAATAAAAGGGTATTTTACAATGAAATGTGATTATGGTTATGTTTAAAAGTTAGAACCCCTGAGAAGGGTAGATTTGTTTAAAATGAGAACGTTCGATTCTACACACAGAGAACAGTTTTGGTGAAAACAGAAACAGATAGCAAATAGTTAAGAATCCTAGGAAGTAGTGATAAGGTGATTTGGTGGGTTAAATTCGCAGACACAATGATCGTTATGTCTTAACGAATGAGGGAAATCAGAATACAGAAATCCCTGGGAAGGTTAACCCGGTCAACAAATGCCCGTAGAAGGCGGATGTGTCGGCCTAACAATGCAAGAACACAGCTCTGCTGTCAACAATGCACAACGCAATCATGTCAGGAAAAACAAAACTCCGGATGAACGCTGAAGAAGAAGAAGAAAACAAAATTCCTACAAAGTTTCCAGTTAAAGAAGATTTATAATGAAAACTAAGTACAAAACTGCTGTCAGAAGACTTCATGTGGAAAAGAAAAGAGACTTCTAAACAGACAGTATAACCAGAAAATCCTGGTCTGTGAATCTATCTCTAAAGACTTAGATTTCCCACTGTTGGATTAAAGAGGCAGAATTTGGTGGCCCCACAACCACAGAGATCCTGGCAGTGTTTTAAAATTGTATGTGCTAACAATATATGTTTACTTTACTGGCAACATTGCAAACAAAGAACATATAAATAAACATATAAATAAACTTTACCAAGGCTTAAAGTGAAAGTTTTGATTTTAAGTAAACTTCTATTGAGTAAAATGTAATTTAGAATCATAAAAATCATCACATTGCATATTGGTTGTAATGTCCCTAGTCTGCAAACTTAGCTTTGGTGGTAGCTGTGTGTTTGACAGTGTCAACACCCATTATGCCAATGTCTGACTTAGAGGTCCGTAAGATCGTGTTCCATGGCAGTCTCCGTTGTTATACATTGATGGTATTTTTGGTGTTAATTGCAAACATTCAACAAGGATTCGTAAAACTCATAATTTCCGAAATGTAGATACAAATGAAAGAGTTCATCCAATTTCAGGCTTCTCTGGTTCTTTATTCTTCTTTCTTCATAGTGCAGTTAAAATCTTGACATGTCATACAAAAAATTTGGTTGCTCAGAATACTCCAGTTACAAAACAAAATAGTTCTCAACAGATATTCTTGTGACATTCTTATTCTTTTAACACTCTCTTTTTCTTTATTTATAAATAAAAAACATTTACTGCAAACCAGATGAAATCAGTACTCATATTACAAACACATCTACCCTACTTGACTGATAGATGGCTTCTCTGTCGACTGTTATTGTTGCCAACCTATGTATTTGCCATCTCATCATACCTAGACATTCCTCTGGTGCTTTTTAGTGCGTCTGTCATTACTATTTTCTATTGCACTGCAATACTTTTACTATTTCACTTCCATGCCTGAGCTCTACCATGTCAATCCACGACCATCACCTATGTAACTTCTATAACAGTCACTCTGTTATATGTGCGTCTAGTCTTTCCAGCTCTAATTTTCTACACTAGTTACCACGTGGTATGCTCTGGGCTTGGCTTGTCAACTTGGAATGAAACTCCAGCACCTTCAACAATACTCACTCAATCTGGAACCCCAGCAGTGTGTGTATTTGTCCACTTCTGGATGAGAAGATGGACCTTGTAACTAAACAGTTGCACAGTGACGTGAATATACTACGGTAAACACAGGAATACAAATGGCAAGCAATGTCACATCATCCAGTCAGCCTCCCTCTTCTGTGTGTTGTGCTACTACGAACTGTGTAATTAACTATCTAAGTCTACCTTCTGTTGGGGGTCTAGAACATTTGTTTTTTACCCCATATTTGTATGCAGGCGATAAGTCCAAAAGCCAGCACTTGACAGATCATCAAGTTTACTATGGAGATCAGGGCTGCCTCCAGAGCACTTGTATAGGCAACAGAAATGACAGTCACACACAAGCTAATCATATCAGACTCCATGAACTTGTTCAAGCACATCAATGCTACCTTCACCATCAAGAGAGGAGATATCATAACAAACTCCTCATGGCAACAGTGAACAGAAATACTTTGGGATGGCTGTTGCATCGCTGGACTGAGCATGCTTGGGAATGCCCAGTGCACAGTGCTATAATTTGACATAACATATTCTCAGTAACATCATCATAAAAGCTGTTAGGAAGCTAACAATTGTGTGTGTCTCTCTCTTCTTCTTCTCCCCATCTCCCCCTGCAAAGTTTTGATTTCTGTGCTATAGTGCAATCTAGGAAGTGAAAATATAGACCCTCTTATCAGCAGACAGTATCACAAACATAACTAAACATTACAGTACACTTATCAGCAGGCGTATGACAAACACAACCAGAAGGTGGCTTAATATATGCCTTCCTCATATTTGTACTTCCTGGTTTCTAGAGTTTATTTATAAATGCCTTTGTTGCTGTATTCAAGAGCTTGCGTTTACTGTTAACTCTCATAAAAACCTGTCTATATTCTTTGCTGTTTGTAATGTGCATTTTACATACCAGGAAGAAACATGTACACACTAGCATTAACAAATCATCATCATGTAACAGGCCCTGTGTAGAATGACTTTGTCATCACAGCCGGCCAAGCAAGATTCTTGATTCTCTACCAGCACCTTAGCCTCAAGCTTTTTCATGTCCATGGTGTCTTCAATGTCCTGTATCCATCTTCATACTGGCCAAGCTTGTTCCAGGAACCATGCCTTCCATAACTGTTCATTCCAGACCACTGTGACATTTAATATGGCCATCTTTCAGTCTTACAGACATGATGATATTTCAGTTTTACAGACATGATGATATTTCAGTTTTACGGACATGATATTTCAGTCTTACAGACATGATGATATTTCAGTTTTACAGACATGATGATATTTCAGTCTTACAGACATGATGATATTTCAGTCTTACAGACATGATGATATTTCAGTTTTACAGACATGATGATATTTCAGTTTTACAGACATGGTGATATTTCAGTTTTACAGACATGATGATATTTCACTTTTACAGACATGATGATATTTCAGTTTTACAGACATGGTGATATTTCAGTCTTACAGACATGGTGATATTTCAGTTTTACAGACACGATATTTCAGTTTTACAGACATGGTGATATTTCAGTCTTACAGACATGGTGATATTTCAGTTTTACAGACATGATATTTCAGTTTTACAGACATGGTGATATTTCAGTTTTACAAACATGATGTTATTTCAGTTTTACAGACATGGTGATATTTCAGTTTTATAGACATGGTGATATTTCAGTTTTACAGACATGATGTTATTTCAGTCTTACAGACATGATACTGTTGGTTCCAAATTGCTGTATGTAGCCGGGGCGCAGTGTTGGGGTGAGCACCCAACATTGCTTAAATACCCCAATGGCTCGTGAATACATAATCTCTGCAGCAAAAGTCCAACTCCTGGCCTTCACATGGCGGAACTGTTTTAACTAACAGGAGAAGGGGCGACGGCGAGTATCTGGCGCCGGAAAATAACCAGTGTGCTCTAGATGTGTATACACATACATGCATGTGCAGACACGTGTGTGCGTGTGTACACATCTAAACTCGAGTGAGACCACAGTCTGCTCTAGCAAAGGAAAGGTGCTGAAGACGGAGGCAACCAGCCATGAGGCGCACCACAGAAATCAGGATGCCACGCAATTACGCAAAATGGAATATGTCGACTGCTGCTAAACGTTATGGTGCTCGCCCTGCTTTGGACCCCCAGGCAGGTGCAGTGCCGGGCCCTATGTCTCGAAAGGGTCCAACCCCAACTACTGGAGGTCCTTCTCAGATGTCCTGTGGAGCCAGGGGACATGAGAATAGAACAGCTGGCCATACTAAACTAAGACTTAAAATAATGCACTGGAATGCGGAGGGAGTCAGCAACAAAAAAGTAGAATTAGAAAACATCCTGGACAAAGAAAAAGTAAGCATATGTTGCTTGCAAGAAACTCACCTCAACGAAAATATAGCCTTCAAAATCAGAGGCTACCAGTGTTACCGATCTGACCGAAAGGACAGGCGAAAAGGTGGGATACTTACCCTTGTAAAAAATAACATCACTGCTTCCCAAATCGAAGTCTATATGGAAGGGGCTGAGTATCAGACACTTAAACTTAAAACAGGCTATACAGACCTACATCTGATCAATTACTACTGTCCAAGTGACCGTCCACAGGCACTGGACACACTACCATTAACAGAAAAAATGATTGTGTGCGGCGATTTCAACAGCCACTCGCAGAGTTGGGGCTATGATCACATGGACCAGAGAGGAGAGAGACTGGAAGACTGGCAGGATGAGAATAGATTCATCTTGGTTAACAAGCCGTCCGACCCACATACTTTCTACTCGAGATCATGGCACTCTACAACTACACCTGACCTGGCTTTTCATTCACCAGACCTGGAGTGGAACATTACACGAATTGTTGGGAAACAACTAGGTGGCAGTGACCATCGACCAGTCTTTCTAACTGTAGAAAATGAGCTTGTAAGTGAAAGCAGCACCCTCTCGAGGTGGAACTACAAGAAAGCAGACTGGGCAGTGTACAAGCATCGCACCAGCATACTGGTTAGAAACCTGAACACTGAGAAAGACATAAATAAAGTAGTTGAAGAGTTTGGGAAATGCATACTACAGGCAGCGCGAGAAACAGTACCAAGAGGAGCCCGTAAACAATATAAACCCTACTGGAGTAGTGAACTGGAACAGTTGCATAATGATGTGGAAGTATGTAGAAAGCAAGCAGAGGCCACACCCAGCCAAGAGCACCACAATAAATTCCAGCATGCAAAAGCCAAATTTCAAAGGGCCAAGCTGCAGGCTAGACGGAAAAGCTGGCAGGAAAAAACAGAGTCTCTGAACTTTGAAAGAGACACAAGGAAATTGTGGAAGCTAATAAAACAACTTAACGATGAGGGCACAGGGAGAAACTCAAAAATTGCACTACATAAAGATGGAAACATCTTAACAAGAAAGCAAGCAGCTGACCATTTTGCGGACTCATTCGCACAAGATAACAATATCAAAATCAGTCCAGAGAAACAACAAGAGATTCAAGAGAAACGGCAACATACAGGACAGAAGGAAATAGTACATGAGGTTCTGGAGGCACCCATCACAATCAGCGAACTGGAGCTAGCCATATCAAAACTGAAAATGAGAAAGTCACCAGGAGCTGATGGTATCTCCAATGAAATGATCAGGAACCTAGGAACAGAGGCCAAGGCAAAGCTGTTGCAGATCTTCAATAACAGTTGGACCTTAGGCAGTGTTCCACAAGCCTGGAGAGAAGCAATCATGATACCCCTCCTAAAATCAGGGAAAGATAGTTCCATTGCCTCTAGCTACAGACCAATTAGCCTCACCAGCTGTCTCTGCAAAACACTGGAGCGCATCATCAATCACAGACTGCAGTGGTACATTGAAAGTAAAAACATCCTTGTGCCACAGCAGGCTGGCTTTAGGCAGTGCTACTCTACGGAAGATCAGACAACCTACCTCTCTCAAGAAATTGAGGATGCATTCCAAGAGAAGAAGCTGGTGCTTGCGGCATGGATAGATTTGAAGAAAGCCTTTGACAAAGTCTGGAAAGAAGGTCTGATGAATAAACTGAGAAACTGCAAAGTCAATGGAAGAATGTACAAATGGGTGAAAGCATACTTGCACAACAGAAGAGCCCGAGTACAGATAGACGGACTAAAGAGCAAGAAAGTACTACTGCGTCACGGAGTTCCCCAGGGCGGAGTATTGTCCCCCACACTCTTTCTAATCTTCATCAATGATCTCGTTGCTAATCTACCGCATGGAATTAAAGCCGCAATGTATGCCGATGACCTGGTTCTATGGAGCACAAATGAACATGCATCAGTGGCCACCAGATTACTACAAAGAGCTGTAGATACATTTGTTGCATGGGCAAATAGATGGTGTGTCAGCATAAACACTGACAAGTGCAGCACCACCCTATTTACCCTCTCTCCAAAACAAAAGGCAGGGACCATCCAGATAAATGGAACACCCCTACGAGAAGATAAAGAACCAACATACCTTGGAGTAACATTTGATGGCAGGCTGACATGGAGAAAGCACATCAACAAAGCAGTAGCAAAAGCCAGAAGGAAAATAGCCACCCTGAGAAAGCTAAGTGGAACCACATGGAGAGCCAGTGGGAAAATACTTAGCAAAGTTTATCAACAGAGCATACGACCACACCTGGAATACGGGTCAACTGCATGGTGTTCGGCAGCAAAAACCACACTACAAGAGCTGGACAAAGTGCAAAATCAAGCACTTAGAGTCACCACAGGAGGGATGAGATCAACCCCTATAGTGGAAATGGAGAAGATGGGGAGGACACAAGCACTGAGTGAGCGCAGAGATACGAAAACGCTAATACAAGCAGAAAAGTTCCTCAGCTTGCCAGGCCACCCTATGAAGAACAGATTTGAAAACCTAGCTATGGGGCGGTTGAAAAGAAGTAGTTTTATCCACCAGGCCAAACGACTCTGCAGAGAAACCACCGATCTGCCCACAGTTGGTATCCCCCTAACAACTATTCCAGAGCGAACTCCATGGAAAGATGAGCATAGACTATCATTACAAATCCAGACAAAAGTGAGAGGAATATTTGACAAGGAAGATCAGAACAGTGTGCAGCGCAGAACAGCCACTCTCAGCTTCCTTGATGAAGAATACCCACAGGACCTCTGGATCCGAGTCTACACAGATGGGTCAGCACAAAATGCTGTTCGAAATGGAGGAGCGGGAGTGTACATAGAATACCCAAATAATACCAGGGACACAGCTAGAGTACCGACAGGAAAGTACTGCCATAACTACGATGCTGAAATTGAGGCAATCAAGATAGCAACAGAGAAATTACTAAATACCAGCAATGGTACACAACCTGTGGTGCTATTGACAGATGCAAAATCAGTACTCGAGGCGCTCCTGTCTGGGAAATTGCCAGTACTAAGGACACTACTTTCTGAACTTAGCAGTCAGCATAAGGTCACCATACAGTGGATACCATCCCACTGTGGAGTACCCGGGAACGACAGAGCTGATCAATTGGCTAAGGAAGGAGCCAAAGAAGAACAGCCTGATGTGCCTGTAACATACCACCAAAAGAAAAGAATGATCAAATCAGTCAGAAAGCCACCAAAACCTGCTCAAGATGACTACCACGTTATGGATAGACCAGAACAAGTCATTATTCTGCGCCTCAGAACAGGGCACAATAGATTACGCAACCACATGTATACAAAATTCAAGATTGGTGAAACAGCCATGTGTACATGTGGATTGGCGTCGCAGACAGCAGAGCACATACCCCAAGACTGCCCAAAATATAACATATCTAGGCAAACCTTCTGGCCTAGAGAGACGACAGTGGAAGATAAACTCTATGGACCGCTGTGTGAACTGAAAAAGACAGTTCAATTCATACAAGAGACAGCACTGCAGTTATAGACATATTTCAAGCGAACGAAAGAAGAAGAAGATGATACTGTTTATGAGCTAGGTTTCTTAGATGTTCAGATCTTGTGGAATGTCAGAATGTTTCTTCTTCTTGGTCCACTGTATCCTAAACATTTTTCTGTTTAGAAGACCCAGTTTATTTCTTGGATGATTCTGAAAATGTCTACAGTGAACACCTGTAGCTCTTTTAACCCCGTAGCACTGTTTTAGAAGAGGCTTGTCTTCTGCTTATCTAAGTTTTGGAATTGGATTTTCCCAGCTTTGAATGAATAATTAGCAAGTTCTACACCATAAAATTGCCCTTTGTTACCAGGGCCTGTACAGGAAGCAAACAATAGTAATAGTGTACTCTATCATGTATGTTGTAAGAGGTGACTAAGAAAATTTGTTGTTAGGTTGGGCTACCCAACCACGTAGACAAATCCAACCAACAAAAGAGATAGAATTAAAAGAGAAATTAAGCCAGCCAAGGAAAGTAAGTTAGAAGAGCTATGATATGGTGCAAAGAAAGCAACGAGGAGTATGAATCGCAGATTGACTTTCTTTCACCTAAGGACATCACTAGGATTGGCACCTGGAGTTTAAAAATGATGTATGCATTAGGAAAATACAGAACATACTAGACAAGATAGGCAAAAGGAAGACAGAGAAAGATGTATGTGGAAGGTTTAAACAGATGGAAAACAATAATAATACAAACAACACCAACTCCATTATAGTATCAGATGGCAGAGAGGATTGGGAAGTTACAAGAGGCTGGCCATAAGTGTTTACTCAGACTATGATAGAGTACAGTAACAGTAGAAAGTTGAAACTTAGCACATTGAAAGCTCCTCATATTTGCATTGAACATGTGAAGTTTATTTCTTCAATGGGTTCTCCAGGTATGATGCAATGTAGCTTATTTACTGGAATGGCTACTCCAACGATTTGTCAAAACAGTGAAGTCCAAGGCCAGGGCTGTGATAAAATTCTTGGTGTTAGAGGGAAAATACCTACGAAAATATACAGGCAGTTTGAACCAATCTTTCATGATTTCTGCCCTTCATATATTTCTGTAAAATACAGTGCAGTGAAGAAAATGCAGCAAGAGTGAAAATAAAAATTATTGACTAGGATTGAAAAATGACAATACATAGAAAGCTAAGCAGTAAAACTGAATGGGAAAAAAGGTTAATGTGATTTTACTTAAGGTACTGAGCAAGAGAAATGTGTGTGCCCTCTGGTTCTATGCCTGTTGAACACATGAGCAGAAGCAAATGAGAGAAACTTGTTTAGAAATTGCCAGTTTCATAACATTTGAGGCTAAAATGTTGATAGTAGGTGAGATTTGGGACCCCAATCCAAAATTTCCAGCATCCATTGGACAATCCTGGGCTCCACAACACCTGTCAAGAGCACATAAATCTACAGGAAAAGCTGATTGTGACCACAAAACAAGCGATAGCAAGCACTCAAAATGTTCTTTTGCTTCAAAACACACCTTCTCTCAAAATAAAACTTGTACTGCTACAAAGGTTTTGAATACTGAAATTCTTTCACACCCACCCTGTTCTCCAAGTTTGATTCCATCTGACTTTTTTTTCTTTTCCCAAATCTAAAAAACAGCAGTTCACAGGAAATCATTTTGACAGAGATAAGAAATCATACTAGATGTAATAACTGGTTTAGTTTTAAAAAAAATAGTGTGTTCTATTCCAAAACTCTTTTCAGGGTCAAGCAGAAAAGACATAAGTGTGTCAGTTCAGGTAGCGTTTGTATTGAAAAGGAATAAACATATAACTGTCAATTCTCTTTTACATTTCCTTCATAGTCAGGGTAAAGACATATAGTCAACCCCTTGTATGATCTCTGTCCTTTCTGGACCAGACACCTGAGGAAAAAGAAGACACATTGCCTCAGCATAGTCTTAGAAAATAAATGAACGAGTTTGTTTTATGACTTCCCACCAAGTTTTCAAGCCTACCCTTTTGTTAGAAGAAGCAAAAGATGATGAAGCAGCAGCAATCACATTATAATTAGTGTCAGTCGACAGATTTTGTTTCTGTTTGATTAAACATTGTGTGTTTTTCTTTATTTTCAGGTACACGTCGCCAGGGCTCGTAAGTTTTTATTTGTGCCGGATAGTATTTGTATTTCTTTGTTAATGTATAGCTTGTATCAACATATTTATCTAGATTTAATATTACGTATTCCTACTATTTGAGTAATGAAGATTAAATAATAGGCTGCACAATTTAATGCCTGGCATGTGTCACTGCATCTTATCAGATGCAACAAAGAATTAGCAAGGTGAACAGTATATATTTTTTGTTGGCATTTTAGTATCTTCTTTTGTTAGAAGTATTTTTCTATAAAACTTGTTATGCTTATTGCTTATACTAAAACTAACATTGTTACAGTAGAATTTGGCTTTTAGTTAGATTTTTAAAAAAATGATTTTCAGTTTCATTTGTCTAGTATTGCTTTGATCATGCTTTGGTTCTTTTGATTATATCATTGAAGAACGTGAGAAGCAAGAGAAAACATGTGTCCATAATGGTGTTCTCACACTGCCCCAAGAAGAACACAGTATTTGAAGATCAGCTCTTTTATATATCTGTCAAAATGCATTTCATTATTAATTTTCTCATATCAGTCTTTCCTTTATCACTTGTAATGACATCTATTTTTTTCTGCATGGCTTGGAACTGAGTACATATGCATGCTCTGTAATCTCTTGTATTGCCATTCTTCTTACATATTTGTTGTATTATGGCCTTATGTAAGGATGAACTAACATATTGTGTTTGTTATTGGGACACGGAATGCGAGGACACTCATCCAAGTTGGTAAACTGGAAAAATCAGGGAAATTAAAAGAATGAAGGTAAATATCTTAGGATTATGTGAGACAAGGCAGACTGAAGCAGGAGAAATTTATTCAGACAAAAATAAAATAATTTACTCAGGAAGGCATAAACATGATAGAGACGCGAGTATTATTCTTGACAGAGAAAGAGCAAAGACAGGTAAAAGGACCAAGTTTCTGTTAGATTAAGGGATGGAATAGTAGATACTAAGTTTATGCACCACCAGCAGACAGCATAGCAGAAAATGATAATTTTATAAACAACTTACCATGGCTACAGCACAATGTAAAAACAAAAATGTAAAACAACAATAATACTAGGCTATTTCAGTGCAAAAGTTGGAGAAGAAAATGATGAATATATTACTGGTGGATATGGCCATGATGAGAGGAGGAAAACTGGTAAATCAGGGAAGAACACATAATAAGATAATTAGAAAAACAATCTTCCAGCAACATCCTAGACATCTTTGGACATGGAAAAGTCCAGGAAATAATTATCATAATCAAATTAATTACTTACTTAAATGCAGTTGAATTCAAAACGGCTTACTGCCACTAAAAACAAATTGCAGTAGTTACTGTGCACAATAATTGGAAAACTAAGAGTAAAACTGAATAAATTAATGAGAGCTGCAAGAAATGTCAAACTAGATTTGGCAAAACTTGAATCAAATCATGAAGTGTGTGATAAAGGCAAATGTTAAAAGAGTCAACACAACAGACATGAAGATAAATAATTATAGAAATAAAGAAAGCGAAGTAGAAATTTATGACAGCTAACCAAAATCAAGATGAATATTAAAGAATACTTTAAGAAATAATAAAAAATTTAAGGCAGGAAAAGAAGTCGGGCAAGTTAGTACAAGATATAGAGGAATAAGAAGACTCAAAATATACGTACAAAAAGATACAGGAATTATTGGACATCAGAAAGCATACAGTAAGTAATTGTTTGGAAATAAAAGAAGGTAACATATTAATTGATAAAGAAAAGATAATTGAAAGATGGGCAGAATATATAAAAGAGTTATATGATGATAATGGTAGATCAGAAACAAATTACAATCATTGTGAAGGACCACCAATACTGAAAGCAGAAGTTGATGATGCTGTATGACACATGAGGAAAGGTAGATCCCTGGGGGGCCAGGCGACATCATTGTCAAAGAAATTAAAGCTGTTGGTGAATTGGGTATTGAAGTGATAACACAGTTGTTGAATTACATCTATATCAGTGGATATGCTTGCTTGCTTGCTTGTGTTCGTTGACTTGAGCTCCAACGCGAAGTCCTGTATGTCGGATGAAGTCATCCTGTTGCCCAACATCAGTGTGATGTCATACAGGACCTGAGTTTTGCGTGAGTATCCATTGTCCCATGTCTGGCTTATTGGTGTGCAGACTGGTGGTTCCTCGCCGTACAGGCAGACACTCTCCGACTTCGGAGGAATCGGCGATCCTACTGACTTTAGCCAGGACCCCGAAGGGACCTGTTGCCCAGGACGCTCGACGAGGACGCGTCAATAGGTCTTGGCCAGTATATAACCCGGCCCTGGTGCCTTGGAAACACCTCTGCGTCCCTATCAGTGGATATATAACCAATGATCTCTTGAAATCTATTTTCATAGTTCTACCAAATAAATTTGGTGCATCGGATTATGGAGAACATTGCAGTTAGTTTAATTAGATATTTGACTAATATAACGATGAGAATTATTATGAAAAGAGTGGGTTCACCTTATGGCGAGGGACACTGGTAATTTGGAAAGCTAGCCCACACTAAAAAATCAGTTTAGACTACATTCGAGTTCAAAGCTAGAGAACAGAAAGAAGAATGCAAAGAATATAAAATAAAACAACATCAGAAATTGGAGATGAGCAGATCAGTGTGGTTTTGTGGAAGGTAAAGGCACAAATTTTGCCATAATGTCTTGAGAACAGTAACAGAATTGACATGAACAGAGACATATATTTGTGCTTTATTGACTACACTAAAGCATTTAATAAGATGAAACATGAAAACATAATTTGAATGTTGGAAATATTAAACATTGATGATAAAGATCTGAGAATAATAAAAGCATGTATTGGCAACAAAGAGCAATTATAAGAATTGACAACGAGTTCAAAACTTTTCAATACATTAAACAAGGTGTTAAACAGGACTGCATATTAAACAAGGTGTTAAACAGATTTGTGTATTATTACAACCATAAGAAGACACAGATTATGGTGTCACTAAGAATAAATAAATACCACAATGAATTATACAAGTAAATGAGAATATTCTTAAACAAATGAATCGGCACAACTATCTCAGAACAGTGACAACATCTTTTGGAAGGTCCCTTGAAGAGATTAAAATAAGAATCGCTATGGCGAAGGTAGCCTTTTACAAGATGGAAAATATACTAACCAATAAAAAGATGTCAATTGCAAAGAGAAAAAAGAGTGTTGTGCTACATAGAACCTGTACATTTTTTATGGATGTAAGACGTGGACAATGAGCAGACAGACTGAAAAACATCTAATGGCTTTTGAGATGTGGTTTCTGAGGAAGATGCAAAGAATACCATGGACATACAAAAAAACCAATGAGCAAGTCCTGCAAGAAGCATATGAAAACTGTAAATTGATTAGAGAAATTAGACGTCCACAGTCAAAATGTTTTGGACATGTTATGGACAGAAATACACTAGAGAATTTAGTGAAAACTGGCAAGATTGAGGGGGAAAGAACAAGGGGAAGTCAGAGAAGTAAATATCTCGATGGCTTGGCCATGTGGCATGGTTGAGACAAGAACATGGAGCTGATTCACGACTCTGGTGATCGTATGAGATGGCAAAAGATGACCGCCCACACTTATTGGCATTACTCATGATGAGGATTATCACTAGATTTGTTCAGTTTGTAGAGCAAAATAATAATGAGATCCACACACTACAGACATGCCAGGAATATCACTTAGTGGGCAAAATGTAAACAACCTGCCTTATGCTGATGATGGTCACTGAAAATGAAAATGTATCAAACAGAAACATTTGACAACCTGATTTCTGAATTTAAATATGTTAGGTTTATTAGAAACAAGATGGATAGATGCTAGTTATATAAGGAGAGATGATTATATATTCATTAACTCAGGAGGAAATCATCATGAGAGAGGAGTAGAAATATTGGTAAAAAGACACTTAGAGAAAAATATTTGTGGATTCTGGGCCCATAAAGATAGAATGATACTATTGAAAATTAAGGCAAGATCTTTTGACATAGTAATCCTACAGACATATGCTCCAACTGATTATAGTTATGAACAGCTAGGAGAATACTGTGACAACTTACAACAAACACTTTTTTTTTCCATATATCCTTTACAGGAAATCACTGTCAACGTCAGCATCTTTCAGCAGATTGTTGATTTCTTGACAAGATTGTAGTAGTAGTAGTTTGCCATTGCTTTCTGAGCGACCGGCTCAGAATCCCATAAGTTACCGATGCGGCGAGAACCGCTACCAATTCTTGCGCAATGTCATGTTACTTACGAGGGTATACGAGATTACGGAGAAAGTCGTGTAACCTCTAGACTAGAGAGACCGGCACAACAAACACTAAAAGTTGAAAAATCATAAGTCCTAAATGTCATGGGAGACATGAATGCAAAGGTTGGAAAAACTAAATATAAGTAGATAGTAGGGCAACATGGTATGGGAGCCAGAAATGACAGAGGAGATTGTTTTGAAGAAAACCATCTTATTATTTTTAAAACATTTTCCCAACATAATACTAGAAAACTGTATACGTGAAAAAGCCCTGGAGATAGAACAAGAGACCAAATTGACTACATTATGAATAGAAATAGAACTAAATAACTGGGAAGGTTAACCCGGTCAACAAATGCCACCAGAAATCTGATGTTTCTGTATAAAGGCACAAGAACGAGCTCTACTGTAAACAGGCACAACGGAATCACGTCCGAAAAAACTCTCCAGATGAACGCAGAAGAAGAAGAAGAAGAAGAAGAAGAAGAAGAAGAAGAAGACGAAGAAGAAGAAGAAGAAGAAGAAGAAGAAGAAGAAGAACCACCAAATAAAAACAATGTTAACAATACCAAAACATACCCTGGTTCTGATATCAACTTTGACCACAGTCCTGTTGTTTTTAAATTAGAACTAAAACTTAAAAACACAGGAATAAGGACATTGAGGACACCTCAGATAGATATATGGCATTCAAATTACCAGATATAAGTCAACTATACCTGGTCGAAGTAAAAAATAAATATGATAGGCTAATCGTTGAAAGTGTGGAATAGTCTAATCGTTGAAAGTGTGGAACAATATCAACATGAAAATCCTGAGGTAAAAATTAATACAAAATGAAAATGTGTAAAAATAAGCATTTTTTGTTTTCATATCCTATTTACAAGACATCGCTAGCAACACCAGTATTCTACTGTTGTTGTTGATGTCTTGGTTAGTTTACGTTCAGTAGTTTGCCATTGCTTTCTGAATGACCAGCTCCCATACCAATGCATTAAAACCCAGCGCAACGCAGTTTGCTGCCAAATCGGTTGCAGCTGTGTTTTGAACGCGGGTAAGCAGGCATTACGAATCGTGTCCATAAGCCCGTAGCCACGGAGATTGGCAAAAATAAGCATACAGATTGCAAATACCAACTTTCCAGTGAAGGAAAATTTTAAAAAGCTATTGTGGATAACCAAAATCTTGAACAAAATGACTCAAAGAAAGAAAGCAAAGAACACTCCAGAATATGCATTAATAGATAGAGAAATACATCAAATATGCAGAGTTGCCAAAGAAATCAAATCAAATCAAATCAAATCAACTTTATTAGGGTCACAAATTGGGCGCGCAGGCCCATCTTACATTCGGCCCTTCCAATCACTCGTCTTTCGTTCATCAAGAGCATTATACATTTACATAGGAAGAAAAATAAATATTGTGAAATGAAGTAGCTGAAGAACAAGTAGAAAAGTGGTTGTAGAAAAAATTTCAAAGAAATAGAAGATCTAGACATAAAACACAACCAAAATGGGTTGCATGAAAGTATAAAAAGATCTACAAAGAAGAAAAATAATATAACAGGAAATGGTTGTGGCAACTATGCTACCAATGCCAAACCTGGACAATGACAGAGAAAGAGAAAAGAAAAATCAAAACAACAGAAATGAGATTCATGAGAAGAATACTCAACGTATCAAGAAGAGATAATGTCAGAAATGAAGAAATCGGGACTAAAGTGGGGGTTATAGCAGAACTAGATTTTATTAGAAGGCAGCAAGTAAAATGGTTTGGTCATGAAAGTAGGTTACCAACAAACAGTATACCACAACAAGCAAAGATGTACAGACCAAATGGAAGCAGAGGAAGAGGCCAACCAAGTAAACGATGGACGGAGGGAATTGCAGAATCCATGGGCATATTGATACATGAAGCCCATAAACAGGCACTCTCCCGCTGTTTAGACTTCATCTTGACACTGCAAGGTACAAGAGGAACATGATGAGACATGATGAGATGAGATGGTTGTATCAGAGGAAAAAATGGCAAAATTATAATTGATAATACCGATATAATGAAAAGATGGACAGAATACACAGAATTATTATTCTGGGACAGCAAGGTCAATAAACCATCATTGTATAATACTCAAGATGGACCAAACATATTAAAGGCTGAAGTAGAGAAGGCTATTAAAAAGATAAAATAAGGAAAGGCTGCAGGTCCTGACAAGATAACAACAGAGATGATAACATCTTTATCCAGTTTTGGCATTGATACTATCACAGAATTATGTAATGATATATATAATACTGGGGACACACGCAAGGATTTGAAAACATCCATTTTCATCACACTACCCAAGAAGCCAAGAGCTGTTGATTGTGAGGATTACAGAACTATTAGCTTAATGAGCCTCATAACTAAGATACTACTCAAGGTCATACAAGAAAGAATTCAACATAAAATAGATGAGGAAGTAGCTGAAGAACAATTTGCAAAAACAGCAGCACCAGAGAAGCAATAATCTGAGGATGCTAATTGAAAAACATATAGAAGTTCAGAAAAAAATATATATGTTTTGTAGACTAAAAGAAGGCTTTTGATAGAGTACAACATGAACGATTAATTACATGCCTTCAAGATATAGGAGTAGACGGAAAGGACATCAGACTTACTAGTAACCTGTACTTGGAACAAGTGGTATCAGTTAGATATGGAAATAATTGTTCATCACCCATATAGATAAACAGAGGAGTACGACAGGGATGTGTGTTGTCCCCAAGCCTCTTCAGCTTATACACAGAAAGAATTTTTACACAAATCGAACTGCCTGGACTTAACATCAATTTTCTCTTGGTTTCTCTTATCTTGGACATGTAATAACAATAACAGATGATGGCAGAAGTAAAACAAATCAAAAATATAATAGGAATGACCAAGTATGCCTTCAACAGCATGAAATGAGTTTTAATATCTAGAGAGATTAACAGTGCATTAAAAATGAGAATTGTACAATGTTATGTATATTCGTCACTACTACTTGGCATGGAAGCCTGGATATTAAACAAGCAATTAGAATGTCGAATAGAGGCTCTAGACATGTGGATATACTGAAGAATATGTCGTATTTCATGGAAACAAAAACAATCAAATACAGAGGTTGTGGAAAAACTGGGAATGAAAAGAGAGTTGATGAAAGAAATAAAAATGAGGCAAGTGATATATGTCAGCCACGTTAAAAGACATAGTAACACTCTTATAAAAACCATAATGGAGGGTAAGGTTGAAGGCAAGCGAGCAAGAGGTAGACAATGATACCAGTGTGAAGATAACATCAAGAGATGGACGAACATCAATTTGACAGAATGTACAGTCAGGGCGAGAAACAGGCAATGTTGGAGATCGATTGTGGCCAACCTTCACTGTGGAGACGGCATCTGATTGATTGATTGATTGAAAATGAAACACAGTTGCAAGAAATGATAGATGTAATTGCAACAGATACTCAAAACAAAGCACTTAGTGTGGATAACAACAACGACAATAACTAAACAAGTAATAAGTAATTCTAATTGCAGAGAAAAATGTCTTCCCAAATACAACATCAAAGTGAATGTAACTAGTCTGAATCAAGACAATGTATTTAAATATTTGTGTACTTTAATAACAGCAGATGGAAGATGCATTGAGGAAAATAAATGTAGAATAGCCAAAGCAAAAGCAGCATTTCACTATATTCACTGCAATTTGTCTTTTGCGAATTGAGGTGAGAAGTATGGAAACAAATCATGGACAATTAGACAAGTGAGGAATTGTGTGTAAGTTGCGGAGTTATAGTTTTATAGAAGAATGGTGAAAGCACCATGGCCAGATAGAAAGAGAAATGAAGATATCTTGAAAGAAGTTAACTCGCAAAGAGATCAGGTTGCTCGCATCAGAAGAGAACAGTCCACATTCTTTGGGCATGTCGTGAGGAAACACTATTTTTATTATTTTAAATGTATTTGGGAACTGTGGTAGGGCTTAACAGCGGCCTGGTAGTCATGGGTTTAAATTTGCTTCATGGCAGATTTTTTTTAAAATGTCCTGGGCTCACAGGTTGTCTCAGCCTAAACTGGGTACCATGAAATGTCTTGGGAAGTAAAGGTGGCTGGCATGATATTGACCATTGAAGTGCCAAGTGGTCTATAAAAATATGGCGCTAGCACCGTATGCCCACTACACTTCAGGGCGTGTAAAAAGAATCGTTTACTTACTTACATATGTGTATTGAGCATCTTGTGGGGGATCTGACTCTTGACTTGTAACTGCTTATACCTAGAGAATGTGTATGCTTATATATTTTTGTCTAACACATTAATCTATTGCTTCATTAATGCTTCAGAGACTACTGGCACTGATGATACCGCTGTAGCCTCTTCAAATAATTCTTCAGAGAGTATTGGCTCTAATGATACCACTGTAACATCTTCACATAATTGTTCAGAGAGTACTGGCTCTAATGATACCACTGTAACATCTTCACATAATTGTTCAGAGAGTATTGGCTCTAATGATACCACTGTAGCATCTTCAAATAATTCTCCAGAGAGTACTGGTACTGACAGTACTACTGTAGCATCTTCAAATAATTCTCCAAGGACCACTGGCAACGATGATACAACTGTAGCATATTCAAATAGTATTTCGGAGAGCACTGCCACTGGTGATACCACTTCATTTAATGCTTCAGAAATCACTAGCACTGATTATACAACTGTAGGATCTCCAGGTAATTCTCCAGAGAGCACTGGCAGTGATAGTACCACTTTATATAATACCACTGACATAACTAGCACTGATGACACCACTGTAGAATCAACAGACAGTACTGGATATTTTCACAGTACAACTGAAACCCCAGGTAAATGAATAATCTAGAATCACACAGTATAGTATTTTGGCTTGCACAGGTTTAGTTCTAACACTATTTTATAATTGTCCCTCTGTACAATGATACAGCTATGGTGGAGTATTTGTTATCAACATAAGTGTCTTGAGAATGGGAGCTGTCAGTAACAAATGCTTTGCCATAACTGCATTGCATAAAATAAAGAAAATTATATGCCAAACAATTCTTATCGTTAGGATTAACTAAAACATAGTTCTTAAGTATAATTTAGAACCAGTTTTAACACATGGTTGTAAATCTTAAACAGGCAAGAAAATGCTTGCATGTGAACTTACTTACAAACGTTGCAAACTATGGACATATATATTCAATGTTTTCAAATATGCCAGTACTTAAAGGAAACTTATTACAGATATCAAAAGGAAATGGGCACTATTTTTAGTCATGTAATGCGGAGAGAAGAGCTGGGACACAATGACAACTAGTTGAATTGATAGTCAAAAAGATGGATAACGAATAGAAAACATACTATCTAATATAAAGGCATGTAGATATACCAGCTTATGAATTGATGAACACAACACGCAAGGATTATGGAGACACATGGTTATCTGCCAGTCAGCAGTACATTGAGGATTAAAAATAACGTGAATGAGAGTTTGTTGAGGACTTCTTACATATTCGAAGAGGCAACGCATTTCCTTTCAGCATATTCCATATCAGTAGAACTTGTATTCAGTCAGGTCTTAGTCAGATATGACTGAGCTACCGTATGACAGTAGACGGTACTACCTGCTTTCTGTCAGCGCCGAATGTTGGGCGGTGCTTACCAAACCCGACACCCCACAATGTGCCAACGGCTTCGGGCGGAAGAGCGCAATTGGGAGAGTACAAGCCTTATCCTGGTACGAGGAAATACAACACAAAGACAAAATAGTCATGGCAGGGCAGACCAGGCAGCTGGTCTAGGATCGAAGCTCCGACAGGCGGACAGTTAGAGCATTGCTTTGTTGATCCGGCAGCTTCTGCAGCTTGTCTTGTTCCAGATGTATAGGTGTCAACTTTCCTCTGGAGTGAACTAGGCAGGCCGAGAGAGGGATCATGCTGCATGGGCAACACATGGTTTCTTTATTTTAGCCCAGGCTTTGTGCTATGGAGAGGCAATAACTCCATCCCTGGTCTTAACTGGTCTCGAAATCAAAGCGAGAGGCAACTGTTGCGGGTTATAAGTCCTTGTCAGTTGGCGTAGACATGGGGCGCCACGCGTTGCCTCTGATGGTGGGAGACACCTACAGGTGTCACTGATCAGCTACCGCCCGCCTCAAGCTGGGCAGCCCCCGGCCAATTGGGGGCTAGGACAAAATCTGAATCGCAGGCTGTAAAACCAATGCACCAGGTACTGATAAAAAGAATAATAGAAACCTCAAGCTACGGCTTGCAACCTGGAACGTAAGAACCATGTGTCCAGGATTGTCCACTGACTTGACAAATATTGACAATGTGAGAAAAACGGCTGATTGATGCTGAACTCAATCGTCTTAACATTGATATTGCTGGCCTGCAGGAGACTCGCCTCGCTGACGAAGGGTCACTCAGGGAAAACAATTACACCTTTTTTTGGAAGGGTAGAGGGCAGGCAGAAAAAAGGCAACATGGTGTGGGCTTTGCAGTGAAGAATTCGCTACTGGGAATGATTGATATCCCAGCTGGAGGTAATGAAAGATTATTATCCCTGCGCTTGGCAACCTCTTGTGGATTTGCCACCATTATCACTGCATATGCACCGACACTCGCTTTCTCTGATGATGTGAAGGATACGTTCTATGAGCAGCTAGACTCTGTGATCAAAGCAGTTCCAAAATCTGACTACATTTATATGCTCGGTAATTTCAATGCTCGTGTGGGCAAGGACTCGAGTTCATGGCCAGTGTGCCTGGAAAATACAACATGATAATGGGCAAAGGCTGCTGGAGCATTGCACTAGAAATGACCTATGTATTACAAACTCCTTTTTTAAAATAAAAGAGTTGCATAAGGTCACATGGAAACATCCAAGATCTGGCCATTGGCATCAGCTGGACTTCATTATTACACGGAGACAACATCTGAACCATACATCATTAACTCGAAGTTACCACAGTGCTGACTGTGATAACAACTATAGGGGTATCTCACTTCTGTGTATTGTTGGGAAAGTATTTGCCAGAATTGTTCTGCGCAGACTTCAAGTCCTAGGAGATCAAGTCTACCCCGAATCACAGTGCGGCTTCCGTCAGAACCGGTCTACCATTGATATGATATTCTCATTGCGACAGATGCAAGAAAAATGCCGGGAACAAAATCAGCCACTGTTTATTGCCTTCATCGACCTCACAAAGGCATTCGATTTGGTCAGTCGTGAGGGTCTGTTCAAAGCACTAAAGAAGATTGGCTGCCCACCAACTCTTCTATCCATTGTGGAATCGTTCCACACAGGCATGAAGGGTATAATCAAGTTTGATGGTTCAACTTCAGAAGAGTTTGAAATCAAGAGTGGAATTAAGCAAGGTTGTGTACTATCCCCCCACCCTCTTTGGGATATACTTTTCACTTCTACTGAAGGGACGCAGAGGTGTTTCCAAGGCACCAGGGCCGGGTTATATACTGGCCAAGACCTATTGACGCGTCCTCGTCGAGCGTCCTGGGCAACAGGTCCCTTCGGGGTCCTGGCTAAAGTCAGTAGGATCGCCGATTCCTCCGAAGTCGGAGAGTGTTTGCCTGTACGGGGAGGAACCACCAGTCTGCACACCAATAAGCCAGACATGGGACAACGGATACTGACGCAAAACTCAGGTCCTGTATGACATCACACTGATGTTGGACAACAGGATGCCTTCATCCGACATACAGGACTTCGCGTTGGAGCCCAAGCCAACGAACACAAGCAAGCAAACTTCTACTGAAATATGCCTTTCGTGATCAGGATGACGGTATATACATTCACTCACGCTCAGATGGTGGCCTCTATAATGCTCAGAGATTGAAGGCCAAGACCAAAATTAGGAGGGTACTAATCAGAGATTTGCTTTTTGCGGATGATGCTGCGATTACGACCCACTCTGAGGAAGAATTACAACATCTATCTGCAATCTGCATTCTCCAATGCTTGTTCTGAATTTGGTTTAACAATTAACAAAAAGAAGACACAGATTATGTCACAAGGTGCACATGGTGTACCATCAATCTTTATTGACGACGCCAAACTGGAGATACACCATTTTACATATCTAGGAACAGAGGTAAATAGCAAATTATCGCTAGATCAGGAAATCAACATCAGGATTGGCAAGGCAGCAACAACAATGAACATATTAGCAAAAAGAGTCTGGGAGAACAGGAAGCTTACTGTCTTCTTCTTCTTCTTTCGTTCGCTTGAAATATGTCTATAACTGCAGTGCTGTCTCTTGTATGAATTTAACTGTCTTTTTCAGTTCACACAGCGGTCCATAGAGTTTATCTTCCACTGTCGTCTCTCTAGGCCAGAAGGTTTGCCTAGATATGTTATATTTTGGGCAGTCTTGGAGTATGTGCTCTGCTGTCTGCGACGCCAATCCACATGTACACATGGCTGTTTCACCAATCTTGAATTTTGTATACATGTGGTTGCATAATCTATTGTGCCCTGTTCTGAGGCGCAGAATAATGACTTGTTCTGGTCTATCCATAACGTGGTAGTCATCTTGAGCAGGTTTTGGTGGCTTTCTGACTGATTTGATCATTCTTTTCTTTTGGTGGTATGTTACAGGCACATCAGGCTGTTCTTCTTTGGCTCCTTCCTTAGCCAATTTATCAGCTCTGTCGTTCCCGGGTACTCCACAGTGGGATGGTATCCACTGTATGGTGACCTTATGCTGACTGCTAAGTTCAGAAAGTAGTGTCCTTAGTACTGGCAATTTCCCAGACAGGAGCGCCTCGAGTACTGATTTTGCATCTGTCAATAGCACCACAGGTTGTGTACCATTGCTGGTATTTAGTAATTTCTCTGTTGCTATCTTGATTGCCTCAATTTCAGCATCGTAGTTATGGCAGTACTTTCCTGTCGGTACTCTAGCTGTGTCCCTGGTATTATTTGGGTATTCTATGTACACTCCTGCTCCTCCATTCCGAACAGCATTTTGTGCTGACCCATCTGTGTAGACTCGGATCCAGAGGTCCTGTGGGTATTCTTCATCAAGGAAGCTGAGAGTGGCTGTTCTGCGCTGCACACTGTTCTGATCTTCCTTGTCAAATATTCCTCTCACTTTTGTCTGGATTTGTAATGATAGTCTATGCTCATCTTTCCATGGAGTTCGCTCTGGAATAGTTGTTAGGGGGATACCAACTGTGGGCAGATCGGTGGTTTCTCTGCAGAGTCGTTTGGCCTGGTGGATAAAACTACTTCTTTTCAACCGCCCCATAGCTAGGTTTTCAAATCTGTTCTTCATAGGGTGGCCTGGCAAGCTGAGGAACTTTTCTGCTTGTATTAGCGTTTTCGTATCTCTGCGCTCACTCAGTGCTTGTGTCCTCCCCATCTTCTCCATTTCCACTATAGGGGTTGATCTCATCCCTCCTGTGGTGACTCTAAGTGCTTGATTTTGCACTTTGTCCAGCTCTTGTAGTGTGGTTTTTGCTGCCGAACACCATGCAGTTGACCCGTATTCCAGGTGTGGTTGTATGCTCTGTTGATAAACTTTGCTAAGTATTTTCCCACTGGCTCCCCATGTGGTTCCACTTAGCTTTCTCAGGATGGCTATTTTCCTTCTGGCTTTTGCTACTGCTTTGTTGATGTGCTTTCTCCATGTCAGCCTGCCATCAAATGTTACTCCAAGGTATGTTGGTTCTTTATCTTCTCGTAGGGGTGTTCCATTTATCTGGATGGTCCCTGCCTTTTGTTTTGGAGAGAGGGTAAATAGGGTGGTGCTGCACTTGTCAGTGTTTATGCTGACACACCATCTATTTGCCCATGCAACAAATGTATCTACAGCTCTTTGTAGTAATCTGGTGGCCACTGATGCATGTTCATTTGTGCTCCATAGAACCAGGTCATCGGCATACATTGCGGCTTTAATTCCATGCGGTAGATTAGCAACGAGATCATTGATGAAGATTAGAAAGAGTGTGGGGGACAATACTCCGCCCTGGGGAACTCCGTGACGCAGTAGTACTTTCTTGCTCTTTAGTCCGTCTATCTGTACTCGGGCTCTTCTGTTGTGCAAGTATGCTTTCACCCATTTGTACATTCTTCCATTGACTTTGCAGTTTCTCAGTTTATTCATCAGACCTTCTTTCCAGACTTTGTCAAAGGCTTTCTTCAAATCTATCCATGCCGCAAGCACCAGCTTCTTCTCTTGGAATGCATCCTCAATTTCTTGAGAGAGGTAGGTTGTCTGATCTTCCGTAGAGTAGCACTGCCTAAAGCCAGCCTGCTGTGGCACAAGGATGTTTTTACTTTCAATGTACCACTGCAGTCTGTGATTGATGATGCGCTCCAGTGTTTTGCAGAGACAGCTGGTGAGGCTAATTGGTCTGTAGCTAGAGGCAATGGAACTATCTTTCCCTGATTTTAGGAGGGGTATCATGATTGCTTCTCTCCAGGCTTGTGGAACACTGCCTAAGGTCCAACTGTTATTGAAGATCTGCAACAGCTTTGCTTTGGCCTCTGTTCCTAGGTTCCTGATCATTTCATTGGAGATACCATCAGCTCCTGGTGACTTTCTCATTTTCAGTTTTGATATGGCTAGCTCCAGTTCGCTGATTGTGATGGGTGCCTCCAGAACCTCATGTACTATTTCCTTCTGTCCGGTATGTTGCCGTTTCTCTTGAATCTCTTGTTGTTTCTCTGGACTGATTTTGATATTATCTTGTGCGAATGAGTCCGCAAAATGGTCAGCTGCTTGCTTTCTTGTTAAGATGTTTCCATCTTTATGTAGTGCAATTTTTGAGTTTCTCCCTGTGCCCTCATCGTTAAGTTGTTTTATTAGCTTCCACAATTTCCTTGTGTCTCTTTCAAAGTTCAGAGACTCTGTTTTTTCCTGCCAGCTTTTCCGTCTAGCCTGCAGCTTGGCCCTTTGAAATTTGGCTTTTGCATGCTGGAATTTATTGTGGTGCTCTTGGCTGGGTGTGGCCTCTGCTTGCTTTCTACATACTTCCACATCATTATGCAACTGTTCCAGTTCACTACTCCAGTAGGGTTTATATTGTTTACGGGCTCCTCTTGGTACTGTTTCTCGCGCTGCCTGTAGTATGCATTTCCCAAACTCTTCAACTACTTTATTTATGTCTTTCTCAGTGTTCAGGTTTCTAACCAGTATGCTGGTGCGATGCTTGTACACTGCCCAGTCTGCTTTCTTGTAGTTCCACCTCGAGAGGGTGCTGCTTTCACTTACAAGCTCATTTTCTACAGTTAGAAAGACTGGTCGATGGTCACTGCCACCTAGTTGTTTCCCAACAATTCGTGTAATGTTCCACTCCAGGTCTGGTGAATGAAAAGCCAGGTCAGGTGTAGTTGTAGAGTGCCATGATCTCGAGTAGAAAGTATGTGGGTCGGACGGCTTGTTAACCAAGATGAATCTATTCTCATCCTGCCAGTCTTCCAGTCTCTCTCCTCTCTGGTCCATGTGATCATAGCCCCAACTCTGCGAGTGGCTGTTGAAATCGCCGCACACAATCATTTTTTCTGTTAATGGTAGTGTGTCCAGTGCCTGTGGACGGTCACTTGGACAGTAGTAATTGATCAGATGTAGGTCTGTATAGCCTGTTTTAAGTTTAAGTGTCTGATACTCAGCCCCTTCCATATAGACTTCGATTTGGGAAGCAGTGATGTTATTTTTTACAAGGGTAAGTATCCCACCTTTTCGCCTGTCCTTTCGGTCAGATCGGTAACACTGGTAGCCTCTGATTTTGAAGGCTATATTTTCGTTGAGGTGAGTTTCTTGCAAGCAACATATGCTTACTTTTTCTTTGTCCAGGATGTTTTCTAATTCTACTTTTTTGTTGCTGACTCCCTCCGCATTCCAGTGCATTATTTTAAGTCTTAGTTTAGTATGGCCAGCTGTTCTATTCTCATGTCCCCTGGCTCCACAGGACATCTGAGAAGGACCTCCAGTAGTTGGGGTTGGACCCTTTCGAGACATAGGGCCCGGCACTGCACCTGCCTGGGGGTCCAAAGCAGGGCGAGCACCATAACGTTTAGCAGCAGTCGACATATTCCATTTTGCGTAATTGCGTGGCATCCTGATTTCTGTGGTGCGCCTCCTGGCTGGTTGCCTCCGTCTTCAGCACCTTTCCTTTGCTAGAGCAGACTGTGGTCTCACTCGAGTTTAGATGTGTACACACGCACACACGTGTCTGCACATGCATGTATGTGTATACACATCTAGAGCACACTGGTTATTTTCCGGCGCCAGATACTCGCCGTCGCCCCTTCTCCTGTTAGTTAAAACAGTTCCGCCACGTGAAGGCCAGGAGTTGGACTTTTGCTGCAGAGGTTATGTATTCACGAGCCATTGGGGTATTTAAGCAATGTTGGGCGCTCACCCCAACACTGCGCCCCGGCTACATACAGCAATTTGGAACAAAGCTTACTGTCAAAACAAAAGTCCCCGTCTATCAAGCCTGTGTCCTAGTACTCTTCTTTATGGCAGTGAAACCTGGACAACTTACGCCAAGAGAAATGTTTAAACAGCTTTCATATGCGGTGTCTGCGAAGAATACTTGGTATTAAGTGGCAAGACAAAATCACAAATACTGAAGTATTGGAAAGATCAGGTTGTGGGACGGTGTATTCCATGCTCAGTCTTCGTAGACTTAGATGGATAGGACATGTTAGGAGGATGGATGATGGTAGAATACCAAAGGACATCTTTTTTGGTGAATTACAGACGGGTAGGAGATCTCAGGGTCGGCCTCGACTACGATACAAAGATGTGTGTAAGCGGGACATGATTGATACAGGCATTGACAATGCACATTGGGAGCAAGTTGCCGCTGAACGTGTTGCATGGAGGGCAACTATCAGAAATGGAATAAAGACAAAGGAGAAAATGATTGCAGATAAAGCACACACAGAGCGTGAGAGACGTAAGATGGTGCAAAATGGTGGAAATGACCATGTTTTCACATGCATCTACTGTGGGCAAACATTTGCAGTAAGAATTGGCCTTACCAGCCACACTCGCCACCGCCATGGGTCGTAGTTATTAAGCCTTTTTGAAGCACAGTGTACCAAACTATCATCTGTCAAGACGGAAAGGTGCCAAGGCAAGAACTTGTAACACTGGCAGAATAATAATGAATGCGAGCACTGAGAAATTGCAAATTTCTATATGCTTGTGATATGAGATGTAGAAAAATGAGTATCAGCAAGTAAGATGGGCAGTCACAAAATTAATTATAATTGAATATTGCAATACTGTCAGAAATATGTCGGAAGTAAGGTCCATTATAGTTTTTCTAAGACTGGTTCAGAATGGAAACATGAATAATAGAGTAGCTTTTTTTTTGTACATATGCTAAACTGTGTATTTGCTTGTTAATGTCTGTTTGATATATCTTTCTTTTTTATCTGCTGCAGGTGTTTTTGCATGTTTTTATTTCTTTTATTACCACTATTTTTCCATATTATTACCATTATGATTTCATTTTTTCTATCTCAGTATAATAGTAAAAGTTATACTTTATGAATCTGTGTTAAAGTAATGTTTGTATATTTCTGATTTATACTTATTCATTTTGTTGTATTGAGAATTTAATTACTAAACGTCACCTTAGATAAGTAATGAGTGAAATTTGACAACTGAAAACTGTAGATGGCTGCTAGTAGCTTCACCCGTATAAGTAAGATCACTGGCAATGCCAGATAAATGATGCCATAGCATTGAAACACACACAGAACAGGTTGGGAAAACTCATTCTGTAAATCCAAGTCTGTAATATAGAGGACATTTAACAGACAGCATGGAGTTTGATTAGACAGAGCTGTCCATATGAAAGTATAGCTGAGACTAGAGAAGAGCGGAAACATATAGTTCTTGCAACAATAATCTTAAATGGACAAACAACATAACAAAATTTAATACACTTATGCATATTGTGTATTTGTGCAGCTCCATCTAATGACTCAGAAATAACGCTTCATATATACTCATTGCATGTCACGACTTAGAAATAACACTTCAGATTTATTCATTGCATCTCACAACTTATAACTGCTTGTGATCTAGCAAGTGATTATGCTTACATGTTTTTGTCTGTAATATATTAACCCATTGCTTCAATAACACTTCAGAAAATACTAGCACTAATGGTACTGTAACACCAACTGATAGCACTGGACATACTGATAGTTCTACTGGAACAACAGGTAAACAAACACCGTACAGTGTTCTTAGCTGGTACATATTTGCTTCTAATACTGTTTCATAATTCTTCTGGTTTATGAACTCGAAAGAGAGGTCTTCTCTAAACAGAGTTTTCATAGTAACTATTTTCACATAGTGCATTCACTGGTATTAGATTTGTATTATTACTTTGTGTTACTATTTTTGTTTGTGTCCTGTAAATATTGTTACTGGATTTTGTATATTTAATATAAATAATACAACGGTTTACTTTGATGCTGAAGGAATTTAATAGAACCTTTTTTTTTTACCAGGTATTACTATAGGAAAAAAGCCAAATTGTATGGTGAGGGTTAAAGACATGTCATAGACAACACACCATCTATTAGTATTAGGCAGTGGCATGAAAAAAAAAATGATTAGAACTTTATAAATGTTATACATTGGTGGCAAATATCTGAGGGTGGCAACAGACTGGTATTTGGTATATCTCTTCTAATGATACTGTAGTATCCTTTTGTATAATGATACAGCTGTGGTGGAGCATTTGTTTTCAACATAAATGGATTGAAAATGGGATTTTGCGTTAATAAATGCTCTAACGTAAGTGTATTGTATAAAATTTAATAAAGATTTATATGCAACAAATTCTTTTCATTTATATTAACTAAAATATAGTTCTTAAGTATTATTTAGAACCAGTTTTAACATATGGTTTTAAATCTTAAAAAGGCAAGAAAATGCTTACATGTAAGATTACAAATGTTACAGCTGTGGACAGATATAATGAATGTTTTCAAAGAT
This sequence comes from Cepaea nemoralis, assembly GCA_014155875.1. Taxonomy (NCBI): domain Eukaryota; kingdom Metazoa; phylum Mollusca; class Gastropoda; order Stylommatophora; family Helicidae; genus Cepaea; species Cepaea nemoralis. The sequence goes on from JACEFZ010016569.1 coordinate 80,672, forward strand.
TACAGTATATAAAAGAAATATATTACAGATACCAATATGAAATGGGCACCATTCTTTAGTCATGCCATGTGGAGAGAAGAACTGGGACACAGTGACAACTAGTTGAATTGATAGTCTAATGTCTAATAACAAGGCATGTATATATACCAGCTTATGAACTGATAAACACAAAACGCAAGGGTTATGGAGATACATGGTCTTCTGTGTCAGTCAACAATGCATTGAAGAAAAAAATGATCTGAATGAGTGCTTGTTGAGGACTGCAAACATGTTTCAAGAGGCAACTTTCAGCATACTCCATATCAGATGAACTTGAGCACTGTGAGAATGCAAATAAAGATCTGCTTGTGATATGAGATGTTCACAAATGACTATAAGGAGTAAGATGGACAGTCACAAAATTAATTCGAATTTAATATTGCAATGAAGTGAGGTCCCTAAAATGGTTTTATTACACTGGTTCAGAATGAACACATTTTTAATAGAGTAGTTTTTGTACATATGCTAAACCATGCATTTTCTTGTTAATTTCTGTTTCATAACCTTTTTTTTTCCTGTCACTTATGATCTTATTTCTTTTACTGCCATTATTTTTCAATATTAATACTATTATTATATTATAAGCCGGTCTCCCTGGCGAAGAGGTTATTGACTTTCTCCGTAATCCCGTATATCCACGTAGGGTAATCAAGCTGCGCGAGATTCAGTTGCTGATCGCATCGCATTGGCACTTACGGGGGTATGTGAGTCGGTCGCTCCGAAAGCAATGGCAAACTACGGAGCGTAATCTTGCCAAGAAATCAACAGCGGTAAAATGCTGGTGTTGACAGCAATGTCCTGTAAATAGGATATGCCTGGGGGAGGGGGGGGGGGGATTATATTATAACAGTGAAAGTGATATTTTATGAATCTATGTCAAACTAATATTTATTTTTTTTTTCTTATTTATACTTATTCATTCTGTGGTATTGAGAACTTAATTATTCAATGTCACCTAAGAAGAGTTTTTTTAGTTGCATGTCCTTCACAGGAGGTAGCAGTCAACCCCAGCACTTTGGCTGTTCATAATTCCTGGGCAGTTTTTATGTTCAGTAGTTTGTCATTGCTTTCTGAACGACCGTCACCTATACCTTTTTCGATAAAACCAGTACTGCTGTGTTTGAAACCTGGGTATGCGGGATTATGAATCACGTTCATTAGCTCTTCGCCACGGAGACCGGTTCTAAGAAGAGTAATAATTTCAAATATGATAACTGAAAACAATGTAGATGACTGCCAGTAGCTATATTCATATGATTAAGATTACTGGCAATGTCAGATAAACGATGAGACACAGAGCACAGGTTGGGAAAAGTCATTCTATAAACCCAAGTCTGTAACATAGAGGACATGTAATAGAGCATGTGCAAATGAAAACGTAGCTGGAACTAGAGTAGAACAAAAATGTATAGTTCTTGTAGCAGTAATCTTAAATAGACAAACAACATAACACAATTTGGTACATTTATACATGTTGTGTATATTGTGCAGCTCTGTCTCGTGACTGGGAAATAACACTTCATATATACTCATTGCATGTCACGACTTAGAAATAACACTTCAGATTTACTCCATGCATCTCACAACTTATAACTGCTTGTGATCTAGCAAGTGATTATGCTTACATGTTTTTGTCTGTAATATATTAACCCATTGCTTCAATAACACTTCAGAAAATAATGGCACCAATGGTACTGTAACACCAATTAACAGCACTGGACATACTGATGGTTCTACTGAAACAACAGGTAAACAAACACAGTATACTGTTCTTAGCTTGTAGATATTTGCTTCTAATGCTGTTTCAGAATTCTTCTAGTTCATGAACTCAAAACAAGTCTTCTCTAAACAGCTTAAGAATTGAGGTGGGATGGTCAGTGCAGCTTTCCTATGGATGGAGAACACGATACATACACACATCGTGATTGTAACTGACTTAGAAAGAATGCTGAGGAGGGTGAGGACAGGCAGGCTTCGTGCAGAGTGACTTGCTTTGCTTCGGAGGTCAAAGGTGGCAAGCATCACTTGGATCTTTTCTCCAGGGCATGCTGGGGAATGAACAGGTGGACAGATTGGCTGGCTCGGCAAAACTTGGTGGAGTATTGATGCATGACAAGGCAGACATGGTTGTGGTCTTGTGGGAGCACGTGTACACCTCGGAGGAGCAAATGGATCACCATAGCCTGGCAAGAATGAGGCAGCGAGGTGTGACGAGGGGATCTGGCCAATGCTCGACGCTCAGAGGAAAGGCGAGACAGACATATAATCAGATTGCTACTGGAACTATTGGTGTTGGAACTCTTCGCTGGCTGCTGAGGATGGGGACGGAGCGCTTATGGGAATGCCCCGATGTCGGTTCCTAAATCAATCAATCAATCAATCAATCTAAACAGAGTGTACATAGTAACTATTTTCACTTGGTGCCTTCACTGGTATTAGATTTGTATTATTTCTTTATGTTACTTTACCTATTTGTGTCCTGGCAGTATTGTTACTGGATTTTGTATATTTCATACAAATAATACCTAAAGTTTACTTTGCTGAAGGTAATTAACAGAGCCTCTTTTTCCAGGTATAACTTTAACAAGAAAGCCACATTGTACAGTGAGGGTTAAGGACATATCATATACAACACACCATGTATTAGACAGTGGCATGAGAAAATATGGTCAGAATGTTATAAATGTTACACATTGGTGGCAAATATTTGAGGGTGATAAAGGGCATACATTGGTGGCAACAGGCTGGTATTTGGTATATCTCTTCTGATGATACTGTAATATAGACAGGTTGTAGGTGACAGTAGCCTGTTGCCCACGCATACTTGTACTGCATTTGTTGATCTGAATAGTACTGTAAACAACTTACGGAAACAGCAATAATGTACATTTGCTAAGTTGGTACAGTTAATGACTGTATGCTGATGGATTTATTATGGAGAAGATGATAATTTCTAGTGAACTGTAAGGAACTGCACATTATAAATTACTTGGCAGCAAAATGTCATAGGTTTCATCCATACCATTATCAAGCTGAAGACTTTGTAACAAATTAGCGTAATGCTTTCTGAACCTGTATACAATACACAATAGTAATCCTAGATAATGGCAGACCATGCCTTATAATAGCCCTTGAGTTTTCTTCAATAATCCTGAATCTGCCCTTTGTCCTGAGGCTGAATTCAAACTCTAACTGCATGTAAAGATAAAGTTAATACAGATAACTCAACCACTTCCTTTTCTATAGCTCTAACCAGGTCCCTGGCAATGGCAGCAAGCAACAGCTGTACACATTGTCAACAGTTTAGGAGTAGGTTACTTTACAAAGTTTGGTGTCAGACATGATTGGATACTGTCACCTAATGTGTTTCATTATATATTGAAAAAAGATATGAGTTTTGTAGAAAACATACCAGATATTTCAATTGGAAGTTATGTTAGCACAATGTATAACATATTATCTTGATAGCAGACGGTCAGAAATAAAGAAAGTGATGAAGTACAAAGAAAGGTCTAAGTTTGAAAAACCAGAAGAATTGAAAAGTTATTAACAAGTTAGCTGCATGCTCACTACATCGCTGTCTGAACGACCGACTCTCATACCATTGTGAAAATCAATGCACAGTGATCTTCTCCCAAATTGCCTGTGGTTTACTGCGAACCTGGTATGTTGGGACTCTGAACCTGCATTCACTACCCCTAAGCCAAAGGTGCCAACAAAAAGTAATAATATGAAAGAAATGGACTGTGCATAGATTTGAGTTAAGACAGGTCTGGAAATTGAAATATTTGATTGCTCTGATCATTTAACGGGCAGTGTACTACAGAAATATACATTAGAATAGTCCAATAAAAGATACATATTGCTATATAGCATATGCCTTATGCAGGAAATTAGAAAGAACAAAAAGAAACATGTTTAAGTGTTACTTAGAACCCATATATAGTATTTCTGAAACACTGTCAGTTTGTAAATAAATAAATTATATGATTTTATTTGAGCACATGACAAATGCCATGAATAGTCACACCAAACAAATGTTTCAACGGAAGCCATGAAGCAAAGAAAACTCATTACATACAAAGAGATCAACCTTCTTTGGTCTTGAGATAAGAAGAGAAAAACTAGAAAACGTAGGCAGTCAAGTGGAAAGATTAAAACAATGAAAATTAGGTAATGTTATATCAGTGCATTTCTTCCAGAAGAAATGTGATGAAAGAGGTTAGGACTATAGTATGACTTCAGTGTAAATGTATTTATAGAATCTTGAAGAAGAATATTTTATGTTCTGTGCATTGAATCTAAAAGTAAGTCAGTTCTCATAATAATAGCCTCCTTCAGTCCTGTCTGACTATGGCTTGATGCGCTCTGTAAGCAGGTAGTCTTCATTCACACAGCCTTTCTGCAGGCTCTTGTTTCCTATGCTTGTGGAGGTTGTTTCCTTCCACTGGGTTCAAGATGGTTCCCTGTAGTACATCATCATGTGTTATGGTCAGATGTCTTTTCCTCCCTGGATGGGGTGTATATTGCAAGCACTTTCATATCTTGCTTGCACTTATCTGTGAATTGTAGCTGTTGACTTACATTTTTGTTACTACCATTTGCCAGCTGTCTATAGAGAGTTTCCTGTTGAATGTGTCCATCTGGCATGTGATATGCATGGCGAAACCATCACATTTGACATTAACAAGCGTGTGCAAGGTCATTTGACCAGTTTGGGAGAACACTTCAGCAATAATTACACTATGCCCTTCCAAGAGGCTATCAAAATGCTTAGTGAAAAGTGGCCAAGACAATTACACAGTTGCCCATTAGCATGACAGTAAAATGCATTGCAAGAACAAGAATTGATAGATATAATATGTGAATTGAAAGAAAAAGGCTGTCACAAGGTTATTGACAGATAGAAGGTGGCTGTGGTTGTGTCTAGTGGTATGTCTGTATGAACACTCTGCTGGTATACTTATGAACAGCTATAGACACTGGATGACACCATTTCAGCCCACACAATTTTATTGATCATGAAGAAACATTATGAAAACATGACACTATTTCCAGAAGTAATCTTAGTACACTAATACTGTCTTAGATCGGCCTTGTCATATAACTTAATTGCATCGGACTCTTTCCCATGTCCGAACTCCACTGAATACCTGGTTGGGATTCCCTCCTCAGCCCAAACTCAACTCTCTTTCCGTTAAGTCTCCCTGGCTTAACTCCAACTCAACTCTCTAATTTTTCCAGACTTCTCTCTTATTCACTCTTCCCGGGACCTCCAAAGAGACACAATTTAACCCCTTTAACCCTGTTCTAAATTCCTCCAACATTAAATTTCTGGGTTTCCTTTGTCTCTTTGTTTGCTGCGAACAGTTATTGAACGTGCTATAGAAGTAAACAAGCATATACATCTTTGCTTTGTTGACTACACAAAGGCTTTTGATAGAGTTAGACATGTCAGCATGGTGGATATGCTTGCAGAACTACAAATTGATGGGAAATACATTAGACTTATAAAAAACATATATTGGAAACAACAAGCTGCCATAAGGATTGATAATGAAGTGGGACAATATCAACCTATTAAGAGAGGTGTTAGGCAGGGATGTATAATGTCTCCAGATCTTTTTTCCCTATACAGTGAAAATATTTTCAGAAATGTAGACGATATAAATGGAATCAGCATTGGAGGAAGAAACATTAATAACATTAGATATACAGATGATACAGTATTGATTGCAGACAATGCACAGGATTTGCAACAATTAATAGACGCAGTTGTTGTACACAGTGAGCAGCTGGGGTTGGAATTAAATTGTAAGAAGACACAGGTTATGGTCGTCACTAGGAAGAACGAAATACCACAATGTAGTATGCAAGTAAATGGGAATATTCTTCAACAAGTGAATCGGTCCAATTATCTCGGAACAGTCATATCATCTGATGGGAGATGCCTTGAAGAGATTAGAACAAGAATCGCCATGGCGAAAGTATCCTTTAGCAAGATGAAAAACATTCTGACCAATAAAAAGATGTCAATCGAAACGAGAAAAAGAGTGTTGAGGGGGTACATAGAGCCTGTTCTTTTGTATGGATGTGAAACTAGGACAGTCAAGCTGAAAAACATTTGATGGCTACAGAAATGTGGTTTCTGAGGAAAATGCAAAGAGTACCATGGACAGATAGAAAAACCAATGACCAAGTACTACAGGAGACAAATGAAAATCGTAGACTGATTAGACAAATTAGACGAAGACAGTCAACATTTTTTGGACATGTTATTAGAAGAAATGAATTGGAGAACTTAGTGACAACTGGCAAGATCGAAGGGAACAGACCAAGAGGAAGACCGAGAGAAAATACCTGGATGGCTTGGCCACATGGCATGAACGAGACAGGAACGCTGAGCTGATCCACGACTCTGGTGATCGAGTGAAATGGCGAGTCATGACCACCCACGCTTTTGGCATGGCACATGATTGATTGATTGATTTGTCTCTTTGTCTATTATCATGTTTTCCATCATACTGACATCTCCGTGAAATATCCATCCATTGTGTTTGGGGCCAGCCATTGTTTTGGGATTCCTGACGCCACCTTTCTGACCCAACATCTGCATACCTCTTCTCTGACCCATTTAACCTTGATTGTATTATAAGATTCTTATAAGATTTTGGGAGTCTTCGTGGCGAAGTGGTCAAGCCGTTTAACTCGGGCTCCGAAGGTTGTGGGTTCGATTCTGGGCCGCGTCCTTCGGTTCACGAGTTAAATTTTTCGGAGACTCCTGTGGGTCGTCGCTACAGCTACGGAGTTCGTGCTTTGTGCGCCGCTTTCCACGCTGCGGTAAGAGACTGAGCCATATGGGATAAAACCCGGTGCAATGAAGTCGACCCTGTCGACTTTTTATAAGATTCTTAGCCTCTCCCTTTCGCTGCCTCGGCGTAAAACCACATGTTACAAAGGCTAAGCAACTTGAAAATAAAAATTATGGTCATGCTTAAAAAGAGAGTCAGAATGTATAGTCAAAGTAAACATAAAAGCATTTTTTAAAAATAGTATAGAAATGTTACTGAGTAGAATTAATGATCACAGCAGATGGAAGAGACAGCGCAGAGTTAAAAAGCAGAATGAATCAAGTAAACGCATGAAGATTTAGAAACATTTGTGCAATAGACTTGTGTTCCATGGAAGCCATAAAACAATTTTTAATGTCAGGAAGCTACTGTGGTTCATTCTCACTCTTTCATTCATGCAGCCTTCCAGCAGAAATATATGCAGCATACCAAGGGCCTAAAGTGACAATCCAATATGTATTTATCCACTCATAATATTCATCTGTGTATTCATAGCATTTATTTTCATCAGTTGTGCACTAAAATATTCTGGCATTCTGTAAATACTAAAGTAAAACATCCTCATTTGTGGAGCCACCAGGTTTACTTAGATGGGGAATTATCCATTGCAAAGTCTCTTCTCTGAATGATTTAAATAATAGCAACACCAGAACTACTAAAGCGAGAATCATGAAAATATATGCAGTTGCCAACAAAGAAGTTAGGTAGCAAACCAAGGCAAATAAAAAGTCAGTATTTAGATGATCTAGCAAGAGAACAGATAAATAAACTTTATTTTCAGAGGGTCACAAAATGGGCATGCAGGTCTCTCTTACATTTGATTCTTCTGCCACTCATTTTTTGCACATCAATTATATGGTTTCTATTATGCATGTTACATTTACATAGAGAGAAAACAAAACAGTAATATGAATAAAAGAGGCAGAAGAAACAGCATCAAAAGGAAACTTTAGAGACCTTTACAGCACCATGAGGAAGATGCAATCAACCAAGTGGACTGCTTAAAGAAAAAGCAATAGGAAAGTTCTCACCAACAATAAAGATAAATTAAACAGATGTGCTGAGTGCTTTGAGGAACTCCTGAATAGACCAGTCCCAGAAGACCCACCAGTTATCCGGCAAACAGAAGTGGAGCTGGATATCATATGCAAGAAACCATCTAAAGAAGACATTAGTAAATCTATGAAACGCCCACTAAGGGTGGGAAAACTAATATAAACACCACAACTGAATTACCATACACATTATTTAGCAGACACTGGGAAACTGAAGAAATACTACCAGACTTGAATGAAGAAATACCAGCAGTCGAGAGAATATCTGATGAAACAGCCAAAGAAAAGGAACCTGCAGGAGTGAAAACTATACAGGAATAATGTTATTGTCAGTTCCTGGGAAAGTATTATACAGTATCATTCTGGGGAGAGTAAGAGATGCCGTTGATAAATTGAATATTGTGTTTGTAGATCAGGAAAAGGCTTTCAACAGAGAAGACATATGCAGGTTATGGACCATCATTGAAGACTAAGGGATACAAGGACAATTGCTAGAAAATATCATAGCCATGTACCAATCGAGCCGTAGTGCAGTAAGAACACAAGAAGGTATATCAGATATGTTCACAGTCAATACAGGAGTGAGACAGGGATGTGTGCTCTCTCCTCTGCTATTTAATATCTACATGGACAGAATATCCAAAGAAGCAAGCCTTGACAGAACAGATTCAGAAAGTTTAGAACTCTTTACTCCAGATGAAACAACTGATTCACAGGAAATAAATGAACTTCTATTTGCAGTCGATCAGTGCCTGTTTTACAGCGATGAGGGCAGACTACAAAATCATATTAATAATCTGAGTTCAACCTGCAGCAGATACAATATGAGTATAAACACAGCCAAAACCGAAGTAATGCAAGTTAGCAGATCGCCTGGTCCACTAAGTATACAGATAAATAGCACAACTCTGAAACAAGTTAAAGAATTCAAATATCTTGGAAGTATGATCACAGAAGATGGCAGATTGGACAGAGAAATCGAAATCAGATGTCAAAAAGCTAGTGCACTTACATATCAACTATCACCCTTACTAAAACATCCAAATATACCCATGTCCACAAAACGACAGATAATAAACAGCATATTCACACCAACCCTATGCTACCTATCTCAAACCTGGTGATCCAAATCACACTTTCGCAAAATCAACACCTGCGAAATGAGACGCCTGAAGAGAGCTGCCAACCTAACAATCCGAGACCGAGTAAGAAATGATGTTATCAGACAGACTGTGGGATCAACACCTTGTGCCACATTTATTGAAAGGCAAAGATCAAGTGGTTTGGCCATGTCGTTAGAATGCAACACCAACAACTACCATCACTGGCTTTACATCAAAGATCATCTGCGACGAGACCAAGAGGATGTCCAAGAAGAAAATGGATTGACGACATCAAAGACATTGTACAATCACACAGAATGACACTATCCAGTGCCGCCCATCGGGCACTGGAGCACAGATTATTCCTCCCCATGACGCATGGCGGCAGAAATGGAAGATGATGATGATGATGATTGACAAAAAACAGGGGTGAACAGGGAGGCTTCCAACCAGATTGATCCTGCACTGACCAGATAGTCACATTACACAGGAATGGGATAAGGATGTTTTATGTTACCTTTATTATTCTGACTGACTGTAGACTGAATAATGAAGACAAAAATAACCACCACTGGAAATGGATTTCAGTGCACTCTTCTGACAAAGCAGTTTGATAAACTGGACTTTGCTGATAACATTACCCTCAAGTACCATCCACAAAAACTAAACACACTGGATGGGAGGTCACAAGATTCATCATCATCATCATCATCATCTTCCACTTCTGCCGTCAAGCGTCGTGGGAGGAATAATTTGCGTTCCAGCGCCCGGTGGACGACACTGGATAGTGTCATTCCGTGTGGTTGTACAATGTCTCTGATGTCGTCAGAGACATGTGAGAAGCTCATGGGCCTTTACAGCTCGGGCCAGAGGGAGAATTGTGAAGGAGGACTCTGGTACTTTCACTGAAACCACAAGTAGCCTGACTATGGAAGTTATGGCAGTAAGTAAAGCAATAACATGGCTCGAGACACAGACTTTCACTAGGGCATGTTTCCTTAGCGACTCAATGAACATGATCAAGAGGATAGAGGAGGGGTCGATCCAAAGAGAATGGTTGCTGCCTCTGGAGCGGTCTCGGCTGACAAAGATTAGTTTCATCTTCGTGCCAGGGCATGCGGGAGTCCAAGGAAATGAGCGGGCTGACAAGCTCGCAGGTGAGGCTACTGTGGAGGGCGGACGCGCCATGGACCAGGCTGACATTCTGAATGCTCTACGAGAAGTAAGACTCTTGCATGAACCAAGTGATGACTGTGAATCTACAACCATGGCCAGACTGCGAAAACAGCAAATTAAAAGAGGGGTGGCCAAACAAGAACACTACGCAGGAAGCCAAAGAAGATTGATAAACTAACACAGAACTGGCGTCGTTAGCCGCTACACGCTGCGGGATTTGCTGAGGAGGGGATCCGAGCACTTATGGACTGAATGGTTCGATGTGCAATGAGGATGACTAACTAACTAACTGATGTCGTCAATCCATTTTCTTCTTGGACGTCCTCGTGGTCTCGTCGCAGATGATCTTTGATGTAAGGCCAGTGATGGTAGTTGCTGATGTTGCATTCTAACGACATGGCCAAACCACTTTATCTTCTGTCTTTCAATAAATGTGGCACAAGGTGTTGGTCCCACAGTCTGTCTGATAGTAGCATTTCTTACTTGGTCTCGGATTGTTAAGTTGGCAGCTCTCCTCAGGCATCTCATTTCGCAGGTGTTGATTTTGCGAAGGTGTAATTTGGATAAAGTCCAGGTTTGAGATTGGTAGCATAGGGTTGGTGTGAATATGCTGTTTATTATCTGTCGTTTTGTGGACATGGGTATGTTTGGATGTTTCAGTAAGGGTGATAGTTGATATGTAAGTGCACTAGCTTTTTGACATCTGATTTCAATTTCTCTGTCCAATCTGCCATCTTCTGTGATCATACTTCCAAGGTATTTGAATTCTTTAACTTGTTTCAGAGGTGTGTTATTTATCTGTATACTTAGTGGGCCTGGCGATCTGCTAACTTGCATTACTTCGGTTTTGGCTGTGTTTATACTCATATTGTATCTGCTGCAGGTTGAACTCAGAGTAGTAATATGATTTTGTAGTCTGCCCTCATTGCTGTAAAACAGGCACTGATCGTCTGCAAATAGAAGTTCATTTATTCCCTGTGGGTCAGTTGTTTCATCTGGAGTAAATTCTAAATTTTCTGAATCTGTTCTGTCGAGACTTGCTTCTTTGGAAATTCTGTCCATGTAGATATTGAATAGCAGGGGAGAGAGCACACATCCCTGCCTCACTCCTGTATTGACTGTGAACATATCTGATATACCTTCTTGTGTTCTTACTGCACTTTGGCTTGAGTGGTACATGGCTATGATGTTTTCTAGCAGTTGCCCTTCTATCCCATAGTCTTCAAGGATGGTCCATAATTTGTATCAGTCTACTCTATCGAAAGCCTTTTCCTGATCTACAAACACAATATTCTGTTGGTCACTATATTCGATAGTTTAAGTCTAAAAATTCTTAGGGAAAAGCTAATGAGAGAAAAAATCAAGTGCAAATGATAACTCAATCTTCCTTAGTGAAACCTCACTTCAAGGGGTGTTATCATACACCTAGTTAGGTAGCAATATAGACAAACAAAGGGGAACAAATAAAGATATAAATATAAGAATACAAAAGAGAAGAAGAGGTTTCATAGCACTAGGAAATTTGTGGAATTCAACAAAAATGTTACTTAGCACCAAACTTAGGATATTTAACTCTAAATATTAACATTAAATCACAACAATGATGTGGATGAGAAACAAGCAACAATTAAAACAATTACTAATAAACTACAAATATTGATTAACTGGAGCTTGTGCAGTATAAAAGGACTAAAATAGTAGGACAGAATTGCCAATGTAGAGAGCTCATGGAGAGAACTAAACTAATTCCACTGAATCAAGAGTTAAGGACAAATTATTTTTTTTTATTCACCTCAATGGGGATTCAAACAAATGACCACTCTGCCGGGCAAGCAGGCAAGCATAAGTCATTTTACTCTTCTCAGAATGATTTTCAAGATGTTTTTTTGGCTCATTAGACTATTTCAATTGTATGTCTTTACATTCTTTGTGTCTGGTTTCATAGGCAAAGTTAGTCATTTAAATTTTGTTTGATCATTGGTTATGTGTTCACTGCTTTATATGTCATTGACAATTTTATTAATATTATTTCCACAATACAATCTCCAGAGACCTCATTTTCATCTAATATAATTTATTTGATGCCAGTGTTTATACTTTCCTCATGTAAATTGTCTTAATTATTTAGCTTTTTCACTCATTATGTAGGTTATCTGGGGGTTGCTGTTGTCTCACTATTATATCATTGTACCATTAATATTATTTCAGTTTTTCAGTTACGATACACAGTGGGAGTCTATATACCTTTAGCTGTTAAATTATTCACTTTTGTCTGCGTAAATGTGTCCTTTGGGTTCCACTAACTGATTGTGTCTAACTTAGCCAGGTTTTTGGCCACCTTACATTAGTTTACTATTTCTTCTGTTAGTATCCATACCGTACTGTAGTTATGTATAAGCCAGCTCCAGGGATTAATCACACCATGCCGAATATCAAAGTGAATGGTCATAGACTAAGCTTTGTGGACACATTCACCTATTTTGGCAGCACTGCGTCCCAAGTTGATGACAAAGTGAATGCAAGAATCTTCAAGGCCAGCGCGGCCTTTGGCAGACTGTACAAGAATGTGTGGGACAGAAATGGAATAAGCTTGCAAACAAAGCTGAAAGTCTACAAAGCAGTTGTATTATCCACAATGCTATATGCATGTGAAACCTGGACTGTTTATCCGCAACACATTAGGAAATTAAACCATTTCCATATAGTCTGCCTTAGGAAGCTATTGAAGATTAAATGACAAGATCCCAGACACTGAAGTCATAGAAAGAGCATCCATGCCCAGTATCCACACTGTAATAATGAAGAATCAGATTCGCTGGGCTGGTCACTTGACTCGCATGCCAGATCACAGACTCCCTAAACAAATTTTTTACGGTGAGCTGCATTGTGGTAAACGCTTCCAGGGCGGCCAGAGGAACCACTTTAAAGACACTCTGAAGATCTCACTAAAAGCTTTTGGAATTCATCATGACACTTGGGAGACTGCTGCCAAAGACTGAAATTTGTGGCATACATCATTACGCAAGGGTGCAGTCACTTGTGAAGCGAACAGGACTGCAAGAGCTGTGAAGAAAAGGCTGGACAGAAAAACCACAGCAGGAGATCCTTCTCCTGGAACGTCAGGCATTCTTTGCCCACATTGCCAAAGAACATTTCAAGCCAAAATAGGACTTATCAGCCATCTTAGAACTCACGGCTCCATACTTTCAACCCCACTGGATGAAATGAATGGCCATCATCATTCTTGATGGACAAACAACAACATTTCTTCATTTAGTCTGTCAAAGTAGATATTTTTTTTTGTCTTGCTGTTCTTTACTATATCTATCCACAGTAAAACTTATTTGTTCATTTATTTATTCTTTTATTTTAGCAATAATTTTTATAGTAGGCTCTTTAACATTTCCAACTTTCATCTTTGTATTACCACCATGGCATTATATCTGTTCTGTATTGTAAATGTGTATCTCTCCTTAATCTCTATATCTATTTAAGTTTAACCCAATGCCTTTAAAATGTAGATATGTAGAAAAATGGGGTGAATATCATGGAAACTCAATTTACAAATAATGAGGTCTTAAATAGACTTGGAACGTACAGGGCATTACTACTTGAGATCAGGGTTTAACAAATTGAATATTTTGGACATATAAAAGACATAAAACTGTGCTAGAGTAAAATATGGAAGGCAAGATTGTAAGGGGAAGATAAAAGCATGATAGAGTGTCCCTTCATGGCAGTCAACAGAAAGTATTGTTAAAACAGTGGAACCTCGGTTTTCGTCAATAATCCGTCCGAAAACAATTGGTGAAACCCGAAACCTGACGACACCAAGGGAATTATTTCCATATGAATCAATGCAAATCAAATTAATTCATTTTAGGCACTCCAAAATACATAACTAACAACAAATTTTATAGAGAATACATATAATTTTTAATAAAGCAAACCAATAAGAAATTAATATAAAATGAATATAAAAGACTAGTGTCAAGAATAAATGAACATTTAACATGGCATTTACCTTTATTAAGACTCTTCTTGGTGTATGGAAGAAGGCGAAGAGGGGAGAGAGAGGTGTAGATATTATTGTTTGGAAGGAGAATCCCCCTCCATGAGCACCATGTATCAAGGCACTATCTGGGGTCAATTCCCTTCTTGGTCTTCTTGTCTACTGTGTGGCCTTAAAATCACTAAGTACACCAGCACTCATCCCAGGCATTTTCTTAATGAGATTAGCATACAACAGTCTGGTCTTTTCACATATGATTGCCTCCGAAATAGAATCGCCATCTAACTGTTTTCGAATTATCCAAATTAATAATAACTGTCAACATCTTCAATTATTTGCGATCTCTGTTTCATTAGCGCATTCATGCCTTTCGCACCTCTGATACCTGATGCCAAACTAAAACATGAGTTTGGTCATCCATGACACTCCAAGTGAGAGGTAACCTATTGCCATGAGTCAAAAGTATAGAGAATGGAAAGTGAGTTTAGAGTAAGGGAAATAATCCCATTAACAGGGTAAGATGAGGAGTTACCTAACCCTGGAGTACCTAGTAACACTGACAGTCGTTCAGTGCGACTGACCAGGAGATTGTATCATGGGCAGAATCAAAGTACACAGGAAAAATGTGCAGAAATGCACAGACTGAGAAGTATAGTGAGTCATTCAGGACTCGCTGTCAACATCGGTCAGGAAGGCTAGCGATATCAGTATTTCTTCACTTGAATTGAGAAGTAATAAGAAAGATATTTGGCTACGCTGAAGGCTTCAAATGAGGGAACTGTAGAACAAGTAATCCTCTTGTCGACGCCTACTAGAAGTTACCAGTATGGGCAATTCGCCATTATATTCGCTAAGTGTGTGCTACAATATTTCATAGCCAAATTTGAGGTGTGACATCATGTGGTTGGATGATATTCACTAAGCAACTGTAAGTTGAACTCTTACTGTCAATTTATTAACACAGTAACTGACTTATGTGTGATATGACTACGTTTAGAGAAAACATGGATAGAAGAATATACTCCATCGTTAACACGGCTAGGGGCATCCCTGACAGACAACCACCGACTAGGAACTGAGGATGCTGTGTAAGGAACAAAGCGGAACTCTGCCAGCGGGGTTGCTGGGGCAGCAGGGTGCACTCAATAAACGTCTGATGTTAACATGACATGGTGTTTGACATCTTTTGTTTCTATTCAAGCGAGAATGTGCTGTACTACAATTTACGAGCCAACACATCAATAATAGACAATGGAAGACTATGATTCATTCATTAGCACTTTTCCGTCTTGACAGACGATAATTTGATACATTGTGCTTCAAAAAGGCATAATAGCTACAACCCGTGGCGGCAGCAAATATGACTTATCAGAACAATTTGCGCTGTAAATGTTCGTTCATAATGGATGCATGTGAACACATGGTCATTTTCACCATCATGCACTATTTTACATCTCTCACGCTCAGTGTGTGACCTATCTGCAATCATTTTCTCCTTTGTCTTTATTCCATTTCTGATATTTGCCATCCATGTAACACGTTTGGTGGCGACATGCTCCCAGTGTGCATCATCAATGCTTGTATCAATCATGTCTCATTACACACATCTTTGTATCGTAGTAGAGACCCCAAGATCTCTTACCCATCTGTAATTCACCAAAGAAAGATGTCCTTTGGTATTCTAGCATAATCCATTCATCCTAACATGTCCTATATATCTAAGTCTACAAAGACTGAGCATGGAATATACTGCCACACAACCTGATCTTTCCAATACTTCAGCATTTGTGATTTTGTCTTGCCACTTAATACCAAGTATTCAGACTTCCGGCCTCCAGCATGGCGGTTAGGCATTGAACCACTACGGCCTCTGGAGTATTTATCTTTGTGGCTGTGGTTTGCATTTCGCATTTTCCTCATGTTGGAATGGCAGTATATGGTTCCATCGCCCTGCTACTGAGTGAGTGCGTGGTGCGACTCTGTGAACTGTGATATTCATGTGGAATGCTTCAACATGCCCGCTTTTGTTTGTATAGTGACCTGCATGTTCGGAACAATGGCTATCGGCTGTTGCTGAATTGACTGATTTGCCTGATACTGGTGTGCTGGAGAATGAACAGGCAGACTGATTGGCTGAATCTGCAAAACTTGGTGGAGTATTGATGCATGATGAGGCAGTCATAGTGGCGGCCTTGTGGGAGCACTTGTACACCTCGGAGGAGCAAATGGATCACCATGGTCTGGCAAGAATGCGACAGCGAGGAGTGACGAGGGGATCTGGCCGATGCTCAACGCTTAGAAGAAAGGCTAGACGCACATATAATCAGATTGCTACTGGTACTATTGGGGTTGGAACTCTTCGCTGGCTTCTGAGGATGGGGACGGAGCGCTTATGGGAATGCCCCGAATGCTGTGATGTTGGTTCCTAAATCAGTCAATCAATCAATCAATAAGCGTGAGTGAATGTATATACCACCATCTTGATCACGAAAGGCATATTTCAGTAGAAGTGAAAAGTATATTCCAAAGAGGGTGGGAGCTAGTACACAACCTTGCTTAACTCCACTCTTGATTTCAAACTCTTCTGAAGTTGCACCATCAAACTTGATTATACTTTCATGGCTGTGTGGAACGATTCCACAATGGTCAGAAGAGTTGGTGGGCAGCCAATCTTCTTTAGTGCCTTGAACAGACCCTCACGGCTGACCAAATCAAATGCCTTTGTGAGGTCGATGAAGGCAATAAACAGTGATAGATTCTGTTCCTGACATTTTTCTTGCATTTGTCGCGATGAGAGTATCATATCAATGGTAGACCGGTTCTGTCGAAAGCCACACTGTGATTCGGGGTAGACTTGATCTCCCAGGACTTGGAGTCCAGAACCATTCTGGCAAATACTTTTCCAACAATACACAGAAGTGAGATACCCCTATAGTTGTTACAGTCACTCCGATCGCCCTTGTTATTGTACAGTGTTATGATGCTTGAATCCTTGAAATGCTGTGGGACTTGTCCTTCTCACTAGCATAGCTCTGTTAGCTGATGGATCTGCAGAGTAAGTGTGTCCTGCCTACTCCTGATAACTCTATTGGAATTCCATCCTTACCTGGAGCCTTGCCAGATGCAAGATCATTAATAGCACACTTAACTTATGGTGGGAAGTGTATCCAGGTGGTCAAGAGTTGACAGGGTCTCTGTGGCGTTAAGGGCATCATCCACTAGTTTGATCTTGCTTGAGTAAAGCTCCAAATAGTGCTCTACCCATCTATCTGGGCGGGTGGGGAGAAGTGTATGGTGTGTGGGTTTGAGATATGTGTGCGGTGTGTTGGTGGGGGATGTGTGAATGATTTGTGGGTGGAGGGTATGTTTGTGGTGGTATGGGTGGAGGATAGTGTATGGTGTGGGGGATGTGTGTGATGGGTGTGGGGAATGTGCATATGGGTGGGGTATATGTGTGGGTGAGCAGGGGATTGTGGTGGTTGGGGGAAGTATGTGGGGGAGTGTGTGTATGTGGATGGGGAATGTGTGGGTGGGGGTGTGTGAGTGGCTTAGGGATGTGTAGGTGGGTGAGGGAGTTGTATGTGTCGGGGTGGGATGTGTGAGTGGTGGAGGATGTGTGTGGGGTAGGGGTATTGTGATCGAGAGATGTTTGGTTGGGAGTGGGTTGGTGGGGGTGTGTGGGTGCGTAGTGGAGGATGTGTGAGTGAGTGTGTGTTGGTGACGGGTAGGGAATGCGTGTGTGGGTGGGGAGAGGTGTGTGGTGTGTTGGTTGGTGATATTGTGTGGGGTGAGGTATGTGTGTGTGGGTGGGGGATTTTGTGGTGTGTGAGTGGGGGTATGTGGGGTGGATGGGTAAGGGTATCCGTGTGGGGTGTGGGTGGGATTATTTTGTGGTATCTGGGTGGGGGATATGTGTGTGGTGTGTAAGTGGGGATGTGTTGGTGAGGGATATGTGTGTGTGTGGTGCGTGGGTTGGGAATAGTGCGTGGAGGAGGTGTATGTGATGTGCGGGTGGGGGATTGTGTGGTGGGGGATTAGGTTAAGGCATGTGTGGGTGGGTGGAAGTTGTATGTGTGGGTGTGGTGTGTGTGTGAGTGGATTGGTGATGTGTGGGTGGTTAGGGAGATGTGTGTGTGTGGGGAGGGTAGGGACATGTCAGTTGGTGGGGATGTGTGTGTATGGTTTGGGGATGTGTGAGTGGATGTGCGATGTGTGGGTTGGTGGGGGAATGTGTGTGTGGGTGGGGAATATGTTGTCGATGGAGATGTGGCGGGGGGAAGGGTGGTTTGAGGTGTGGGTGGGGAGAGGATGTGTGGGGTAGAATGTGGATGGGCGTGGGATGTGTGGGGTTGGTGGGGGAATGTTTATGGGTGGCGAGTGTGTTTTGGTTGGGGGATCAGGTGAGGGCAGTGTGTGTGGGGTGGGGGATGTGCGGGAGGGGGATGGGTCGGTTGGTGGGGTATGTATGTGTCCCTTGGTGTGCGTGTGTGTCGGTAGGTGGGGGTGTGTATGTGTCCCTTGGTGCGCATGTGTGTGGGTAGGTGGGGGTGTTGTGTGGGTGGGGTGATGTATGGATAGGTGGGAGATGGGCTTCATACCATGGTAATTAGCCTTGTTTATGTTTACAACATTCATTTCACAATGTTTATTTTTCTTCCTATGCAAATGTATAATGCTCTTGATGAACGAAAGACGAGTGATTGGAAGGGCCGAATGTAAGACGGGCCTGCGCGCCCAATTTGTGACCCTAATAAAGTTGATTTGATTTTGATTTGATTTTCCATCTGCTGTTTCTTATCAGTGATGATTTCTTCAATCAAGGTTTTCAGTGGTGCACTTTTTTTTATCATTGGACCATAGGCCGTCTTTATCCCTTCATACATGCTTCTGATGTTTCCCTTATGACTTGCATTTTGAATGCATAACTTGATTTTCACACTGCCTGGCAGCCTTGTACACATCCTCCCTAGCTTGCTTCAGCTCACTGAGAGTATTTTGCATTGTTCTTGCCTGGTTTCTTAAGAGAGCTATCTTCTATCTATCAATCAAGGGCTGCAGTGTCTGGCCATTTGCCACAAACCAGTCCTGCCTCTTATGATTCACAGTGCCATAAACCTCTACTGCTGTTTTATAGTTTCCTTAAGTATACCTCACTTTTCACTTGCTGTACAATTTTCTGATGTATTAGTGAAAGCGTCTTCAAGTTGCTGTTTGAACCTAAAGCACTTATCAAGATCTTGGATGTTAATCCCAGGGCTAGATTTGTCTTTAGTTGTGTAGATTTTCTTTGGTCTCAGTCTAACGCTTGCAACAATTAAAGAATGACATTTTTTCTTTAGGTATCACAATCAGCACTGTGGTAACTTCGAGGATATGATGTTTGATTCAAATGTTGTCTCCGTGTGATGAAGTCTAGCTGATACCAGTGGCCAGATCTTGGGTGTTTCCATGTGACCTTATGTCACTCTTTTGTTTTAAAAAAAGAGTTCGTAATACATAGGTCATTTCTGGTGCAATGCTCCAGCAACATTTGCCCATTGTCATTCATGCGACCGTTATTGTATTTTCCAAGTTGCACTGGCCAGGAACTCGAGTCCTTGCCCACACAAGCATTAAAATCAGAGTATATACATGTGGTCAATTTTTGGTACTGCCTTGATCAGAGAGTCTAACTCCTCATAGAATAAATCCTTCACACTATCAGAGGAAGTGAGTGTCGGTGCATATGCAGTGATAATGGTGGCAAATCCACAAGTGGTTACCTAGTGCATGGATAATAATCTGTTATTTCCGCCAGCTGGAAATTAAACATTCGCAGTAGTGAATTACTGCAAAGCCCACTCCATGTCTCTCCATAGCACAAAGCCTTGGCTGAAATATAGAGACCATGTATTGCCCATGCACTGACCATTTCACTCCAGAGGAAAGGTAACACCAATAGATCTGGAACAAGACCAACTGCAGAAGCTGCCGGATCAGCAAAGCAATGCTCTAACTGTCCACCTGTCGGATATTTGATCCTAGATCAGCTGCCAACCAAGGCTTAGGGCCTGGTCTGCCCTACCATGACATTTTTTCTTTAGGTTGCATCTCCTCGCACCAGGATAAGGCTTGTACCCTCCCAATTTTTTCTCCTCCACCTGAAGCCATTGGCACAATGTGGGGTGTCGGGTTTGGTAAGCGCCACCCAACATTCGGCGCTAACAGAAAGCAGGTAGTACTGTCAACTGTCCTTCAGCAGCTCAGTCATATCTGAGAACTATGATTATGCTATTCTATAATGACCATCTATAATGGCTGACTTAGGCTGCCATGTGCCCTATATTTTCTCATCAAACTCTTGTCACTGCCGCCAGCATTATTAAAATAATTACTACTAGCACATGTGTGGCTGCTCTTTCCATCTGTAACATGTTTACTAGTCTCACCTTATCACTTCGGTCATAAAAATTCCACCATGAAGCTAGCATGACAAGAAGCTTCTGATCGCCAGAAGGGTTCCTCCTTTCTGAGATGCTTTGGCCCTTTACCTGTCTGACACTGTCAGGTAGCTGGCCTACTTGGGTGTCTTTCTCCTGCTGTGCGTTTGTATCATGTTTTGAGACTTTGAGTAGTTTCCCCACGTGTCTCAAAAATATTTCTTGTGCCTGCTCCCTAGCCACTCCTCTGGGAGGAGAACATCATGCACCCAGTGCTTTGTGCCCTCACACATATTCTAGCAACTTTAGCTATGAGAAACTAGCTTCTTCCCTAGCCGCTTGCCATTGTTATCGCATCCACGCTGCGGTCCGCTATCCACCAGTACATGTCATTGATGCCATATAGCCTTCTTCATACCCTTGTGCATGGATCACAGAGGCACATTCCTGCTCATCTCTGGAAAGCCAGTTCTGCCACCCAACCTTCCCATCTCTGCTGTGAAATGCAGCCCTCGTAGGACATTTTACACCATCACTACGCAATGCTAGTTGTAGTTACAGTCTATAAAACACCTAAAATAATAGATATAACTATAGAGAAGAGGCTAATAGATGTACATCCAAGTGAAACCTAATACAGTTTATTATATGGTTTCAATTAATTTAAAATAACTGATAGACATCACACACATGACGTTCAAGACAATCATAAACAGTACATCAAGATCTGTTACCCCAATCCAATTTCTTTCAAGGAATAACTGCTACTTCCCCTAAAAATACACAGATTTCCCTAGACTAACAGCATCTCTCTCTCTTTCGTCTCTCTCTCTCTCTCTCTCTCTCTCTCTCTCTCTCTCTCTCTCTCTCTCTCTCTCTCTCTCTCTCTCTCTCTCTCTCTCTCTCTCTCTCTCTCTCTCTCTCTCTCTCTCTCTCCCTCCCTCACTCTCTCTCTTTCTTTACTTTCTCTTTCTCCCTCACTCCCACTGCTAATGATTGAGCCAGAGAAAAACAGGAAGTTCCATGATTTCCTAGATGGTGGTATAGTTACTTCCCCTCTTGCCAATCATAGTAGTCACAGGATGTTACCTAGCAAACTAGTAACAATTATGATAATTCTATGAGCAAGCTGGTTATATGCCTGGCTTACCTATCACACAGCCTTGAAAAATGTCCAAATTGACGTGAAATAAATCTGGAAAATGGTGACTATGACCCCTCAAAGATACTGGTCACTAAACAGAAACCCTAAGTTTAAAATGTTGAGCAATAACTGAATACAGTAATACATAGTCTGACATTTGGGACAAAGTTAGTTGTGATAACAGAAATGCCTGGTCAAATACTGTCTATCCATGATTACTACCAGGGGAATCTTCCCTGCAGATGGCACAACATAAGCTAACCTTAGAGACATTGATCCAATAAATCTGCATATTTTTAATTTTTTGAAATAGAAGACATAAGATTTTGACATTTATCTATAAATATTAGGGACGTTCATTTGAAACCCATTCCAATGGCTTTATTACCCATTCCTATGGCTTTATTACAAAAGCATGAAAGAAACATCAACAGGTGTGGTAGAATTAAACAAAGCATTCATTTTGAATTAATTATGCACCATGGGTTGGTCAGAAGTCGCCGCCGTAGGCATTTAGGCAAGCATCTCATTGCTTAGGTAGGCGGCGAATGCCGTCCGCAAAAAAAGGATTGTGGTTGCTCACTGAACCAAATGTTTACCACGTTCATTACGTCTGCATCTGTGTGAAATCGTTGCCCCTTGAGAGCTTTTTTAGAGGTCTGAGCAAATGAAAGTCACATGGTGACAAATCAGGACTATAGGCTGGATGTTGCAGAATTTCCCACTTCTTCCTTGCTAATGCTTCCTGCACAATCTTTGCAACATGCAGATGAGCATTATCGTGCAAGAAAATCACACCACGAGAAAGCATGCTGGGTCGTTTATTCTTGATGGCTTTTTGCAGCTTGTCTAGTGTTTGCAAGTAGTGGGTAGAGTTGATATTGATGCCAGGGTCTTTAAAGTCAGCCAACAATAGCCCTTCATAGTAAATTTGCTCAGCATAACCTTACCAGCAGAAACCTGTAACTTGAATTCTTTGGCTTTTGGTGATCCAGCATGCTTCCATTGCATGCCCTCTCTTTTGCTGCTCGGCTCAAAGTGGTGACACCATGATTCATCGTCTGCCACTATGCAGAAGAGAAATGCATCACTCTCCACTATGTAATGCAGCAAGTGGTTCAAACACCATCCCATGCGTTCCTCTTTTTTGTGGTCGGTCAGCATCCGTGGTACCCACTGTAAACACACCTTCCGATATTCTTTCGCTAGCAAACATATGTTTCGACAACGGTTCATCTGTACTGCTGCATCAATTTTGGCGATGGTTTTTTTCTGTTGCAACAATATGCACTTGACCCAGCCGTCGAAGATCTATCATGAACTGATGTCCTTTCCGAAACTTTCGTGCCCAGTCTGTCATTGTTGCCTTCGACACACATTTGTTACCGTACGCTGCCTGCATTCTTCGATGAATGTCCACTGAAGCTTTTTTGTGTGTTGACTACCAATAAATAAATGCTAATGATAAAATTTTAATATATTTTTGCTGTTTTATATGAAAGTAATAAATTCACAGTAATTACATGTAATATGAATGATTCGCTTAAAGACTGATCATCGCAAGACAAGGACAGAGACGTTAAAAGTAGCAACATGGAACGTTAGGACGTTAAATGACGACGAAAAATTAGAGAACATAAAACAAGAAATTGAAAAGTAAAAAATTAATATTTTAGGTATGTGTGAAACGAGATGGACAGAAGCAGGCATCAAGATAGATGAAGATTTCTAGATTATTTATTCTGGAGGTGAAGATCGTCATAGGGGAGTGGCAATTATCTTGGACCGGAAAACATCAAAATCTGTTCAAGGATATTGGGCCGTGTCGGACAGAGTTCTACTAGTTAAATTAAGTGGCAGACCCTTTAGCATAAATATTATTCAAGTATACGCCCCAATAGGAGAATCCAGTGAAGATAGTGTAGAAGAATTTTATAATGACATAGAGTCTGCCTTAAAGAAATGTAAAAATTCAGAAATAAACATCATAATAGAGGACTTCAAAGCAAAAGTAGGAAATCAAGGGGATAGATACACAGTAGGAAACTATGGTTTAGGAGAGAGAAATGAAAGAGGATACAGACTCGTAGAGTGGGCAAAAGAACAGGAAATGATTGTAGGAAACACCTGGTTTAAGCAACACCCTAGAAGATTATGGACATGGAGGAGTCCTGATAGCAGGATTAGAAACCAGATTGACTACATTCTCATTAGCAGAAGATTTAGAAACGCGCTAACAGTAGCAAAAACAGTTCCCAGTGCTGATTGTTATAGTGACCACAGATTACTCACAGGAACATTGAGGATAAAGTTGAAGAAAGTCAAGTATATAACAGGAAACACTAAATATGATTTGTGTACATTGAGTAATGACAAGGAAATACAAAACAAATTCAACATAGAAGTACAGAACAGATTTGAAATATTGTCTGATCTAGAGATCCTATTCCAGGATGTGGATGATCAATGGGAAACGTTGAAGAATTCAATCAATGTGGCTGCAGAAACAACTATTCCAAAATTAAAGAAGGTGGGTCGTAAGAAATGGATGACTGAAGAAATTTTACACCTCATGGAAACAAGAAGACTCAACAAAAATAATTCTGTCAAATATGAAGAAATTCACAGACAAGTCAGAATATTATGTAAGGAGGCAAAAGAAGCATGGCTTGAGGAAAAGTGCTTAGAAATTGAAAACCAACACAACAGTCAAAATACCAAATTAGTGCACAAAAGAATTCAGGAACTTACTAATAAAAGAACAAGTACATCAACAGGGTGTCTAAAAACTAAAGATGGCAAAATCATAATAGAAAAAGACCAGATTCTACATGTATGGACAGATTATGTGAAACACCTTTATGATGATAACAGAGACGAACAGTATGATATTAGATTTAATAATGAAGGACCGCCAATTTTGGAGATGGAGGTTCGAAATGTTCTTAAGCATATGAAAGCTGGCAAGGCCCCCGGTGCAGATAACATCACAACAGAAATGATTAAAGCTTTAGAAGAATTTGGACTAGAGCAAGTCACCAGACTGCTGAACACATTATATGATACTGGAGATATACCTCCTGAATTATGTAACTCTGTATTTATTGCAATCCCAAAGAAATCAGGAACCTTGGAATGTGATCAACATAGAACAATTAGTATAATGAGTCACATCACAAAGATTTTGCTAAGAATTATCATGCAAAGAGTGAGGAAGAAGATACAACCTGAAATAGGGGAAGAACAATGTGGGTTTGTAGAAGGAAAGGGTACAGTAAATGCTGTGTATATGCTGAGAACAGTTATTGAACGTGCTATAGAAGTAAACAAGGATATACATCTTTGCTTTATTGACTATACAAAGGCGTTTGATAGAGTTAGACATGTCAACATGGTGGCTATGCTTGCAGATCTACAAATTGATGGGAAAGACATTAGACTTATAAAAAACATATATTGGAAACAACAAGCTGCCATAAGGATTGATTATGAAGTGGGACAATATCAGCAAATTAAGAGAGATGTTATTCAGGGATGTGTAATGTCTCCCGATTTTTTTCCCCTATACATTGAAAATATTTTCAGAAATGTAGAAGATATAAATGGAATCAGCATTGGAGGACGAAACATCAATAACATTAGATATGCAGATGATACAGTATTAATTGCAGACAATGCGCAGGACCTGCAACAATTAGTAGATGCGGTTGTTGTACACAGTGAGCAACTGGGGTTAGAATTAAATTGTAAAAAGACTCAGGTTATGGTCGTCACTAGGAAGAAAGAAGTGCCACAATGTAATATACAAGTAAATGGAAATATTCTTCAACAAGTGAATCGGTACAATTATCTTGGAACAGTCATAACATCTGATGGGAGATGCCTTGAAGAGATTAGAACAAGAATCGCCATGGCGAAAGTAGCCTTTAGCAAGATGAAAAACATTCTGACCAATAAAAAGATGTCAATTGAAACGAGAAAAAGAGTGTTGAGGGGATACATAGAACCTGTTCTTTTGTATGGATGTGAAACTTGGACAATGAGCAGTCAAGCTGAAAAACATCTGATGGCTGCAGAAATGTGGTTTCTGAGGAAAATGCAAAGAATACCATGGACAGACAGAAAAACCAATGACCAAGTACTACAGGAGACAAATGAACATCGTAAACTGATTAGAGAAATTAGACGTAGACAGTCAAAATTTTTTGGACATGTTATGAGAAGAAATGGATTGGAGAACTTGGTGACAACTGGCAAGATCGAAGGGAACAGACCAAGAGGAAGACCGAGAGGAAAATACCTGGATGGCTTGGCCACATGGCATGGACGAGACAGGAACACTGAGCTGATCCACGACACTGGTGATCGAGTGAAATGGCGAGTCATGACCGCCCACGCTTTCCGGCATGGCACATGATTGATTGATGAATGTAGGCGGCCTGGTGTGCCCTGCCAGCCTAGAAGACCTGATCATTCGGGGCTACATTGAATGACAGATGTCAATTACGGCGATCGGGCAAATTGTGATCTATAACCTTTGATGGGTGACGTGATATTCTAGTGTGAGAATTTGGTTGTGTCTAGCGTGTACCGCATGGTCTAGTGGTTACACACCCGCGTCACACGCCAGTAATCCGGGGTTTGTTTCCTGGCCCGGTCAAGGATATGCACTACTGACAAGATCACACGAGAGTGAAATTCAAATATAGTGCTTCCAAATTGACGTGGGCAAGGCCTTATGTTCGTACCAGAATATGATCAGCGTTGCCAGTTGTGGGTTGTGCGCAATATTTAGATCCTAATATTATTGATTCGATGAAAATAACAAGTCCACAGCCTGGTCAGCAACTTTCTGGGTAACTTTGAAGCAGAAAGTTATTCTGAATTAATTTAAAATATGCTGTTGAGTTGTTGTAAGCTTGGATGCAACATGAGCATAAAATTGCACTACCTCCGTAACAATTTACATTTCTTTCCCGAGAATCTTGACGTCTTTAGTGAGGAGCAAGGTGAAAGATTTCACCAAGATATAAAAACAATGGAAGAGAGATACCAGGGTCTTTGGGATGCCCACATGATGGCAGATGACTGTTGGACCCTTAAACGTGACTGTCCAGGCATATCACATGGAGGTGTGTGTGGGTGGAGGATGAATGTGTACGTGGTGAGGGCGTTTGTAGGTGGGGGGTGTGTGTGGGTGGGGATGTGAATGGGGGGACATGTGTGTCGGTGGGGATGTATATATGGGTGGGGTGTTGTGTGGGGGAGACGTGGGTGGGTGGGGGAGGTGTGATTGGACGTGGGATGTGCGGGTGGGTAAAGGATGTATGTGAGGGTGGAGGATATGTGTTTGGCTGGGTGGTTTGGGTGTGTGAGTGTGGGTGGTAGATAGGAGATGTATATATTGATGGGTGGGTGGGGGATGTGCGAGCAGTTGAGGGATGAGTATATGAGTGGATGGATGTGTGTAGGGGATGAGTGTATGGATGGGAGATGTGTGTCTGGGTGAGAAGATGTGTGTGGGTGGGGATGTGTGTGTGTGTGGGGGGGGGGGTATATGTGGGTGGTGGAGTGTGTGTGGGTTGGAGGTGTGTGTTTGTTGATGGGGGATGTGTTGTTGGGTGGGGATGTGGGTTGGGGTTGAGTTAGTGGGGATGGGTGGGTGGAGGATGTGTTGGTGGGTGGATGGGTGTGTGTAGGTTGGGGGATGGGTGGGGAATGTGTAGGTGGGTTGGGGAAGATTGTGTGGGTGGGGATGTGTGTGTAAGTGGGCGAAATATGGGTGGGTGCAGGTTTTGTGTGTTGGTAGGTGCAGGATGTATGGGTTGGTGGGGATATGTGTGGGTGGGGGATGTGTGTTTGGCTGGGTCATTGCGGGTGTGTGGGTGGGTGGTGGAGGATATGTGGGTGGGTGATGTGTGTGTGGGCGAGGAGATGTGTTTAAGTGGGGGGGGATGTGTTAGTGGGTGATGGGTGCATGTATGTGTGCCTGGGGGTGTGTGGGTGATTGGGGTATGCGTGTGTGCGGGGATGTGTGGTGAGTAGAAGATGTGTGTGGGTGGGGAGATGTGTGTAAGAGGGGTGTGTGTGTGGGTGGTAGATGGGTGGAGGAATGTATGTGTGCCTAGGCGTGTGTGTGTGTGGTTGGGCGGGAGATGTGTGGGTGGTTGGGGGATGTCTCTCATAACATGGTAATATGCATTGTTTATGTTTACAACATTCTTTTGACAATGTTTTTTTCCTATGTGAATGTATTATGCACTATTGATGAACGAAAGATGAGTGATTGGAAGGGCTGAATGTAAGACGGGCCTGCATGCCCAATTTGTTACCATTTGAAAATAAAGTCCGTTCGTTCGAGCTGATAGAAAAAAAAAATGTATTACATTTTTGGAATCAGCAATGCAAAATTACTCAAGAACAGCTATAAAATTGAAGGCACCAAGATGTGTGTAGACCAGTGTTATCTATTGCGAATGTTACATTCACATGGTAAAAGCATTGTCAAATGAATGCTGTGAATATAAACAATGCGTGTTATGAGACAGTCAGGCACATACACACACATACACAAACAGAGACTCACATGCATAAACACACACACCCACTGTTGTTGTTGTTGTTGTTTGTCCATCAAGAATGATGATGACCATTAATTTCATCCAGTGGGGTTGAAAGTATGAAGCTGTGAGTTCCAAGATGGCTGATAAGGCCTATTTTGGCTTGAAATGTTCTTTGACAATTTGAACAAAGAATGCTTGACGTTCTAGGAGGAGGATTTCCTGCTGTGGTTTTTCTGTTCTGTCTTTTCTTCACAGCTCTTGCAGTCCTGGTTGCCTCACACGTGATTGCACCCTTGCGTAATGATGCACACCATGAATTTCGGTCTCTGGCTGCAGTCTCCCAGGTGTCATGATGAATTCCAAAAGCATTCAGTGAGATCTTCAGTGTGTTTTTAAAGCATTTCCTCTGACCACCTTGGGAGCATTTACCACAATGCAACTTGCCGTAAAAAATTCATTTAGGGAGCCTGTGGTCTGGCATGCAAGTTAAGTGACCAGCCCAGCGAATCTGATTCTTCATTAGTAGAGTGTGGATACTGGGCATGGACGCTCTTTCTAGGACTTCAGTGTCTGGGATCTTGTCTTGCCATTTGATCTTCAGTAGCTTCCTAAGGCAGACTGTGTGGAAGTGGTTTAATTTCCTAGCGTGTCGCTGATAAACAGTCCAGGTTTCACAAGCATATAGCAGTGTGGATAATACAACTGCTTTGTAGACTTTCAGCTTTATTTGCAGGCTTATTCCATTTCTGTCCCATACATTCTTGTACAGTCTGCCAAAAGCCGCGCTAGCCTTGGAGATTCTTGCATTCACTTCGTCATCAATTGTGGCAGCTTGTGACACAGTGCTGCCAAGATAGGTGAATTTGTCCACAACACTTAGTCTATGACCATTCACTTTGATATTCTGCACAGTGTGATTATTCCCTGGAGCTGGTTGGTACATAACTACAGTCTTCTCCAAGTTGATATTGAGCCCAAAGTTGGCACAGGCTTGTGAAAAAGCTGAAACATTGTGTTGCATGTCTGCCTCTGAGTTGGCATATAGAGCGCAATCATCAGCAAACAGGAGCTCTCTGACGGTGTCGCTGTTAATTTTTGTTTTAGCTTTCAGCCTTCTGAGATTGAATAACTTTCCATCCATGCGGTAGTTGATGTCTATTCCAATGTCGTTGTTCTCGAAGGCATTCGTCAACATAGCTGAAAACATGAGGCTGAACAGTGTTGGTGCCAGGACACATCCTTGCTTCACCCCATTGGTGACAGGAAAGGGCTCAGACAGTTCACCATTTTCCTGTACTCTTGCCTGCATACCATCATGAAATAGCCGCACTATTTGGACAAACTTTCGTGGACAGCCATATTTTGCCATAATCTTCCACAGTCCTTCTCTGCTGACTGTATCAAAAGCCTTGGTAAGGTCAATGAAAGTGGAGAACATTTCGCAGTTCTGTTCCTGACATTTCTCTTGCTCCGCGTTCTTTTCTGAAGCCACATTGATTCTCAGGAAGAAGACCTTGATCGAGATGGGCCGTGAGGCGATTGAGAAGAATTCTGGCGAGTATCTTCCCTGCAATTGAAAGCAAGGAGATGCCTCTGTGGTTGTCACAGGATTGGCAGTTTCCTTTATGTTTTTAAAGGTGGACTATTGACGTGCCCTTGAAATCTTATGGCATGGTCTCGTTCACCCATATGTTTGCAAAGACTAGGCCTGCTCTGTTAGGACCGGCCTATCTGCGTTGTATATCTCTACCGGGATGGAGTCAGGACCAGGTGCCTTGCCGCTGGAGAGTTGCTGGATGGCTTTGTTTACTTCCACTATGGTTGGCAGGTCATCAAGTGATTCATTAGTGGGAACTTGAGGAAGGCAGTTGATGGTTTCATCATCGAAGAAGGAAGTTGCATCTAAGATGTTGCTGAAATGCTCTGCCCAGCGGTGAAGGATTTCTTTCTTATCGGCGACCAATGTTCCCCCATCTGCACTGAGGAGGGGAACTATGCCTGGTGATGTAGGACCATAGACCGCTTTCAGTGAATCGTAGAAGTTTTTCATATCATGTCTGTCAGCAAAGCCTTGAACTTTATCAGCTTTGCTGCCCAACCAGGAGACTCACTACCACCACAGACAGACACACTCTCACACACACGCACACACACACACACATCCGCCGCTACACGCTGCAGGATTTGCTGAGGAGGGGATCCGAGCACTTATGGACTGAATGGTTCGATGTGCAATGAGGATGATCTGTCGACTAACTAACTAACTAACTAACATCCACCACCACTACAGCCACCACCACAGACACACACAAACTCTGTTATACCCACTCAATAACACACCAATATGCATTCCCACATGAGGCAAGGGAAATTGCAAAAGATGATAAACTGTTCATTGGCACATGAAGAGAGCAACAGTCTACATTTAATCTGCTACATGATGATGATGGTTTACTGTACTTCTATCACTCAGGTTCATATTATCTTAGTATTCATTAACAATACTTTGACGTGAATGTCATGAGTACATCCATCTTGTTTCACTTGGAGAGAGTCAGAATTCAGAAGATTTTTAAATATGTCCCTCTGACTTTTATATCACAGAACTGGACTACGGAGCGGAGTGTCAGCCATTACAAGAGTGCAAGCCTCCCAACACAGTCTGTACTTCCTACCCTCCATCAAACAAAACTAAATGTCTCTGTGCTAATGACTTTTACTTGGCCAAAAATGGTTCATGCATTTCCAGTAAGTATTCATGGTAACTAGTTTAATATGATTGAAGACATTAGTTGAATTCAGTCCCATAATGATTGGCAATGTTTCACCATTTCACATGATCAAACAAGTGACCACACGATCACTTTTAATACACACCTCTAAACACTATAAAGCACTGCAAGGAAACAAAAGACACGATGTTGAGCCATCAAAACTGGTGAGATAGCTGAAAAATCCTGTGTCACACATAGCTTCAGGACTTAGAGAAAAATAGTATAGAGGAATTTTTCCACAGACAGACATTCTCTCAGTGAAATCGTGTCTATTAATATTAAAATGTATTTATCATAAACATTTTTATATCTAGTGAAGTTTTCGTTGCAGTAATTTAATCAATTTTCATTAATTATTGTCATGTCCCAGAGAAATAAGCAAATTCCAGTGAATCAAAAGTTGGGGGAAAGACGCTGGTACTGGGTAGGACACAGATTGAGAACACCTGAGGATAGTATAATTGGTCTTGTCTGGAACTAACAATGCTAACAGAATAATGAGAGGCCTAAAAAGACACAGGGAAGAGAATTAAAGACAACAAATAATATGGAGAGAACATGGACAGAGCTGCAGGAGAAAGCAGCAGAACGAGCGAACACACTTTATTTTCAATTGGGCACACAGGCCCATCTGACATTCTGCCCTTCTTCTTCTCTATTTCCTCTCATACATTATTTCATTCAACATCACTTATGAAGCTAATCTTAGACAACAAAAGAACAATAAGCATTAAAATGCATGAAAAATAATCAGTAATACATGACTCACTGAGGCAGTGTTTAACATGATCATTATAAATATCTAAGGAAGGTGTAACATACCATAGATATGGGAATATTTATTGCCTTGTTGTTTGAGATAATTTTTAATTATTATTGATTTTTGTTTAGGGGGGCATGTAGTCTGTCCTGAGGTAGTGTTCAAACAGGTTGCGACTGTATGTATAATGATTGGTGGTGTCTTTGATTTCTTGTGGAAGATTGTTCCATAACTAAGCGGCAGAGTATGCTAAGCTTGTTTTATGTAAGTCTGTCCTAGGTTTAGGGACATAAGTATATTTAGACGTTCGCTATGTCTTGCGTTATATTTAAACAATGGCCAAAAGTAGCTTGGAGCATTTTGAAATAGGATTTTGTGAATTAGTTTAGCTTTATTAAAAAGTAGGCGTTAGTGGAGTGGCAGTACTGAAGACGTTCATGTAGGTTAGAATTGTCGGTAATCTTGTTAATTAAACACACTGCCCTTTTCTGGAGTTAATAAAGGCACTTTGTTACTGATTTGGAGCATCCATCCCAGATTGTTTAGCAATAATCAATATGTGTTTGTATATGGAAAGTATAGAATATTTTTCTTGCGTTTTTGTCATGGAAATTTTTAATTCTGGCAAGTTGGTATACTTGTTTGGCTATTTGTTTAACGAGAGCATGGCCATGGGAATTAAAGGTTAGATTTTGATCAATAATAAGACCCAGTGCCTTGTGCTCAGTTACACTTTCTATAGGCGTGCTACCAATGTGCAGCTGAAGAGTTTTCTGTGAGTTTAGAATGTGAAATCTTTGCCTGGTTGCTATTAACATAGATTTTGTTTTAGAAATGTTAATTTGCATGCGGTTTGCATGACTCCAGTTAACTACACTATTTATTTCCTATTGCAAAGACGATCCTAGTACATTGCAATCAATAGCATTTGTATATACTTTGCAGTCATCGGCAAATAGATCGCAGGACGATGAAAGATATAGGCAATGAATGAATCACCCAAAATAAACGAGAAGTAGATTGTGAGCTTTACTAAAACACGACTACAAGAGACAAATTGGACGTTGCGGCCAAAGCCTTCGTCAGCACAGGACAAACAAATACAAACCAACACAAAACTACATGAAACACACTATGACAATATTAAACTATTAAACTAATTAAAATTAAATGTACTCATCTGAATTCTGTGTCCTGGCTTGGAAAGTCTGACACGCGTAGGGCGCCAGTGGATCAATAGACCGGATGTATGGTTCACGGGTCAAAGGTCAAGCGGGAGGGGGAGTGGGGTGGAGACGCGCCCATGTGTGCGGAAAAGTGAAATTTGAGACCGGCAAAGATGTTACGGACGCAGATGACAATTAGCAATTATCGTTAAGGGCTCGAAACACCGCTGCGGAAACCTATATAGTGTTAGTATACACAGAGGGGCATGAGTGGCGGTCGTTCAGAAAAGGATGGCAAAACACCGAACGTAAATCCGCCAAGAGAGTTGACTAGTGTCATACAAAGGATCTGCACGTACCTAGATGGTGGACTGTAAGCTAGGGGTGGGAGGGGTGGGGTGGGGAGTTAAATGAAGCTGTGTTGGACATTAAGGCCGTGAGGGGAGAGTGTGCCCAACTGGAAGATGAGACGGTGTTCCAATGTCTTCCGATCCCGTTCGTGGGATGCGCATGATTTGATGGCCGTGACCTGTATGTCGGCTACGCCATGGTGGTCAGGACTGTTGAAATGCATGGATACTGGTTTCTGGGTGCCGCTGGTGATGTCAGAAAGGTGTTGTCGAAATCTGTCCCCAAGACGTAATCCTGTCTCACCGACATATCTCATGTCGCAACGTGTGCAGGTAATCGCATAGATGACGTTGCGACTGATGCATGAGAAACCCTCACGGATGTGGAAGGTCGTCTTAGGGAATGTCAGACTCTGGGTTTGAAGTACGTATGGACAGGTCTTGCAAACCGATCGAAGACACGCCACCGTGCCAGGAAGAGACTGGTGAGGTTGGGGTAGCCT
Source organism: Cepaea nemoralis (assembly GCA_014155875.1). Classification (NCBI taxonomy): domain Eukaryota; kingdom Metazoa; phylum Mollusca; class Gastropoda; order Stylommatophora; family Helicidae; genus Cepaea; species Cepaea nemoralis. The sequence continues at coordinate 114,587 of JACEFZ010016569.1, forward strand.
GCTATGGACCAGCACATCTCTGAGGTTACGATCCCGCTTATGTGCCACCAGAGGAGCCTCTGAGAAGACATCACTAGTGGTCGAGTCCGCCCGGAGAATGGATAGATGTTTAAAAAGGATATTCTTGGCAGCAATATTGTGGGGATGATAAGTAAGTGAGAGGACAGGTCTATTGTTTCGTGGTTTTGGCCTGGAGGAGAGAGCCTCAGTGCGACTGATAGACTGGCAGCTCTGAAGAGCTGTAGATAGAACATTCTCAGGATAGCCACGAAGGCGAAAGAAATCAAGCATCTCGTGGGCTTTTTGATGGAAGTCGTTGTTATCCTGACAAAGTCGTCGGAGACGTAACAGTTGGGAGAAAGGAATAGAACGTTTGCACGAGGGAGGGTGTGAGGAGGTATAGAGAAGGAATGAGTGCGAGTCAGTTGGTTTATAATAAACCGTCGTGCATAGACCAGCGGAACCTAAAGAGACTGTGAGGTCTAAGAAGTTGACGGCCGACGAAGAAATGGTGGAGGTAAGTTTGATGCTGGGATGGAAGTCTGAAAAAAAGGCAATGAAGTTCTGTAGGTCAGGCAAGGGCATGTCCGAGACACCAAAGCAGTCGTCAATGTACCTCCTGTAGAGCTCCGGGAGCCTACCGGTGTACTGACTCCATACCTGGTGCTCCAGATAGCCCATGAAGAGGCAGGCATAACTGGGACCCATCTTAGTACCCATGGCCACCCCGCTGATCTGATCGAAGTAGTCCCCATTGAACTCAAACGAGTTGAGGTTGAGGACTAACTCCGCAAGACGCAGTAATGGTCCAGTGGCTATTGAGGGATTAAGCCTTTTCTCCAAGAAAAATTCTAAGGCTTTAAGGCCGTCAGAGTGAGGAATGGATGTGTAGAGTGAAGTCACATCTAAAGTGAAGATGTGATACTGAGAAGGGTTAGTGAAACTGATGGAATCGAAGATGGAGATAGCGTGGTTGGTCTTGAAAGATATAGGGGAAGATCATTTATATAAATGGCAAATAACAGAGGGCCAAGTTTAGACCCCTGAGGTACTCCAATATTAATGGTGATGGCTTGAGTTAAAGATTTATTGTGTGATACTACTTGTTTTCTGTCTAATAAAAATGATTTTATTAATGTCACTATATTAAAGCTTCATCATCATCAAGTGCCCTGCCAGCTGACGTAGGAGTTCATGGCTCTCCACAGATCTCGGTCTTTGGTGTTCTGGATTAACTCCGCTGATAATATTCCTCCATGCCACCGTCTCAATCCATCCAGCATCATTTCTCTTGGTCTGCCTCTGCCTCTCTTCCCATTGATCTTTCCAATTGTCACAATGTTCTCCAATGCCTCTCTTCTCATCACATGACCAAAGAAAGCTGTTTGTCTCTTTCTTATTGTTGTATATAGTGTTCTAGTTTCATTAGCCTCTTTCAGGCAGTCGTTGTTAGTTACTCTAGCAGTCCAAGGAATTTGCAGCATTTGTCTCAAAAACCACATCTCTGTTGCTTCTAAGGTCTTCCTAATTTGTTCATTTACATTCCAAGATTTGCTGCAATACAGCAAAACTGGTTCTATATGGCATTTCAGCAGTCTCTTTCTCACATTCATTGATAGCGACTTATTGCATAAGATACTCTTCACTTTCTGAAATGCAGCTTTTGCCTGCCCTATTCTGCTCTTAATCTCTGTTGTACATCTTCCATCTGATGTTATAAATGTCCCTAGGTATCTAAAACTATCCATCTGGTTAAGAATTTTCCCTTCTATTTCTATGTTACATTTTGGTGTTGCTATTTTCTATGATATTACCATTGTTACTGTTTTCTTGATATTCAAGGAGAGTCCTTTCCTTGCACTCTCTGTTACTACAATGTCCAACAATTGTTGTATGTCTATTGCATTATCCGCCACCAATACTGTGTCATCTGCATATCGTATATTGTTTATATTAGAACCTCCAATTAGTATTCCTGGCTTCTCTTTGATTTCTCTCATTATTACTTTGCTATAGAGGGAGAAGAGATCTGGTGACAAGACACACCCTGTCATACTCCTAGCTTTATTTGTTCATAACTACCCTCTTTATTTCCCATTTTAATTGCTGCTACTTGGTTCCAGTATAATCTATGAAGCACAAATATGTCTTTCAGTGTCTCTATTGACCTTTCTATTAGTGTTCGTAATATATATATATATATTGCATTGTTTGTACCCTTTCCTTCCACAAAACCATACTGTTCTTCATTAATTTCCATTTTTATTTTCTTTCTTGTTCTTCTCATTATAATTCTGAGTAGAAGCTTATTTACATCGTTTATGAGGTTATTGTACGAATGTACGAGACAAATCGGCCGATACAGCTGGAACCTGATAAATGTATATGTAAGTGGGGAATCTTGCATAAGCAGAGAGAGTTGGGACTGGTTGAAAGGTTCAGTGGACACTCCAGATACCAGGTATCAGATATGTGGTGACTTAAACGCCCGCGCCAAGGAATGGGACCGGTCGGGAGAGAACAGACAGGGTATTGCTCTTGCTGAGGCCTTTCTTGAGACGGATGTTGTCTGTCTAAATGACGGTACACCCACTAGGCTAGCAATGAGACCGGGGGACCCTGACACGGCCATCGACCTGGCGCTTGTATCCTAAGAGGCGGCATCAGATATAAAATGGAGCGTCCTTGGAGACCATGGAAGTGACCACCTCCCCTGTTCTGTGCTGATACCTAAGTCCAGCACAGTTAGGGCTATAAGAGCTCGCAGGGCATTCAGTTATGATCACGACCACTCTTCGCTCTTGGGGCGCCTAAGATCAGAGGGAAGATCTAAACCAACAAGAAGACTCTTTACCCAACCACCATGGTGGACACCAGAGGTCGAGAATTCATGGAGGGAAAAGAGGGTGGCCATAAGGAATTGGCAGAGGGTGCGGAGAGCAACCAATTCAGTGACACAGAATTGGAAGAGGCTGAAAGGTATAAAAAAGTAAAGGTGCAGGACTTCAAACTCCAGGCAGCAGAGGCAAAGAGGATTAAGTGGGAACAGTTTATCAATGAAGTCGGTGGGGATGTGACATTGGGAAAATTCTGGAGGCTGCACCGGCAGATGAAGAGACAGGTGATGCCTGGTACACATGGCACCGTTTATGATGATAACAACCGACCTATGACAACTGACAAGGACAAAGGTGAGGCTTTACTTGCGCGATTTTTAAAACAGACGGATCAGCAAGATAGGGCTATTAGAGATAATGTCAGAGAAGCCTTGTCACGGGTCACTAGGAAGGAGGACTGTGAGATTAAAGTGGAGGACATTAGACGGGTACTGAAACGGGCTAAAGACACAGCGCCAGGTCCAGATGGGGTGAGGTACTCCCATATGAGGAACATAAATGATGGGGACTTGGAGGAGATGGCTCTTTGTTTCAACCTAAGCATCAATACGGCGGAAATACCCCACGATTGGCTACATAGCTACCTGGTCCCACTCCCAAAGCCAGGTAAGGACCACTCCAGATTTAACGGATATCGAATCATAACCCTGCAAAACACGTATAGCAAAGTCCTCGAAAAGATAGTAGCACGCAGGCTCCAGCAACATTTGGAAAGTCGGAATCTGCTTCCCCAAGGACTCGGGAGCTACCGGCCTGGAAAGTACACCTGGACCAATGCTGCAACTTTTGCATTTGATGTCTACGAGGGCTTCCAGGATAAACATGAGACAGTGGCGGTAGCTCTTGACCTGGAGGATGCGTATAACAGGGTTAGGTATGATCGGTTAATACACACACTGTTGGACATGGAGGTCTGCCCTTGCCTTGTTAGATGGGTTGCGGCAGTCCTTTATGAGCGTAAGGTTGCACTGCGCATGGGTACCTGGACTTCTGACCCCTGTACTATTACACCTGGGTTGCCGCAGGGATCTGCCTTGTCCCCGGTGCTCTTTAATGTCTACACCAGCAAAATCGCAGCTATTGAGACACCAGGTAGAATCTTGACATTTGCAGATGATGTGCTGGTGTACAGACAGGGCAGAGACAGGGCCAGTTTGGCGAAAGACGTACAGGTGGCGGTAGACAATGTGACGGAGTGGTGCAGGGACGCAGGGGCCATTTTAAACCCAGACAAGGCATCGGTTGTGTGGTACTCCCTGGATAACCGGATCGTCAAGGCAGACGTCCCAGGTATTATGTTGAATGGATGTCCTCTTAGTCGAGAGAGTAAATTGAAGTACTTGGGTATCACCTTTGACAGGTGTTTGTCTTTTAAGGATCATGTGGAGGATTTGGTGGTGAAGGCTGGTAGGGGACTTAATGCATTGAGGGCTATGGCAGCAACCGGGGTAGATCAGAGGATGCTGTACAGGCTCTTTCAGCAGTTAATAATTTCTGTCATTGAGTATGGTTTGGGGCTGCTGACAGTATCAAAAAGCCAGCTTGAAAGGTTGGAGCGCATACAGAATGCTGCCATGCGGTTAATACTGGGGTGCACAAAGGACACACCAATTATCTGCATGAGGCATATCCTGGCGCTACCTACAATGACGGATAGGCATAGGGTCCTTCAGGCCAAATGGTACCTGAGAGTTGCCGCAGACAGGGATCACCCGCTGCATGCAGCAATGGATATGGTAAAGGGTCATAGACTAAGACGAGGCAGGTCCTGGATGGCACAGGCAGAACTTTCTATACGTCAGGTGTGTGATCAATCGTGAAAGAGTGGGTTGAAGTTCCAGATGACATGACGGACTGGCACAGTGTAATAATAACACTGGGTCGTGAGTGCAAAGAATGGGCAGCGGGCCGCACTGAGTTTGAAGTGCAACAGCTAATCCAGAGCAACAAACATCAAGGTGACATAGTCATCTACACTGATGGGTCAGTGGTGAGAAACAGACGTAGTGGCTGGGGCTTTATTGCAAAGGCTAATGGGCGAGTCTTGAAAAAGGAGAGCCTGGCATATGAGACTACGACCTCCAGCATGAGAATGGAGGTGGAGGCAGTAACAGCGGCATTCCGGTGGCTAGAGGAGACTACTGCAACACACGTTGTGTTCATTACGGATTCAAAGAATATGCTTAGCAAGGTGGAGAAAGGAATGTTTCGTGTGGAATGGCTCTCGTCGCTTCAGAGGTCACAGATTGTGAGAATTGTATGGATATTTTGCCCTGGCCATGCGGGTGTACGGGGGAATGAACAGGCTGATAGGCTAGCAGGGAATGCACCTCTTGGTGGTATCTTGCCTATGGACTAGGGGGAGGTGGTCGTGCGCTTGTGGGACCAGGTGGAGAAGGCGGAGGAACAGATTGAGAACCCATATGTGGAAAGAATGAGATTGCGGGGGATCAGCAGGGGTTCTGGAAGAATCTCAAAACTGAGAGGGAAGACCAGGAGAACATTTAATCAGATAGCGGTGGGAACGATTAGTAGTATGACTCTTCGCTGGCTGTTGAACGAGGGGACTGAGCACATATGGGAATGTCCTGAGTGCAGTGATGTCGGTTCTTGACTCAACTCAACTCAACTCAATTGTACGAAAATCTTTGCATTCAATTGCTCCTGGTCTTTTTGGTATAGCTATAAATACAGATTTTAGCATATCGCTCGGTAAATATCCACTGCTGTAAATATCATTCAGCATTTTGGTTAACAATCTACTCCAAATTCTCCCAATACTTCTAATTCTTCTACTGTGATTTAATCTGGCCCAATAATATCTTTCTTGTTTTTGATTTCAAACACCCTGTATTCTTATTTTTCTTCCCATGAGCTCACTGATTTGTCTGTGCATATTTTTTTTATCTTTATTGGAATTTAATTCAATTTTTTTGCACTGCTCGTTTAACCAACTTTCTGTTATGTATATTTCAAATACACGGTTGCTTTCATCTTGAATCACACACATCCTGTCAGATAATATATCATATATTTGAAAAGAAAAAAACTCCTCACTTATTGCCACACCAAGATTGTATAGAAGTTAAAGGTAGAAACATTTGCCTACTGGAGAGTTATCGTTTGATGATCAGAATCCTCCTGTTACAAACTCCTTGGAGTTTCCTGTTACTGTTATTGCAGCTCAGATTTGTATTCATCTACTTGCACATTGATTTTATTTCTACAGAAAACAATTTAAACATAACAGCAACAAATATTACCAGAGAGACTAGGACAGTTATCTTTGTGTGGCATGGTATGTCTCAAAGAAGTGACGTGAGTTACAGCATCGGGTGGAATGGTTCAAACCGAATGAATGCCACCGAAACAGGAGTTCCAGTAACTGGCCTTCAACCAGGAACTCTCTACAATTTTACTGTTGTCACAAGTCTGCCAGGTGATGTAAATTATCCACCTATAACAGTTGAACAACCACAAGCCCCACTTTGGACTCGTAAGTTTTTAAGCATAACTTTTTAAATGTATAGTACATTGTTTGGTTTTTTGTTTGTCCAGTTTATGTGTAATGCAAACCATATATAGCTTTGTTTTTGATTATCTTTGACAGTTGCTATAAAGTTTGGTAATGTTTGTAAATTAAATTTTTATCGTTAAATATTTTGTATCCATTTCTAATGCACAATACAACAATATCTGGTTTATTTCTGGTCTAATCTGACAGGTCCAGAAAGACCAGGTATAGTGAGTGAAGTACAACGTGAAGCTAACTCAACTTATAAGATTACATTTGGACAGTCAAATGGAAGTGTATCTCTCTACACAATGAGTGTTTCAATAAGGGGGTCTGTCATAGAAACACAAAGTAGCACTTCTACAGTGATGCACTTCACAAAACTTCAACCAGCTACAACATACAGCTATATCTTGGAGTCTTACAATGGAAAATCAGAGAAAAGTGACCCAACAAGTGACAGTTTTACTACAAAACCTGAAGGTATCAATTTTGTTTTTGCATATGAATAAAATATATGATAAGACAGAATATATGGTAATTTCAAGAGAAGGAATGGCTAAAAACTCTGGCCACATACAAATAGATAATATGACCATTAAAAGAACGGAAACACAAATACCTGGGTACAATCTTCAACTGCTCCAACATCATAAGGGAAGAAATACAAACTAGAATCAATTCTGGAAATAAGATATACTATGCACTACAACATCTACTAAAATCAAGGGCGCTATCTCGTAACACCAAGATCACAATATACAAAACACTGATCAGACCAGTTGTGCTGTATGGCTCTGAAACCTGGAGTACAACGAAAGGAGACGAAGCCTTGCTACAATCCTTTGAGAACAAAGTTTTAAGACGCATCCTTGGACCTATTAGGGATACACAAAGTGGAGAGTGGAAAAGAAGAAGTAACAAAGACATTTATGATCTGTTTAAGTCCCCGCAAATCACTGGTATCATGAAGGCTAATAGACTACAATGGCTGGGGCATATAGAAAGAATGGAAGATAATAGGTTGTTCTCGAAACCACCACATCATTTTTTACATGAAAATTATACGACATTATTATTTTTTACATGAAAATTATACGACAACATAAAAAAAAAAAAATAATACTAGCATTAAGCGAAATTTTCTAACTGCAACCAATAAATTATTAGACAGACAGACAGACAGGGAGGGAGGAAAGGATAGACGGAGGGAGAGATGGACGGACGGGTAGGCAGGCAGATAGATAGATAGATAGATAGATAGATAGATCCCCGCCAGGGACTGGGCGAAGCCGGGCCGGGTCAGCTAGTATATATATATAAAGAGGTGACTGAATTTGGAATTTTTGTTTACGAATCAAGTAAGCATATATATATATATAAGCCAGTCTCCCTGGCCTAGGGGTTAGCGACTTTCTCCACAATCCCGTTTATCCACGTGAGCAAATGCAGCTGCGTGAGAATCAGTAGTGGTTCTCGCCGCGCCCGTTACTTACGGGATATGTGAGCCGGCTGCTTAGAATGCAATGGCAGACTACTGAGCGTAATCTTGCCAAGAAATCAACAACAGCGGTAAAATGCTGGTGTTGACATCAATGTCCTGTAATAGGATATGCAATATATATATCTCTCTCTATATATATATATTTATATATCTATATAGATATAGATATATATATATATATATATATATATATATATATATATATATATATATATATATATATATATATATATATATATATATATATATATTATTGTTGTAAAGTATCTATTGAAGTTGAGTGCCAGAACTTTTGATCTAAACATCATACAAGTTTATGCATCAATAACAAAAGCAGTGATGTAAATATTTATGAATTTTATAATGATTTGGAGAATGCCTTCAAGAAATGCAAGTATTCAGAATTAAATATCATGATGAGTGACTTTAATGCTAAAGCTGGAAATCAACAGGATGGGTGCACAGTAGGCAAGTATGGACATGGGGAACAGAATGAAAGAGGTTACAGACTTGTACAGTGGGCAAAAGAGCATTGTATGATTATTATAAACACCTGGTATCAACATCAATCAAGGAGATTATGGACTCGGAGAACCCGATAACAGCAGGATGAAGTATAAATCTTTAGCTCGAGAAATAAGAAAGAACACAAGAAAGGACAAAAATCAATATATACAAGATTGCTGTACCAGAATAGAGCAATATCATAAGGCTGGAAGAGATTACGAAATGTTCAAAGAAATGAAGTTATTAACAAGAAATGTTTTCTGTGACAAGATGGGAAATACCTTAACAGAATCTAGACAAATTCTAGAAAGATGGCAGGAGTACTGCAGCGGAATGTATGATATGAGTGTCAGTGAGGATATGAATGAGACACATGAGCCAATGACAGCAGAGATAGAACCTGAACCCTCATTAGATTAAATTGCATGGGCAGTAAAGAACCTGAAGAATGGTAAATGTCACAGCCTCACATTATACGGTAAACCAACATAAGTTAATAGACACTATAAGTTAATAGACACTAGCGAAGGGCTACAACTCCCGCCCAAGGGAAAGAAGTAAGACACTCGAAGGCCAGAGTAATCCAGAGCCTTCTCGAAGGACTGGTCAGTGAGTCCACTGTCCCGTGGACACTGATGTGGCCCGCCTATTGCGGGGTCCACGAGGAACTCGGACAGAGTTACCACCCGTGTCGGATTGCGACACGTGTGAACCGGCAGAGACAGACGGGACATCGGAGAGGCAACAGGGCCTGCCTTAGAGGGACTTAATAGTTCAGACCCATGTGTATTTAGGGTCATAGACATATGCTAGATAGTTTGCTTAGAATGTTTGTTATAATCATGTGTGATGTTAAACCTCTGTGATAAGCAACTCATCAGTGCGGGCTTGTTAAAACCCACTGCGCCAACGCACTGTATACCGAAGTTCAATAAATGTTGCTATATTATATTTAACGGAGTTATTGTTGCCTGTTTGAGCCCGAGTTCAGATCCCCTAGAGATCCAACACTGTGACAGGCTTTTTGGGGGCCAAGCTCCGGTTTTGGCACAAGCTTTACGTTCAGACGGCTATTGATTGCCAAGTAAAAAATTAACTAACTGATATCAAATTTATTACTGAACATGTTTAAATAACTTTGCAGCTATCTAGAAATGAACTAGTATTAGTCCCTCTGCAGATAATCTCCGAATGATGTTAATACTATAAAATTTGACATGACTGTGACATTTACGTGACTATTACTAATTTTTTTTTCATTCTACGAGCAGATTGTTCCACGAATTGTGGTGTATGTAACCTATGTAACCTATCCAACAGTGGCGAGAGAACAAGACTACATTCGCAAGTTCAGGGAATTTAAGATGAGTTTCATATCATGCCCATTGCAACCCTAAGCGGTACTTACCATCCTCCATCCATGTAACATTTTTGTTTTGCATTGATTTGTATGTATATTCATAACCTTGTAACCAACATAACTTTGCATTTGTATTTGCTCATGTAAACATTAAGGGAGATAACTAAATTTTCTACTCCCCAACATTTGTCTAAGGGATTTAACTTCAGTAAATTTACCAACAAGGAAAAGACAAGATGTCTACGTTAGAAAAATGTATTGAGTTAGGTATGAAATTAGGTTATAAAGAAGAGAAACTGTCGGATTGGGCACAGAAGACGCACTCAGAGAACATTGCCCGAGAAGAACGAGCGATAGAACGGGAAGAGAAGAAAATGCAAATGAAGGCAGAAGAGAAAAAGATGCAATCAGAACGAGAAGAAAAGAAGATGCAAATTGAGGCAGAAGAGAAAAAGATGCAATCAGAACGAGAAGAAAAGAAGATGCAAATTGAGGCAGAAGAGAAAAAGATGCAGATGCAACTACAAGCTGAAGAGAGGAAAATGCAATTGCAGGCTCAAGAGAAACAAATAGAGCTTGAGGCGGCGGCCAAACAAGCCCAATTAAATGCCGATACACAGATAAGACTAAAGCAGATGGAGATTGATTCCAACGTAGAAATATCTGTAAATAAACTGAGAAGCAAGGAGGAGGAACAAAAATACAACAAGTATAAAGGCCTCGTTAAAGCATTTTGCTCAGGAGATTCTATCAGTGCATACCTGGAAAATTTTGAGTGTCTAATGTCCTACCATAAGATCGTAAAAACAGATTGGTCATTTATTTTAATGAGAAACTTAGCTCTGGAACCTTTAAAAGTAATAGAGACAGTTCCACAGGATATGAGAAAGGATTATGATTATTTAAAGCAACGAATACTGCAACATTTCTCATTAGATACAGCAGGGTATCAACAACAGTTTGCAAAATTATCCCCACAACCTAACCAAACCTTCATAGACTACGTGTCTACAGTTCAGGATGTTTGCACAAAGTGGATTAACTCAGCTAAAACTAACAACAGCCATGACAAACTGAAAGAACTCATTATTATTGACAAAATAGTTAGTACAATCCCAACACCTTTTGCTAAGTTTTTGAAACAAATGGACTGTAAAAGTATCCAAGAAGTAGAGACCAAGGGGAACGCATTTTTCACAGCGAACCGAGATATTTTCCAATTAAACCTAAGTCAAAACGAAACAGCAGCAGTTGTAAATACTAGATACTCAAAACCAACTGAAAACAAGTTTAAACCACGCTCGAATGTCAGGAAGCCAGTTAAGTGCCAATATTGTCATCTGACACACGAAGAGTACGCGATGTGTGATAAATCACCTAATTATCCACATCATCTCCAAATGATAGTGGAGAAGCAAAAGAACAAGAGAAATGCGTATCAGAGAGCGGTCAAATGCTATTTTTGCTCCAGCTTTGGGCACTATTCACGCTTTTGTGAAGGGCGAAAGATAATGAAACAGGCCAATGCTGCACTAGTTGAAACTTCCTCAGATGAAGATATTGAACAATTGAATGAGTGTGACAATCAGAATGAAAGTTTGAGTGAGCTAGGGAATGCAGTGCAAATAATTGACACCATTACAGACAAATGTAACACCTGTAGGAAATTCCAACTTGACACAACATTGCTATGCGGCCAAACCATCCCTATTTCTAATGAAATGGCCAACGCTGCCTTATCATCTACAGGCAAGCTAAATTTCTCAACAGGGTTTGTAAATAACAAAAAGTGCACATTAATCCGCGATTCCGGCGCAACGCTATGTGGAATTAAGAAAACATTAGTCAACGACAAAGACTACACACACAAACACGTAACTTGTCGCACATTCGCAGGCACCATCGAAAAATACCCCCTTGCTCTTGTCGAAATTCACACACCGTTCATATCAGGACTAGTATTGTGCGCAGTACTAGACAATCCTGTCGCTGGAATTATACTTGGGAATCTGCCCAACATAAGATCTTGCTCTGAGAAGGAAATCAGAGATTGGGAGCAGAAAAACGGTATCCAGAACCAAAACAGCGATTCTAAAGAGAAACACCACTCGTGCTTGTCTCAAACTGCCAAAAGCACAAGGGAGACAACCAATGAAGTAATTCAAAAAGAATTCACCGAGGTGCATAATGCAGGGGTAGTCGAATCTGTCAGTGATACGACCAACTCAAAACCTTGAACTGAGGATGCCAGCGATCCACAAATTACCAAGCCTGTAGATGTGCAACAACACACACAACACACGAATGCAATAACACGACAGACAACTCACAAAACCCACACCGACCAACTGCAGGAGTCACTAGAAATTGTATCACCAAACACTACCATCACTAATTTTGGAGAAGAACAGAAAGCAGATCCTACACTTTCACAATATTTTAGGTTAGTAGGACTTAAACCAAAATTGACTAAAAATGCGTCGTGGACATTTAGATTAAAGAACAATGTTCTGACTAGATTATACACCAGAGATCAGACCACGATACAGCAAGTAGTTCTACCTCAATCACATCGTGAGAAAGTACTAAAGATAGCCCATGACTCGCCTTTCGGAGGTCATATGGGTTACGAAAAGACTAGGGCCAGGGTCCTGACCCAATTTTATTGGCCGAAATTTTGCCAAGACATAAAAACCTATTGTAGATCATGTGATATATGTCAGAAACTGGTTAAAAAGGGAAAAAACCCTACGGCAGAAATTCAATCAACCACAACTGCCTCGAGGTCATTTCAAATCGTGGCAGTTGATCTAGTAGGTCCGTTAAACCACATCTCAAGCAAAGGGAATAGATATATTTTTACTCTTATTGATCTATGATCGAGATGGCCAGAAATTATTCCATTAACATCTATCTCCTCTAAGGATGTGACGGACGTATTGTTAAATATATTCTCCCGTTTTGGCTTCCCGGAGAAAATAATTTCAGATAGGGGAACCCAGTTCATATCGAATGCCACTCAATCGGTAACTAAGTTACTAGGCATAAAGCAATGTTTCACCAGTCCCTATCGACCGGCCGCGAATGGTATCTGCGAGAAACTAAATGGGGACCTGAAACATATGTTATCCAAAGTGACAGCTGAAAATCCAGCCGATTGGGATATACTTCTCCCAACGGTGCTGTTCGCATATAGAGAAGTCCCACAATCAAGCACAGGGTTCTCTCCTTTCGAATTGATATATGGAGCAAACCCAAGAGGACCTCTCACTATTTACAAAGATATCATATCACAACCTGTAAATATCCAACTACCAATTTCCACCTATGATTTAGTCACTGACACCAGAGACAAAATCATACGATCCTGTATACTGGCCAGAACATCATTACAGGAGAAAGGTTTTAGGTACAGGCAGTACGCCAACAAAGGTGCAAAACCAATTGTATTAAAACCAGATCAGGATATTTTACTATTGCTACCTGACAAGAGAGATTTACTATCAACCTCTTGGCAGGGACCATTTAAAATTGTGAGAAGAATTTCGGAAGTTGATTACGAAATTTCTTTGAATGGAAAATTGAAAATATTCCATGTAAATATGTTAAAACCATACTATGCTAGAAAGGACAGTGACACGAGTAAGCAGACGCAGATAACAGATGACAGAAACGAAACGACAATTACCCAACTGAACGACACCTCGACAAACGAAGCATCGTTAACGACGCACTCTTACGACAACAAAGACGACGAAGACATATTTACATTACCGACAATATGGGATAACGACAACGACGACCAATTTGACGACATATTGACAACGATTAACCTCGACGACGACGACAATGACATTGAGGACAATTTACAGACAGTAGCATCTGTAATAAATCAGACGGACTTAGACAATACTGAAATTCCAGTACCAATTATGAATGACGACGGTAGTATAAAGGACATACAAATCTCTGACACTTTGACACAACAGCAGCGACAAGACATTTTGTCTCTCCTTAACGACTATAAAACTATCTTCTCTAACAAACCTGGATGGACTGACAAAATAACACATTCAATTGTGTTGACAGATCTGACACCGGTCAAATGTAGACCATATTCTATTCCTCTGCATTATAGAGCAAATTTAGACAAAGAAATTTTGGATTTAGAGAAAAATAGAATAATTCAGAAATCTATGTCTCAATATTCTTCACCGATTGTCCTGGTGAAAAAGAAGGACCAAACGATTCATTTGTGCATAGACTATAGAAGGTTAAATACGATAACCACAACAGATGCGGAGCCAATGAACAGCTGTGAAGACCTCATTTTGAATATGTCTCAATCATCCTTATTTTCGAAGGTTGATTTAGCGAAAGGTTATTGGCAAGTACCACTACACCCTTCTTCTAGACATATAACAGCATTTGCAACACCTCTTGGTTTGTACGAATGGAGATATCTTCCATTTGGTCTCAAGAACGCTCCCGCCACATTTGTTAGGTTAACGGTTGTTATTGCACGGCATCAAGGACGTGCAAGCGTATATTGACGATATATGCATTCATTCTTCTAATATGACTTCTCACTTACTTACACTCAAACAAGTCTTCAACCAAATCTTTCTTTTTGGACTTACTATCAAACCTTCCAAGGTTGAAATAGGCTATAAACAAATAGACTTCCTTGGTCATAGAATTTCTGAAGGCAAACTGTTGACAGATGATAAAATTGTTTCGAAAATTCTCATTCTAGAAGTTCCAACTACAAAGAAACAAGTTAGAAGTTTATTAGGTCTTATAAACTATTATGCTAAGTTTATACCAAACTGGGCAGAACTTACATCAGTTTTTTCTAATATGTTGACACAAGATCATCCAGAAAAATTTTGTAAAAGTATCCGCTTAGAGGATGCAATATGCAGATTGAAATACATTTTTTCTAATCCACCAGTATTACGATTACCAAACATAGATTTACCCTTTATTTTGACCACAGATTCGAGTGCTATCGCAATTGGCGGATGTTTAATGCAAGAAGTGCAAGGAGTGAGACACCCAATTCTCTACATAAGCCGTAAGCTGAAGAAGGCAGAGATCCATTATTCTACGGTGGAATTGGAGGCATTAAGTCTATTATTTTGTATGCTCAGATTATCTAAGTTCCTCTTAGGTTCCCATTTTGTTGTGCTCACCGATAACTTGCCATTGTTGGTGCTTAAGCAAGGTGTTCCGAAAAACCATCGTTTGCAAAGATGGTGTCTTCTTCTCCAAGATTTCGACTTCGAAATCCGCCATATCAGAGGCACCGATAACATTATAGCTGATATTTTATCGCGGCAAACGAATGCGCCAGCAGAATAACATTAGGCATATTAACCATTCGCCATACCAGAAACTGTGATATTTTATTCTGTGGCATAGAACAGTGTAACTCTACACCTGCTAGAGAACTTTCATTTAAAAGTAATAACACCCCAGTGAATAGGTTACGTATAACACCCACGAACGTGAAACTTTGAGAACGATACTACCAATCACCAAAGCTCTAGGAACAATCCGAGCGAGAGACATTATCTGTGAAATGATTTCAACCAGTGAACTGACAGTGATCATGAAAGCAATAAGAACACTTTATACTCGACATTGAGAACATTCCATACTTGCTGTTGCTAAGAGACTTTGCAAACAGCCGAAAGAGAACTACGTCGATTAAAACACTCAAGAGACAGCCATACTAACTGTTAACATTCATGGCACGACACGCTGACAACAGGAGGACAACGCGCACATCATCGTTGGATTTAGTTACTTAGTTAATTAATTAATTTAGTATTGAATATGTATTATATTTGCATTGAAATATGTATATAAAATATGTCAACCTGTAATTTGTACATTTTCTACCATAATATTACAGGTATTTCCACTCATAGGCGAAATATTCTTCCTATGCAATTTTCTCTATGTAAATTATAAACCATTTTTGAGTCATCGTACAAAAAGTACGTATTATCTTAAAGGGAACATATCGCCTCTCCCGTTTTTTTTCTAAGGGCAATAACACTTACCTCAACTTTACTTATATATTTTAACCAAATACTATTTTGAATGAAAGATGTGTGAATGACAGGGTGAATGAATTAAATGAGAGAGCGATATACTGAGCGGACAAATTGTACGCAAAACGTATTTATTTTAATTTGTCTGCATCTTTCATGTAAATTGTATTACTTGTCTAAATTGTTGATACATGTTTAGTATTTAGGATACTACATCTAAGCACCACTGCTTGGAATGCCTGATCATGCATTACACACATTGGGGTAATTCATGATTAAGGATATCCCAACTCGTGACGCTTGGAGATAAGCAACACATTCAGCACACACTTTACACAAAACTCAAAACTGAACACTATCAATTAAATTACAGTCACTTTATTAGAAGCAGCAACTTATTAGTCAACACACTAACAAGCCAACAGGGACACATGTAGTCAGATGGGATAAATTAACAGTGTAACTGCATATTCAGCATTATACAACATACGAGAGTAAAAGTGTATTGAAATGCACACACAGAACATGATTTGCAGGTGTACTTAATTAGCCAAGACTTTTGTCTTGGTAATCCTCTCTAATACAGAGGTTAATTATCTTGGTATCAGTAGGATACTTTGAGAAGGACGGGTTGTAGAAACAACTAGGAAACGTCACGTAACTTCGGTCAGATAAGCATTTTTAAGGACACAGGAGAGAGAGACCTCTTCAGCAAATCAGAGAAGTGGTGTATGGGAGAATACATGAGTGTTGATGCCAATATGTAGGTTACCAAGTTACTGTCCACCAAACTACAAACACCGACTTTATGTGATTCTGTGACAGAATTAGTACAGAACTAATTACCTTATAACAACCCATCAAATCAGAGGGGAGAGGGGGACTCCTGTCACAGCCTCATATTATACGGTAAACCAACATAAGTTAATAGACACTGGCGAAGGGCTACAACTCCCGCCCAAGGGAAAGAAGTAAGACACTCAATGGCCAGAGTAATCCAGAGCCTTCTCGAAGGACTGGTCAGTGAGTCCACTGTCCCGTGGACACTGATGTGGCCCGCCTATTGCGGGGTCCACGAGAAACTCGGACAGAGTTACCACCCGTGTCGGATTGCGACACGTGTGAACCGGCAGAGACAGACGGGACATCGGAGAGGCAACAGGGCCTGCCTTAGAGGGACTTAATAGTTCAGACCCATGTGTATTTAGGGTCATAGACATATGCTAGATAGTTTGCTTAGAATGTTTGTTATAATCATGTGTGATGTTAAACCTCTGTGATAAGCAACTCATCAGTACTGACGCACTGTATACCGAAGTTCAATAAATGTTGCTATATTATATTTAACGGAGTTATTGTTGCCTGTTTGAGCCCGAGTTCAGATCCCCTAGAGATCCAACACTGTGACAGTAAATCACCTGGATGTGATGAGATACCAGCTGAACTAATTAAAGCGGGAGGAGAAGAACGCATACAAATCTATCATGCATTATGTAAAAAGTTATGGAAATATGGTATATGGCCAAAAGATTGGAAGAGAACTATCTTCATTCCAATACCAAAAAAGGGCAACCTAAAATTATGCACCAACTATAGAACTGTTGCCCTGATCAGTCATGCAAGTGTAACAGGATGGCCTCGGTTGTTGTGAATGAACACAAGTCCTGAGGTATCCAACTCACTCACGTGTATACTAACCCCAGGGGTTGGACAGGTAGATACACTTATACTACTATTACTGACCACCTCTGCAAGGTGACCAGTGTTATTGGTCTACAAGCCCCTCCCAGATCCTATACCTCTACTATCTACCCTCTACCTAGTAACAATTACTTCTCAGGACTTGTCCAAGACCACACATAATGACCTTAGGGAAGACATGTCAACAATTAATCAATTTAATTTACACTATAGACACAGGTAGGAACGTCCTGATAGGAAATGATCTGTTTACAATATAGAGTAAAGGTTAGAGAATCAGAGATGATTCTTGGTCATCATTGGGCGTAGCAGAAGATTTGCGGTGTGTTTCTGTCGAGTCGGTCCTAGAGACTCACCCGGCTCTCTTCCAGCAATGCTGACTGGAAACTTGTGGACTTCCCTGCCGCAAGCGCCAGATAATCATAAAATAGATTAGGCATCTGAACCATAAAGACTGGACTGGAGTGCCAGCACCACAAAACTTTTGAGTAAAGTTAATTACTACTGTTTTGCCCACACAGTCTGAATGTGAGACCCTCCATAATGAGGTATCCCCTGATGAATCTTGATAATAGTTGAAAACATAGTCTGGCCACAAGCACTATAATGTTAATGTCTAATGTGTGGACTCTTCATGGCCTGACTAATAGAGAATCGAGGTGAGCATTACAGAAAGTCAGCAACGTGTCTCTTGAGGGTTTCTCCTCTCTAGTAGATGAATACATACATAGATGACTGGAACTCAGGATTGACCGGACTCCCCCTGAGTCTGGTCTAGAACAATGCCTTGCATCATGATAACATCGCATGTAATGTTATAAACACAATCTGAGTATCTGGTAGATCATATGAAGATCTATCACTGTGGAACACCTGAGGTTTCTACTGGCATATCATGTGGTTTGGTGTCTTGCCGAATTCCTATACAACACATCATTGTAGAATTCCCAAACCACACAGGGTCGGTCTCAGAGAAACTTACTGTAGACTTTATACAACATCACAGCAGGTCTCCGACAACAGCACTGCCAGTCTTATACAACAGCACTGCCGGTATCATACAACATCACTGCCGGTATCATACACCATCACTGCTGGTATCATACAACAGCACTGCCGGTATCATACAACAGCACTGCAGGTTGCATACAACAGGCAACACCTGAAAGAAAAGAGCGGTTGGTGAGAGCAATCGGTACCAACTCGGATTCACAGGCTACCCTCCACTACCTATCTGCCCTCAGCAGTGCTAAGTAATATATACTTCCATATCGAATCATCCCTATATATATAGTGGAAGCATGTATAGACATCCAATGTAGAATGGCACCTGAATCAGCCCATTGGAAGGATTAGGTTCCAAAAAGTTCGAGTCTGATCTTATTGCAGTCTCATATTCCTACCTGACTCTTGTCTTCGGGGGTTGTGTGAAGAACTGTACAGTTTCTATTTACACTAATAGAAAACTAAACCTCAGGAAGAGCTGGTCCCTAGACCACTCCCCATCATAGGACATAGATGTATTGTTTATCAAGTAATTAACCCCAAATCAATTACTAAACATAATCAATTGATACATAATCAATGTAATAACTATCCTTTTCGCTAATGGGATGCCTTCCCACACATTAGCGAAATCCTTCTTAATTCACCTCTGGTCCTAGAGGCGAGAAGTTCTGTCTAAACATGTTTTGCGCCCTACATGTTCAAAGGGTACTTTCCTGTTCTGGTCCCCCAAGCGGATTAGCCTTGGGTAGTGACCAAACATCACAACTGGCCTGGTGTACCAGTTCTATACATATTATAATTGCCTTGCATCCCATATCCCACACATCTCTGGGTCTCATTCACCAGCAATACACCTTCTCTTCCTTCAATCACCCAAGCACGCACATCCTCAAGAGAAAGACATAAGATAGTGTAGTGTAGACCCTCGACCGGTTTCTCAACCCACACGATGAAAGCACACAGGTATCTCACGTCGGACCGCATTGGACGTCAAGTCACTCAGTTATATAACGCACTTCATTACTATATATGTGTGTGTGTGTGTGTGTGTGTGCACGTGCGCGCATGCTACAGAGTACAATATATATATATCATCAAAGCACATGATCACTCCTTACAGCAAGAAAACACTTCCTAGGAATGACACCATCACTATTTATCAATCACAAAATAGCAGCATCAAATCCTAGAGCGCCTTAGAACTACATGCTCTAGTTGATTGACAAATCACACTTGCTCTTGCCAGGGACACTGTCTGAATTCCTCCTACAGCCTAACCACAGAATTACTAAGCACAGTAACAGTAAATACTGAACTAAGCTAGCTTGGATTCAACAGGTAATAATACTACTTTACCACAATTGTAACTTCACTAATAAATACAAGATCTTACAACTTGTAATATATTTGTAGCTACACTGTAGTTTGCCATACTAATGGACTTTCAAGTCATAAATTGTGTAAACTAATCTGTTACAATTCGCGAACGGAAAACACAAATGTACACACGAACGAGCGACAGCTACGCGACTGTCAATTATCGATCGCCAACTCATTACGTATTCGCATAACTAATGAGATGCCTTACAAACGCTAATGTTACGCTTTATTACACAATGTAAGTATGTAAAAAGGTATTACCGGAAACCATGAACTACCACCAAATCAGCCTTGATTGCTGTCTGTGGCTCCCTAGCCGCATGATGGACAATAGTGGCTGAATTCTAGAGCTGTGCTCTGGTCGAGAGCTCAAGGCGGAGTGATCACAAGATGGCTTGTTCCGGCTGCGAAGTAAACCCTCCAAGCCCGGAAAAGTCATGAGGCATGAATTACACACTCTAAGTGAGAATCACGTTTTTCTCCTGACTAGTGACCACGTAGTTTACTCACGAGATAAAACTAGTGTCCGTTTTGACCTTTCGGTCTGGAAACTTCGAGTTCCTGAACAGTCTAAGTTATGGAAATCAACCGACTTCTCTCGAGTTATAAATAACCGGGGATCTCCCTAATGACGTACTCCCATCCTATGGAAATTCCTCGTACGAAGACAGCTGATTTAACCTAATCTCGTGACATTAGGCCCCCTCTTAAGAAGATCGACCGCGTCGTTCTACTCTACTCAAAGAAGCTGTATGAATACCTTACTCTGCCTCTTCTGAGACCGGATGGCGGGAGAGGACATTCTAATTCCCTGGGATATCTATCTACCAATTTCTTGGTAATCATGAGAGACAATCTAATATGTATCACGGGTGTTAAACGTCTGGTTCAGCTCCACGATTGGACAACATACTGAAGGAAGAGCCCTCCCCTCAAGTACATCGCAGGTTCCCTGCGTTTCCGGATCTCCCGTATCCACTCAATTGAACGGTCGTTCTTGTCAGAGTTTACTGGTCTTCTGCAATCTCAGCTTCCCCTTTTGAAGACCCAGCTGGATTGCAGTTGGTCAAATTGAGGCACCAGAGGTTTGTGTACTACCTGACACTAGCTCCCTCTTTCGACCACGGTCCTCAGTGTTATTAGCACTGCTGGAGTTCCTTTGGCCGGTCATGTTTCCCCTATTCCCGGGTGAAACCGCAGAAGTTACCTGCACCTACATATAGGATCCCCTATGATGTGACAAGTTTTCCGCTACCACGCCTGAACACCGAACCGCGTTCTCTGCGACTTCGTGCACCCTATGGTGGAGAGACTGAAACTCAGATGTCCCCTCATGCCGCATAAGGAGAGTGGTATGGAAAGTATAAGACTTTCCCAGGATCTCCACTCCATAGTGATTGTGGGTCCCCACTTTATCCACTAGGAATGGGCCCTGCCATCCGACATCGAATTCGTTTCCCTCGATTGGGAGGAGTACTAGAACTCGGTCTCCTTCCACCAAGGTTATCTTAGGCTTGGTCCCCTTACCTGGAGTATGCCGTCGGCACACAGGACATGACCTGACATACCTTTGCACATCGCCTGTCATTCCCAGCCACTTGTAATAGTGGGAAAGACATTTACCAGTTGCCCCTACACTCATGTGTCCGGTTAGGGAGATGATGTGTACCTTCTGCAGCAGTTTGGATTGTTGGTCCTCTGGGACTACTTTACGTTCCCACTGCCTTTTATCTGCTCCAGTCCTAGTGGACAGTGACCAGTTTACAGAGCAGAACTGACCCTGGATTAGCAGGGTCGTATCGTTGGACAACTTACCCGAGCAAGTACACGCATTAATATCCTTGCTCTGAGCACCACTCATGTCCATCTGAGGGTTAGGGAATACTACCTTATCTTGACCGTCTCCCTTTCCAGACCTGGCCTGCCTAGACTTAACTATGCTAGGGTGCTTGGGCTCACCCAAGTGCACATACTTACGACCTAAGATCAAAGGATAGATCGGATCTGGTACTAAAGCTGCCTGAATGTTCCCTGTAACGTACTTACACCGAATCTCCACTTGGGCAATCGGGCACAGTAACGCTGCAACACTCTTGATGGCTGGCTGGATTTCCCTTGTCTAACTGGTGAGTTGCTCAGGGAATACCAGGTGTGATGCAATAATTGCCTGATATTTCAGACCAGTGTCATAGAGACACCTCACCTGATGCCCGTTCACTTTGACTGTCTCAACCACTGGTGGTCTTTCAAGTTCATGGTTCTTCTCACCTGCCTTTACTGTCAGGCTAGGTCCATCCTGACTAGCCGCCAAACAAGTCCTTCAGTATACTCTTACACTCATTCATATTATGAGTGCTGGACCTACATAACTTGCATAACTTTGCACCCCACTTCCTCTTTGGAGAGCTAGGAGGGCTATTCTTACCAGGTTTCTTGTTAGAGTTTACCTCTACAGTGTTTGCCTGTGGTGTTGGTTCATTAGAACCCTTGACCTTACCTTTCTTACCTTGACCCTTGTCTTTACCTTTCTTACCTTGACCCTTGTCTTTCGACCTTGGGTCGGTTGGACTGGAGTCACCAATCTCGCCATAGACCTCAACATATCGTTCAGCTAACTTGTTAACCATATCTAACCTTTCAGCCCCATTCTCACCTAAGAAGTTACGCAAAGGTTTAGACATCTGCATTCGCATCTGATCAACAACCATCAACTCACACAAACTGTCATACTCCTCTTTGAATCCGGCTAAAGCCATCCATTTCAAGATGTAGGTGTTCAGCCTTATACTGTGGGATGTAAACAACTCACCAGGTTCTCGCTTGGAAGTTCTGAACTTCCGTCTGTACGAGTGCGCAGTGATCTCTAATCTCTTCAAGAGTGCAGCTTTCAAGGCCGGGTAATCATTCTGCATTCCCGGAGGTAATTGCATATACGTTTCGTAAGCTGCCCCACGAAGTGCCTGTGAGAGTTTCAAATTACACTTACCTTGCTCTAAACCCATTGCAGTAGCCATCGCTTCCTATTGCTGTAAGAACTGGTCCACACGTTCTTTGTCAGATTCCCATGGAGGAAACGGCCACTTCATAGAGTGATAATCTTGTCTGCTGGCTGATGCTGAGTCTGGAGGTGCCACTCCTCCAACAGCTCCCTCAGTTTCACCAGTAACTTGGGCTTTCGTCTCAAGCTGCTTCATCCGATATTCATGTTCTCGCTTTTCCCGGTCCGCTTCCATCTGTAATCGTCTTTCTTCACGGGCTGCTTAAGTTCTCTTCTCTTCCAATGCCATCTTACTGGCCTCGAGTTCTAACTCTGCCTTTCTCCTATCTCGTTCTTCTTGGCGAAAATCTCTTTCCACATGTTGAACATAGGACTTCAGTTCCTCACCTTCCAGTCCCAACTCACGCTCAGTTGCGTGAACCTTGGACAAGTCTAATTCTCTAGTTGACATAGTTATATGAGATGTGGTTGGATGTTTGTGTGTGAACATATCAATCAATACAATCAATAACTAATCAGCTGTACTAACTAAGGACATCACAACACAAATGTCTGTCAGACTGAGTTGAAAGATAGGTAGATTAGTAGTAGAATCTTAAAGTAGACAATAGATAGATGATATAGACACAAGTCAGTATCCCTACAAGAGGTAAATACAGTAAGAATATCCCGGGCGAGCCCCCAGCTAAGCTGAGTGTAACAGGATGGCCTCGGTTGTTGTGAATGAACACAAGCCCCGAGGTATCCCACTCACTTATGTGTATACTAACCCCAGGGGTTGGACAGGTAGATACACTTATACTACTATTACTGACCCCCTCTGCAAGGTGACCAGTGTTATTGGTCTACAAGCCCCTCCCAGATTCTATACCTCTACTATCTACCCTCTACCTAGTAACAATTACTTCTCAGGACTCGTCCAAGACCACACATAATGACCTTAGGGAAGACATGTCAACAATTAATCAATTTAATTTACACTATAGACACAGGTCTGAAAGGAACGTCTTGATAGGAAATGATCTATTTACAATATAGAGTAAAGGTTAGAGATAAGAGTCAGAGATGATTCTTTGTCATCATTGGGCGTAGCAGAAGATTTGTGGTGTGTTTCTGTCGAGTCGGTTCTAGAGACTCACCCAGCTCTCTTCCAGCAATGCTGACTGGAAACTTGTGGACTTCCCTGCCACAAGCGCCAAATGATCATACAATGCAATTAGGCATCTGAACCATAAAGACTGGAGTGGAGTGCCAGCACTACAACACTCTTGAGTAAAGTTAATAACTGCTGTATCTATACTGCTTTGCCCACACAGTTTGAATGTGAGACCCTCCAACATGAGGTATCCCCTGATGAATCTTGATAATAGCTGAAAACATAGTCTGGCCACAAGCACTATAATGTTAATGTCTAATATGTGGACTCTTCATGGCCTGACTCTAATAGAGAATCGAGGTGAGCATTACAGAAAGTCAGCAACGTGTCTCTTGAGGGTTTCTCCTTTCTAGTAGATGAATACATACATAGATGACTGGAACGCAGGATTGACCAGACTCCCCCTGAGTCTGGTCTAGAACAATGCCTTGCATCATGATAACATCGTATGTAATGTTATAAACACAATCTGAGTATCTGGTAGATCATATGAAGATCTATCACTGTGGAACACCTGAGGTTTCTACTGGCATATCATGTGGTTTGGTGTCTTGCCGAATTCCTATAAAACACATCATTGTAGAATTCCTTAACCACACAGGGTCAGTCTCAGAGAAACTTACTGTAGACCTTATACAACATCACAGCAGGTCTCCGACAACAGCACTGCCAGTCTTATACAACAGCACTGCAGTATCATACAACATCACAGCAGGTCTCAGACAACAGCACTGCTGGTCTCATACAACAGCACTGTCAGTATCATACAACAGCACTGAAGGTTCCACACAGCAGCACTGCAGGTTGCATACAACATGCAACACCTGAAAGAAAAGAGCGGTCGGTGAGCGCAATCGGTACCAACTCGGATTAACAGGCTACCCTCCACTACCTATCTGCCCTCACTAGTGCTAAGTAATATATACTTCCATAGGGAATCATCCCTATATATATAGTGGAAGCATGTATAGACATCCAATGTAGAATGGCACCTGAATCAGCCCATTGGAAGGATTAGGTTCCAAAAAGTTCGAGTCTGATCTTATTGCAGTCTCATATT
Source organism: Cepaea nemoralis (assembly GCA_014155875.1). NCBI lineage: Eukaryota > Metazoa > Mollusca > Gastropoda > Stylommatophora > Helicidae > Cepaea > Cepaea nemoralis. The sequence continues at coordinate 139,734 of JACEFZ010016569.1, forward strand.
CCTTCCTATCTTGTCTTCGGGGGTTGTGTGAAGAACTGTACAGTTTCTATTTACACTAATAGAAAACTAAACCTCAGGAAGAGCTGGTCCCTAGACCACTCCCCGTCATAGGACATAGATGTATTGTTTATCAAGTAATTAACCCCAAATCAATTACTAAACAATATACATAATCAATGTAATAACTATCCATTTCGCTAGTGGGATGCCTTCCCACACAGTAGCGAAATCCTTCTTAATTCACCTCTGGTCCTAGAGGCGAGAAGTTCTGTCTAAACATGTTTTGCGCCCTACATGTTCAAAGGGTACTTTTCTGTTCTGGTCCCCCAAGCGGATTAGCCTTGGGTAGTGACCAAACATCACAACTGGCCTGGTGTACCAGTTCTATACATATTATAATTGCCTTGCATCCCATATCCCACACATCTCTGGGTCTCATTCACTAGCCATACACCTTCTCTTCCTTCAATCACCCAAGCACGCACATCCTCAAGAGAAAGACATAAGATAGTGTAGTGTAGACCCTCGACCGGTTTCTCAACCCACACGATGAAAGCACACAGGTATCTCACGTCGGACCGCATTGGACGTCAAGTCACTCAGTTATATAACGCACTTCATTACTATATATGTGTGTGTGTGTGTGTGTGTGCACGTGCGCGCATGCTACAGAGTACAATATATATATATCATCAAAGCACATGATCACTCCTTACAGCAAGAAAACACTTCCTAGGAATGACACCATCACTATTTATCAATCACAAAATAGCAGCATCAAATCCTAGAGCGCCTTAGAACTACATGCTCTAGTTGAGTGACAAATCACACTTGCTCTTGCCAGGACACTGTCTGAATTCCTCCTACAGCCTAACCACAGAATTACTAAGCACAGTAACAGTAAATACTGAACTAAGCTAGCTTGGATTTAACAGGTAATAAATACTACTTTACCACAATTGTAACTTCACTAATAAATGCAAGATCTGACAACTTGTAATATATTTGTAGCTACATTGTAGTTTGCCATACTAATGGACTTTCAAGTCATAAATTGTGTAAACTAATCTGTTACAATTCACGAAAACACAAATGTACACTTGCACGAGCGACAGCTACGCGACTGTCAATTTTCGATCGCCCACTCATTATGTATTCGCATAACAAATGGGATGCCTTACAATCGCTCTGTTAAGCTTTATCACACAATGTAAGTATGTAAAGAGGTATTACCTGAAACCATGAACTACCACCAAATCAGCCTTGATTACTGTCTGTGGCTCCCTAGCCGCATGATGGACAATAGTGGCCGAATTCTAGAACTGTGCTCTGGTCGAGAGCTCGAGACGGAGTGATCACAAAATGGCTTGTTCCGGCTGCGAAGTAAATCCTCCAAGCCCGGAAAAGTCATGAAGCATGAATTACACACTCTAAGTGAGAATCACGTTTTTCTCCTGACTAGTGACCACGTCTAGTTTACTCACAAGATAAAACTAGTGTCCGTTTTGACCTTTCGGTCTGGAAACTTCGAGTTCCCGAACAATCTAAGTTATGCAAATCATCCGGCTTCTCCCGAGTTATAAATGACGTACTCCTGTCCTATGGAGATTCCTCGTATGAAGACAGCTGATTTGACCTAATCTCGTGACAGCAAGTGAAATTCTACTAAGAATCATAATGGGAAGACTTTGTAAGAAAATGGAAGAAGAAATTAACGGGGTTCAGGCTGGATTTAGACAAGGAAAAGGAACAAGAGATCACATTCTCAACATGCATTTAATAATAGAGAAGTGCAGAGAATTTAATGTAAACCTATTCTCCTGTTTTGTGGATTATTCAAAGACATTTGACTGTGTACAACATCAGAAAATTTGGGAAATCATGGGGAATATGGGCTTTCCATCACATGTAATACAACTCATAAGAATGCTCTATCTAGACCAACAAGCAGCAGTTAGAATAGATGGTGAGACATCAGATTGTTTTGACATCAAGCAAGGAGTCCGTCAGGGATGTGTGCTGTCTCCCTATTTGTATAACCTGTTCGCCGAAAATATAATGAGAAACGTAAGAGATGATATAAAGAGGGAGCTATATGATGCCCTAAATATCGGTGGTCATGACATACCAGAGATTCGGTATGCTGATGATACATTATTGCTATCCACAACACAGAATGGTTTATAAAACCTAAAAGCCTCACCCCATTTGAATAGTGAAAATCACATCTTATATCTTAACATAGCAAAACCAAAGATAATGCATACAGATAAAACTGCTATGGAGAAAGAAATATATTAATTTATTTGGTTGTTTCGGGATTTGAGATTTAAATATTAACCCTTTACAGGGCAGACGCTTGTCCGTTTTTTAGCCCTGAACGGGCAAGATTTTTTCAGGTTCGGTAAAATTTCGTGTCGCGTTAGTAAAAACATCACAAATAAGGTGTTAGTCAACCGATTTTAGTTAAACAACACAATGAAGGGAAAAGCATGCAGAATATGTTACTCACGTGATTGTTGCCAGTAATCCATATATGAACACAAATATTTACTAAATACAACACGTTGTTTGTGATTTTCCGTCATCTATACGGCAATTTACAAACACATTTTCAGAATCATAATCACTTTCTTTAAAGTCCGACTCAGACTGCTAATGCAAAGTAACGCTTTCCACTGATATCTAGCTCCGATTAATAGTCAACTTCATGCCCTTTAATGTCATTTAAATTTAACCTAGCAAAATCTCGGCTATCACTTGAAGAATCGCCGAAATCCGTTTTGAAAAACAGCGTTAAAACCCTGAAAACTATCAAAAAAAGTCTGTAAAAGTCCGTTCAAATTCATAGTAGGCGCTTTACAAATGGCGGCCACGTTGTCAAGCTATCGGCGAAAGCGAAAGTAGCCGTCGGAGGTGTCGGAAAGCCGAGAGATCGGAGGTGTCGGAAAGCCGAGACAATGCATAATAGTATCGGCCGTTTTGGGACGTTTCGCCCGTTTAAGGTATCGAACGTAAATGGACGTTCTGCCTTGTAAAGAATTAAGTACAACCCACCACTGGCAACACTGATCGCATTCTGGTATGAACCTAAGGCCTATCCATGTCAATGTGGAAGTACTTGACTCGAGTTTCACTCTTGTTTGAGCTCGTCAGTAGTGCATATCCTTGACCGGACCCGGAAAAAAAACCCGGATCACTGGCGTGTGAAGCAGGTGTGTAACCACTAGACCACGCAGCACTCGCTGGACATGGCCAAATTATCACAACAGAATACTACAACGTCACCCATTGTAGGCTGTAGCTCAAGATTTCCCCGATCGCCGCGACTGACGTCCGTCAATCGAAGTGGACTTGAATGATCAGGTCTACTCACTGGCAAGGCACCTGATCGTTCGGGTCCACTTCAATTGACGAACGTCATGTAAATACCTGCATGTAAATTGGTAAATACAATTCGATTTGGCGTACAAAGCTACAGGTTCTTTTACTGCTGGGGTGGGGATCGGGGTACCTGATAACTGGAGTTGCAGCACAGAATGTTCGCCCGACTGCTGTGATGAGCCAGTCCTGCAGACGTTGCATTACGTCAACCCCTCAGAAGGTTAGCTGGATGAAAACCTTGAGGTTAGAGACTAGTTTCTTCTGGTTTTGGTTTGGGCTGTTGGCAGTGGCGCTGTATAAATCCTGTGGAGTACCCATTCAGGTTTAAGGCATTCTTCAGAGTTTCGTGCAGAGAATCGTGCAATCTATTGTTTGTGTCTTCGTTATTCAAATTCACCACGGGAAAACATTGTTTTGAACAACTGAATATTGATAGACACACCACTGTTCTTCACAAATATAACAAGAACTGCTCCTTGACACAATATTTATGGTTGCATATTTTGAAGTATGTCATTTTCACACAAAATAAAAACATTTTTAAATAAGGAAATTGGTTAGCAGAATTTTACTAATTGTACTCAATTATAGATTTAGAACCTGAAATATGAGAACAGTGTGGGTTTGTAGAAGACAAGGATATAGTAAATGCTGTATATATGCTGATAACATTAATTGAACATTCTGTAGAAGTAAACAAAGACCTACACCTTTGCTTTATTGACTACACAAAGGCTTTAAATAAAGTAAGACATGTCAACATGATAGAGATGCTTGCAGATCTACAAATTGATGGTAAAGACCTTAACCCTTTACCGGGCAGACGTTTACCTGTTTTGTAGCCCTGAATGGGCAAGAAGAATTTGGAGGTTTAGTAAAATTTTGGGTTACATTAGTAAAAATATCACATATAAGTTGTTAGTCAACAGATTTTAGTCAAATAAACAGCAAAATGAAGGGAAAAGCATGCAGAATATTTTACTAGCATGAATGTTGCTGCTAATCCACACATGAACATAAATATTTACAAAATACAACATATTGTTTGTGATTGTCAGTCATCTATACGACAATTTACAAACACATTTTCAGCATCATAATAACTTTTTTTAAAGTCCCGACTCACGACTGCTAACACTAAAGTAACGCTGATCACTGATATCTAGCTCCGATTAATACTCAACTTTGTGCCTTTCAATGTCACTTAAATTGAATCCAGCGAAATCTCCGCTATCACTTTAATAATCATCGAAATCCATTTTCAAATACAAAGCTTAAAATCCACAAGAACTACAAAAAAACGAATGGCGGCCACGCTGTCAAGCTATCGGTGAAACTGAAAGTAGACAATCGGAAGTCTAGGAAAGCTGCGAGATCGCGTTTTTACAATGCATAATAGTCATGGCGCTTTTGGACGGATTGCCCGTTCTGGGATAGAAACGTTCCCGGATGTTTTGCCCGGTAAAGAGTTAAACTTGTAAAAAACGTATACTGGAAATAACAAGCCCTCTATCAGGAATTTAATGGCAACATATTTTGAAGCATGTCATTTTCACACAAAATAAAAATTTCAAACAGAAAAATAGTTTGCAGAATATTTACTAATTGTACACAATTATAGATTTAGAACCTATATATTAGCTGTTCGCTATTTACTTTATTTATGATTACATTTAATTCAACTCAGCTTATTTGTGATGAGATGCAAAGAGCTAACTTTCTTGCCTATTAGTGCAGGCTAAGCAAACATAATTTGGCCTGTGTTTTTTATTTTGATTGTTGCACAAAACACTACTTTTGTATTCACTTTCACCACTAGCTGAAAAAAACTACCAAACTAAGCTCACTATCAGGCTCACTCATTTCCTTGCCAAAGTGAGGGAAAGATTGGCAACCTATTCCTCCATGTTCTCAGGCCTACACAATGTGATGGAGCTATCACATCACAGCCCCATAGCAGGAAACTGCTTTGGGACATTTTTTTTTTATCACAAAATTTGGCAACTCTAAACCCCGACATGAGGTCAATGATGGCACAATATCAGTTCAAGAATTATTACAACTTAAAGTTCTGTGCAGAAGATACCACGAAACAAAACGCATAACACAATGACCCTATTGAGGCAGTATATCATCCTTCTGTCCAAATCTGAGGTCGTGTTTGGCGATAAATATATATTTAATGATCAGCTGGTCGGATGCAATTGCACTCATCTCACAAGTGTTTTCTCTTAAAGCTCCACACACAGTTCATACATTTCAATTGTTCATGTTTGTTAGATTTTTAAGAGCATGCATCTTTACCATTGCAACATACATACGCCTGTGAGACATGGACACTTACTAAACAAGCTGAACAGTGCTAATATAACAGAGTAGCCTGTTATACGGGGTTTAGTTAGGTGGCACAGCGTGCAAAGGGAAGGAAATAAATAGTTGATGCACGCGTGAGCACCGTAGTTAGGTAGTTAGGGACGCTCACGTGCTGACGTAGAGATAAACAAGGAGTTAGTTACGACTCAGCCGCCGAACCAACAACATGTATCTTCTTTGATAGTCCCTGTATCCATTTTGATATTACTGAAGCTTCTTCAAATAAACTGAGTCATTACCAGTCATCGGTGGCTTGTCTTCATACATTCAGTTACCTGCAGTTGCCTTTGGGTTGTCGCTCTGTTATACATAAATGCCTTTGAATATAAATGTTATAGACGAGTTCTAAAAATATCTTGGGTAAGGAAAAGAACAAATGCATCCATACATCAGGAATTGAATATTGAAGAAGGTTGGATGGTAAAGACAATAAAACAAAGAATATTGAAATATTTTGGTCACTTAAAACGTCACGAAAGTTTGGAGAGAACAATAATGGAATGGTATATGCCTGGGATGAGAGGAAGAGGAAGGCCAAAGAGAAGATGGGTTTTCCGGAAGGTTGTTATGGGAGCGAGGTTCTGGAAAGGACATGCTACTGAATGAATGAATGTTTGTTTGTGCATGCATGTAATCCAGCAATATTCAAATCAGGAAAGTTATCAGATAGTAAGAGAAAATATTTTTAGAATGCATCAATATTTTCTTGAATAGTTTCAAAAATATGATTTGTTAAAACCTTTGTTGTTGTTTTCTTTCCTGCTGATTAATATATCAGTTGTTTCTCTTATATCAAAAAAAAACTCTGTTCTTTTGTGTCTTGACAACCTGTGATTACCTTGTCTATATTCTCTCACATGTGTGTCTTGTCTTAACCATTTCAAAATACGATAAGTAGATTGTGAGCTTTACTAGAACACGATTACAAGAAACAAAATGAACGTTGCAGCCAAAGCCTTCGTCAGCACAGAACAAAACAACACAGACACCAAACTAATAAAATAATCACTACATAGAAAATACAGAGGTTACTTAGCTGAATCCTGTCTTGGTGAAATGTGTCTAAAGCGCTAGCCGTTTGATGAGTGTGGAGACGGCCGGATGTGAGGATTGAAACGGGTCGATGGGTAACAGGATTGGCTAAGATGCCCGATGGGCGGGGGTGGGTGGGTGGGGGGAGAACACACATGTGGGCGAACGGTGAAGGGTGAATTAGCAGTGAACTAAAGCCGGCTCTGTGGCGAATGTTTTAGTTTGCCATTCCGCATACCCAGTTGGCGGGCATTTGGAATGCAGTACTCCCTGTGTTAGTTAGCATAGGATAGCATGAGTAACGGTCGCTCAGAAGGCAATGACAGCAACCGAACGCAAACTTGCGGAGAAAAAAAAGAAAGAGAGGGAGAGAGAGAAGGGGGGTGGAGGGGGGGGGAGTAGGAAGTTAAATGAAACTATGTTGGACATTAAGGCAGTGAGGGGAGAGTGTCCCCAACTGGAAGATGAGGCGGTTTTCCAACATCTTGCAATCACGTTCGTGAGATGCGCACGATTTGAGCGCCGTGACCTGTATGTTCGCCACGCCACAGTGGTCAGAACTGTTGAAGTGCATGGGCACCGGTTTCTGGGCACCACTGTTGATATCAGATAGGTGTTGCGTAAATCTGTCAGCAAGACGTAAGCCTATCTCACCGATATACCTCATGTCGCAATGAGTGCAGACGATCGCATAGATGACGTTGCGACTCGTGCATGAGAAACCCTCACAAATGTGGATAGTGGTCTTTGGGGAATGCCAGACTCTGGGTTCTTTAAGAGACAGGTGGAACATATATCTACATAGTGGACATATATGTTTCCGAAACCACTCATTACAACAGATGTGTCCATTTATAGAAGTCTTATTTCATATAACAGTCTGATTTAGACAGTGGGCATGTGTCCTGGTGCATTTCATATTGTGGACTGACAAGAAGGCAGTGGTATATGTAATGCCAAACTTCCACAACCATTTGGCTAGATTCTGTAATGTTCCTGTTTAGCTTGAGAAGAGTTGTGAATCTAGACATGTCTTCTCTGGTTTTACTGTGTACTCTGCTCACTGAGTTATCCTGTGTCCATAGTTTGTATAATTATGAATCACTTGAAAGTTCCACAGTGTCACTTTACTTGTTAGCATTACAGAACAGTGTTTTGCCACATTGTTTTCCAATCTATATAGTTGTAATTATAGGAGTGTTTTGACTTTGTCACATGTCTTCCTATGAATAAGGTTGTAAGTATAGGGGTGTTTTGGTTTTATCACATGTTTTCCCATCAATAATATTACTTATCATCTGCAGAAATTTGTAATTAACCTCAGGTTGAATTTGTAAGCAATTGTACTTTCAGTAGTTTGCCATTGCTTTCTGAACGAAAAGTCAATGTTTGAGTTCCACTTAATGCTGGTGGTAGAGGTTGAACAGCCTACCTCGCCATCATCGCATCGGAAGTTTAAGAGCAAGCGCTCTTATCTTTTCTACCACATCGATGTCTTTTCTTTCAGTAAGGTTGTAAATATAGGGGTGTTTTGGCCGTACATAGATTGTTCAATTGGTTATAAAATAACATTATTATTGCTGATAAGTTGCTGATTTATATTTGTTTATGTATATGTGTATATGTGCGTGTGTGTGTGCGTGCGTGCATGCGTTGAATATTGACATCTGATGTGGACAAGACTTCTCTATGCAACATTCAGTTTACTGTTGAGGTATTTAATAAAGTTTGAAAAAATTTAGCTTCATTTTGGATTCAAGCTGAGTACATAAATCATTGATGTATGTTGTATTGTTGCTGTTTCATCATTACAAATGTAATAGTATATGCCAGGTTGTCTCTCCAAACTAAAGTTTATTATTGCTTTATATTTACCTATAATGTTTTAGCACTTTGAGTGATTGATTGCATTAACATTTTGCAGTAGTTAGCCCTATTCTGTTGCTAATGAGATGCTGGGAAGTGTCAGTGTGTGGATTACTGTAAACATCTAGATGTTGGATATAGCATGTGGATGCAATCTTCAGTGGTAAATTGCTCCTCAGATATTGTCTGTTGGTAGCTTATGTGTTTGTACAGTCATGTTTAGTCAATTTACGTGAATGAAGTCAAAGTAATGGGTACATATGATGACAAATACAATGTTTTCACTCACAATTACAGCGTCTGGCCCAGTCACAGCTTTCAGTTATACAGGAGTACAGTCACGCACAGCAAATGTTACCTGGCAGCCTCCATCTCAACCAAATGGGAACATCACAGGCTACTTGGTTACTCTGCAAAATACTACAGGTTGTTTATATTACATCAAGATTCCTTGCTATGGTTGTAGTGAAGCAGTAAGTGTATTCTTTCTTTTTTTTTTATTATCTAAGGTTGCAAATGTATTCAGTTGTTGATTTGTTCATCTTCCAAATGTTTAACTTTTTTATGAACACACAACGTTTATCTGTTGTTTTCTTTTTAATTCATTCAGCTTTATAAAAAAAAAATAAGTGTTTCCTTTGCAGATTTACTAAAGATATATTTTCTCATTAGTCTTGTTTATAGATTCTCAATTTTCATCTGTCATAACAGTCATTTACTGCCTATAGTGCCTTGCGGTGTAGGACGGGGTATTGAGCCTGAGAAATTAAGGCCGCATGGCTAGTGCAGTCGCAGTGAACTGTGCAGGTTAAAGTTTTCTTTTTGCCCCGGACAGAAAAAACAACACACCTTATTGAGGATTCGAACCTGGGTCTCCCGAATGAGAGCCTGGCATTCTAGCCACTCGGCCAGCCGCTCCCCCCTCAACTTTCATCACTCTTAGAAAATCTTTGTCTATTCTGTCCATCCATCTACCCAACGGTTGATCTGAATGTGTTCATTGGTGTAGTTTATTTCTTTGTTCTCTCTGCCATCTTATCTTCTTATATATAAAAGGCGATCTTCGTCTGTCTGTCTGTCTGTCTGTCTATCTGTATGTCCATATGTCCTTTATGCGCTCGCGAACGGCCCATCCAATTGAGATGAAATTTTCTACACGTCTTCCTTTCATTCCAGCGCAGCCCACTGTCATATTTTTTTAGTGTGAAATCGGCTGCTTACCCAATATTATTTCATTTTTCATTATAATTTCATATATCTCAGGGGACTTAACTCTGTAAAAGTTATTTCAAGGGGCATAACTTTTCTGTATAACTTATAGTCATATTGTGGCATCGTTTTCAAAGATTTATAAACTCTTTGTCCATAGTTATGTACCGGCATATGAGTTATAATAAATAATGATACAATCTTTAAGGCATTTTCAAAGTTTTCATAAAAATAATGCATAATGCATAACATTGTAACTCATCTTTTTTTGCTTAAAGAATAAATAAATAATAGTTACCTTATCTCTATCAAGTGTGAAGATTTTATATTTCTTTACACTGTCGCCAACTCTAAGAAGACATGGAACAACTTCAGCCATTATTAAATCTACAGGCATATGCATTATATTCCTCCTCCTCCTCCTCTCCCCTCCTCCACCTCCTACCCTCTTCCTCTTCTCCTCCCCTTCCTCCCTCTCCCTCCTCCATCCTCCTCTTCTCTCTTTCTCCTCCTCCTCCCTCCTCCTCCCTCTTCCTCCTCCCAGCTCCTACTCCTCCTTTTTCTTCTTCTTCTGCTGCTGCTGCCGCTGCTCCATTTACCCAAATTAATTGTTGGGGAAGATGTAAAGATCTTTCAAGTGCTCTTTCTAATGCTTTTTGTAAGTTGGTCTTCGTTTATCTAAGGTTGTTCTAACTGCAACCAATAAATGATTAGACAGACAGACAGACGGGAACGGGAACTTATATGACTACTCATATGAATTAAATGAGATGCTCCCCATCAGGGGCTGGGCGAAGCCGGGCCGGATCAGACAGATAGACAGACAGACAGACAGATAGATAGTCGGGAACGGGAACGTGAGCTTATATGACTACTTATATGAATTAAATGAGATGCTCCACACCAGGTGCTGGGCGATGCCATGCCGGGTCAGACAGACAAACAGACAGACAGACAGACAGACAGATAGTCGGTAACGGGAACGGGAACTTATATGACTACTTATATGAATTAAATGAGATGCTCCCCACCAAGGACTGGGCGAAGCCGGGCCGGGTCAGACAGACAGACAGACAGATAGTCGGTAACGGGAACGGGAACTTATATGACTACTTATATGAATTAAATGAGATGCTCCCCACCAAGGACTGGGCGATGCCGGGTCAGACAGACAGACAGACAGACAGACAGACAGTCGGTAACGGGAACGGGAACTTATATGACTACTTATATGAATTAAATGAGATGCTCCCCACCAAGGACTGGGCAAAGCCGGGCCGGGTCAGCTAGTAATGTTATAATTCTATCTGTGTCTTCTTCTTCATACACCTTCAGATATCAACCTCAGTATATTTAAAGACACCAGCAGTCAACTTGAACTAAAGGAGGCGAAGCCTTGTTACAAACCTTTGAGAACAAAGTCTTAAGACGCATCTTTAGGCCCATTAGATACACAAAGTGGAGAGTGGAAAACAGAAGCAACAAAGACATTTATGATCTGTTTAAGTCCCCGCTAATCACTGGTATCATGAAGGCTAATAGACTGCAATGGCTGGGGCATATAGAAAGAATGGAAGATAATAGGGAAACAAAACTCACTTACACTCAGGACACAAATGACCGTAGACCCCGAGGTAGACCAAGAAGACGGTGGAGAGATAATATACATACAGACCTACAAGCACTTGGAATCTGTGACTGGCAAGAGAAGGTCCACCAGAGAAATGAATGGAGACGGATTGTATCTGCAGCAAAGAACCTCAATGGCTTGGAACGCTGAAGAAGAAGAAGAAGAAGCAGTCAACTTGAGCTTGTTGACATCTCCATTGAGTTTGTCTTTAAATGGAGTGGGTGTAGGCCAAACTGATTTTGTCTTATGTTGGACAATTACAGTAAATGTTTAGCTGTTATTTTACCCATTCCATTGCTTCATTCGTCAGTATCTGCTATTTGTAGTTTGTTGAACAAGGGATATTTCAGCAGATTGCATGCTTTTGTTTATTTTCAACTGATTAAATATTATGTCTTTTCTTTGATGAAAAAATGGTAATTCTTTTTTGTTTCTGTAAATCTCATAGATTTATTACCTTTATAAAGATATGTTTTATTGTACAGATGACTAGGGGTACAAGTTCTAGACTAGAAATGTTCAGATTCTCCTAATTTAGTCTGCATTGTAGAATTTAATGCTGTCATAACTGCTATCTTCCCCACCCCCTGCCTACTCCTTGTTTTGAGTTTAAGATTTCTGGCTGCTATTGAGAATATTCCTAAATCCATTTAAAGATGCAAAAGCATAACAGAGTGATATGCTTTCAAGTTATTTGCATCTTACTTTTTCACCCTCACGGGCATGCTGTATGTTTTGCTGCAGGGATTTCTCTCCATGCCAGGTTGTCTGTTTTCAGTCATTTATCTTCAGTTCCTTGAGGTTCACTCACACATAAATGAATCAAGCAGATAGTCTTTGAACTATGTTGTCAAAGGAAAGTCAGATAAAATGTTTCTTACAGTCTCTTCAAATAAATAAAACTGCAACATTTAGATGATCCTTTGTTGCATCAGCTTGTGATTTGTTTTCTGTATTTTAGGTTAACCACATTGGCACACCTGTTATGTCTTGAGAATAAGAATGAGGTGCATTTATTCAAGCCACTTAGTGTTTTGAACTTATATTTTTCAGGCACTTAATGTAAGTGGTCCCGCCTGCCCCTTGAAAGATCCTAACATCACAATCAGTAGCAATGGGTATAACTTGCAGCTTCCGAACCTGGCAGCATATCGTTATTATACAGCAGTTGTGCAAGCTGTGAATGACAAAGGACTTGGAGAACAAGCGTCCGTGACATTTCAAACAGATACATCAGGTATTGTCAGTTATGTAGGCAACATTTAATGATAATCATCATCATCATCTTCCACTTCTGCCATCAAGCATTCTGGTGAGAATAATTTGCACTCCAGCGCCTGATTGGCGGCACTGGATAGTTTCATTGCATGTGATTGTACAATGTCTTTGATGTCGTCAATCCATTTTCTTCTTGGGCATCCTTGTGGTCTTGTTGTCATCATATGTGTTCATCGCAAATTTATCATCGATCGAGGACACATAAAACTAAAACAGAAACAAAACATAAAGCTGCAGAAAGTTATGCAGATACAGAAGTAACATCATCATGCAACATTCATGCAAGCAAACGGTATGCGAATAAACAAACACAAACAATTGACTTCACACAAAATCAAAGTCAGAAACGTTTGCTTGCATCTTTTTCTCTTCTCTTTCTGCCTGCATCTTTTTCTCTTATCTTTCCGCTGCCCTATCTTCTCGTGCTATGTTTTCTAAATGTGTCTTTTGTGCCCATTCTGAAAGTTTATCAGCGGTATACCCTAGTTTAATTCCTAACTCGATGCAATGTTTTAATGTTGACATCTTGTAAATTTAGCTAATGTTAAATCTGTAGTAATTAAATCCCTTTGAAAAATTTTAGGTGTACACAAATTGGTTATATCCCTTAATTATTCACATTCACCCTTTCTATAGAATAAATTCAATGGTCATAAAATTTGCATGTATATGTCATAAATTGCAATACATAGAAAAAATGTTACATCAATGAAAAAAAATGGTGAGTATCGTTTAGAGATGCAATGAGCATGAAATGGGACTTATCTTATTTACTGGTTTCTTGGCTGTAGTGTTGTTTGGTTCCCCTATTTTCTCGCCACTGCTGGAGAACAGTTTACATACACACAATCTTTCCGCGGAACAATCTGATGTTGGAATTAAAAAAAAACATTAGTAATTGTCACTGTAATTGTCCAGTCATGTCAATGTCAAATTTCATGAACATAATTCGTAAATACTTTTCTAGAGGGACTACAATAGCTCATTAATAGATGATACGATAGTAGCTGCAAAGTTCTAGACTTTGTTATGTATGAAAGTTGATATATTTTACTTGGCAAAACCAAGAGCTGTCGGGAAAGTGAAGCTTGTGCTTGCCAAAACCGGCTTGGCCCCCAAATAGCCTGTCACCGTCCTAGGTACCTAGGGGAATGAAACTTGGTTTCATACAGGCAACAAACTCCGTTCTGATACTTATTTGATATCATTTATTTACAGTAAGCTGGCGAAGAATGGTTTTCGCAGCCAACTACGTTCGAGTTGCACATCACAGGAGTTTATAACAAAGCAATCATAAACCAATCATACATGGTCATTACAACAAACTCTATCATCTATCGATCTAGTGAGTAACACTCCTAAATACACTTGTGTTCAATCTAACACGTCCCCCTTAAGTTAAGCCCTGTTGCTTGTTCGATGTCCAGTCGGCGTCTGCCCTCTAACGTGTCTCGATCGGACACGGGCTGTAACTCTCCTTGAGCTTCTCGTGGAACAGGTCCTGGCACGCGGTCAGCGTGTCCACGGAGCTGTAGGCGAACTGACCTATGCTTCTCGAAGGCTCTCGATTGTTCGAGCATTCGAGTGTGTCTCCCTTGTATTGGGGTTATGCCCCTTATCTAATTCCCTTCTATCTTTATGTTTCTACCGACTACATGTGAGACTCTGACAATGATTGACTTCCCTCTTTATTGATTCCCGGGCAGAGGAGGCTTGTCAGCCTTGGTTGGTATCCCCTCTAAGAGAGGAAACTCTGAATTTCAATAATCCTGACACATGGACCGCAAATTATACACCTGGCAACAATTTTTTTTTTTAAAACCAGCTCTAAGGCTGGGAACATGGAACGTAATGTTCCAATGACCCCTGGCATCTCAGACGATCTAAATGAGAACTAATTAGACTGGGGATAGACATTGTCACCCTGCAAGAGACTAGACTCTCAGAATCTGGAAACATCAAGGAGAGGGACTTCACTTTCTACTGGCATGGAAAGCCGTGCCGAGAGACTGGGGAGCATGGAGTTGGCTTTGTTATCAGAAACAAGCTGCTAAAGTCCATTATACCACCAAGAGATGGCACTGAAAGAATGCTGAAGCTTCAACTCCAGACAGAGGTGGGCCCAGTTAGTATTATAAGCGTTTATGCTCCAACACCAGAGAAGCAACATCGTTTCATCCTGGGGGATTTAAACGCCAGGGTTGGCTCCGACCACAAATGTTGGCCTTCATGTCTAGGACAGTTTGGTGTTGGGAAGATCATTGACAATAGACAACGTAATCAACACCTTCTTCTACACAAAACCACAACACAAAGTGTCATGGAGGCACCCCAGATCAAAGAACTGGCACCAACTCGAACTGGTGCTCACTAAATACAGAAACTCTGCAATATACGGCTGACTTGCAGCTATCATAGTGCTGACTGCGACACTGATCATTCACTCATTTCCAACAAGGTGAAGATAAAGCCTAAGAGAATCTAGAGAAACAGAACAGAAGGAAGACCACGCATCGACATCAGCGGCACCCAAAACAAAGAGAACGTCAATAAATTCACCCAGGCTTTGGCGGAGGCTCTGCCTGGCCACACAAATGGAACTGCCACAGAGAGATGGAGTCAACATTTGGCAAGAAGCAAACTAAGTCAACCAACTGGTTTGAAGCACACTCTGAAGAGATGCTCCCAGTCCTGGAGATAAAGAGATATGCATTCTCAGTGCATAAAACATCACCTTCAGAGAAAAAATTGCAGGCATTGTGAACGGCCAGAAATAGAATGCAACAGATGGCAAGAAAATGTGTGAACAGGTACTGGCTACAGCTCTCTGCTCAAATTCAAACTTGTGCAGACACTGGAAATATAAGAGGAATGTACGAGGGCATCAAGCAAGATGTTGGTCCATTAAAAAATAAAATGGCCAGTTTACAATCAACAGAGGGGTAATTATAAAAGATTGAGCGAGACAAATGGATCACTGATTAAAACACTACTCAGAGCTACACTCAGTGGAGAACACTGTCGGAGAAGAAGCTCTGGAAGCTATTGAACCACAGTCCACTATGCATGCCCTGGACAGCGAACCATGCCTCAGAGAGATCAGCGAAGCACTAGACACTCTCAAATCCGGCAAGGCACTAGGAAAAGATAGTATTTCACCTGAAATATTAAAATGTGGCAAAGAAACAATCATCCCAGAACTGCATGAAATACTTCAGCTCTGCTGGAAAGAAAAATCAGCACCACAAGATATGAGGGATGCAAACATTGTTACCATTTATAAAAACAAAGGTGATAAAAGCAACTGCAACAACTATTGCGGCATTTCCCTCCTCAGCATTACAGGCACAATTTTTTCTGAATTAATCCTAAACAGATTACACATTCTTGCTGAAAGAATCTACCCCAAATCACAGTGTGGACCCAACAGGTCCACCATCATTATGATTTTTTCATTCAGGCAGCTCCAAGAGAAGTGCAGAGAACAGAGGAAGCAATTATGTATTGCCTTCATTAACCTCACAAAGGAATTTGACCTTGTGAGCAGAGATGGCCTTTTTAGGATCCTTGAGAAGATAGGATGTCCACCCATCCTGCTAAGTCACGTAAAATCATTTCATGAAAACATGCAGGGGACCATTTTATTTGATGGCTCAACATCCCAGTCATTCAGCATCAGGAGTGGAGTAAAGCAGGGCTGCGTGCTTGCTCCTACACTTTTTGGTATCTTCTTCGCCGTTATCTGAAGGCAGGCATTTGGGATTGCCACTGAAGGCATATTCCTCCATACAAGATCTGATGGCAAACTTTTTAACCCGTCAATACTCAAGGCAAAGACCAAAACAAAGTCAAGATGCATAAGAGAACTACTTTTAGCAGACGATGCAGCACTGACTACTCATGCAGCAGAAAATCCGCAATGGCTCATAGATCGTTTTACAGCCTTTCTAATTACAAATTTGTGGTTGTCCATGAGTTTGCATATTTTTGGTCAATAATATCAGATAATCTTTCCCTAGAGAAAGAAATCGACAGACGCATTGGAAAGGCAGCCACAACACTTTCCAGGCTAACAAAGAGAGTTTGGGAGAACAATAGACTAACAGAGTGTACAAAAGTTCAAGTATATAAAGCTTGTGTTGTTAGCACACTAATCTGTGAGTCTGAATCCTGGACCTTGTACTCACGACATGAAAGAAAGTTAAATTCCTTTCATATGAGATGTCTGAGACGTATCCTGGGAATATTGTGGAAAGACCATGTAACAAACATGTGCTTGAAAGATCGGATATTACCACAGTTCACTCCGTCCTCAAGCGGAGAAGCCTCCGGTGGCTGGGCCACATATCTCGAGTGGAGGATGAACGTATTCCCAAAGATCTTCTATACAGAGAACTAGCCATAAGGAAGAGGTCAACCGGAAGACCCCAAATGTGATATAAGGATGTGTGTAAACAAGATGCCCTTGGCATAGATACAGATACGTGGGAAAGAGTCGCAACAGACAGATGTTCCTGAATAAAAGATGTACAAATCTGGTGCTCTTTGAGCGCAATCTGATCCAACAAACAGGATAGGAGGCAAAAGCAAAATATGCAGTCAATTGCTGCAGGACCTGCCTCGTCTTACAGATGCAGAAACTGTGACAGAGATTGTCACTCTCGCATTGAATTATACAGTCACCAACAGTGCTGTCAGGTACCTCCCCAGCGCACATCTCTATAGTCCTACAGAACTGAAAGAGGTCTACTGTTTAAGTGTAAATAATACATCAGTGCAACTTTTACCTTTCTGAAAACTGAATTGTACTTTGCTTAACTGTTATTCAACTATGGTTGTAGCTCTTTGTTTCAATAGTTTTCCGTACAATTTCCATATATGGCTCAGGAGTGATATACCTTTGTATGTTTTTCACTCTCTCATATTGCCTTTCTTTTTCCATTGGTACTATTATTGCCTGTTGCCAATCATCTGGGACTTTTCTTTCTTCCCATGTTATATTAAAAAGTCTTGTTAGCCATTTAACTCCTGTTTTCCCACAAGCCTGAATAGCTTCTGTGGTTATTCCATCTGGACCCGGTGATTTGTTTTTAGGACTTTTATGTATAACTGCTTTCTCTTCTGCAGGGATGAAGTTTGGTTCTTGTTGTCTATGACTTTTAAGCACAAAAGTGAGGTTTTCTATGTTGTGTGGGGTTAAGTAGTTCTTGAAAGTATTCTGCCCACCTTGCTAGTCTTTGTTGTGGATTAAATAAAGGTATACCTCTTTTGCTGTTTATGATGGTGGTTGGGTAGTAGCATGCATCTCTGTTTCTCATTTTATTGACATGTTTATAAAATTCTCTTGATAATATATTACCGAATTTCTGTTATCTCATCTCGTTTCTCTTGTACCTTGGGGTGTCGAGGTGAAGTATAAACAGCGGGAGAGTGCCCGTTTATGGGCTTCATGTATCGAGATTCCCATGGACTCTGCTATTTTTCTGTCCATCCTTTATGTGGTCGGCCTCTTCTTCTGCTTCCATTTGGTCTGTAAATCATTGCTTGTTGTGGTATACTGTTAGTTGGTAATCTAGTTATATGGCCAAACCATTTAACTTGCTGCCTTCTAATAAAATCTAGTGCCGCTATAACCCTTGCTTTAGTCCTGATTTATTCATTTCTGATTTTCTCTCTTCTTGAACATTGAGTATTCTTCTCAGGAATCTCATTTCTGTTGTTGCGATTTTTCTTTTCTCCTTTTCTTTCATTGTCCAAGGTTTGGCATTGGTAGCATAGAGGTGGTAAGAAGATTGTGTTGTAGAAAAATTGTAGGAAAATTGGACTGATGGGAATAGCAGACACCAGAATAAAGGGGGAAGGATGCAAGGAGATTCACCACAGTTACATGTTTGTCTACTCTGGAGTGGAACAGCAAGAATGGGCGAGACATGGTGTGGGAATAGTCATTGAACCACAGCTAACAAGAAGAATACTAGAAATAAAATATATATCAGAAAGAATCATAACAGTGAGAATAAAAGAACAAACAATTACAACATATGTACAAATATACGCATCATGTAATACAAACAATAATGAGCAAGAATACGAGGACTTATACGAAGACATCCATGACGTGCTAAATAAAATAGATAAGCAGGACAACATCATAGTTATGGGAGACTTCAGTGCAAGACTAGGAAATAACAGAGTGGGCATAGAAAAACATCTGGGAGTATTTGGAGATCAGCATAATGAAAGGAATGATAACGGAAGTAGACTGATAGAGCTTTGCAGCCAACATGACCTCTATATAACAAATACATTCCATAAACACAAAGACTCACAAATATACACCTTATATAAATGGAACGATCTAGATACTAAAAGCCAAATTGATTTTATATTAACGAGAAATATATTGGATGCGAGGGCAGTGCCCAATTTAAGTATAAACACAGATTATAAAGCAGTCGTTGCCACAATAAGAATCATCAGTAGAAGAAAGCAAAGACCAGGAAAATACATGCCATGCGAATCAGTAAACTTAAAAAATCCTCAAAGACGAGGCAGTGAGGGAAAATTATGAGAAAAGAAGCTAACTGAAATCTTTGTAAAATTACCTACAGAGAGAAAGACAGTGGAAGAAGAATGGGAGATGTTCAAATCAAGCATTTTAAAAACTGCAAAGATAAGATGTGGAACCACAAAAAAACGCAAAACACGGATAAAGAAAATAGCAAGTTGGTGGAACGCAGAAGTAAAGAAAGCTGTAAAAGACAAAAGAGAAAAATATAAAAAGTGGTCGAACAGCAAACAGGAATGCGATTACATAGAATATAGAATAGCGAGAAGACATGTGAATAGAATAGTAAAGAGAGAAAAACAAAAAGACTGGGAGGAGTATGGAGAAACCTAAATAAAAACTACAAGGAGGCAACTAGAAACTTCTACAAAAAGATAAGTGCAATGAGAACCAGAGGAGAACCCTTTGACCCAACTGAAATAATTAACAGCGAAAATGGAGAACCAATAAGTGAACAAAAACAAATCCTAATAAGATGGAAACAGTACTTCGAACAACTTCTCAACATCCCATCAGATGTCACAGGAATTCAAGAAACCGACACAGATGCCACCGAAGAACTAGAACCAGACATACTGAAAGAAGAAATTATAGAAGCCATCAGATTAGCCCCATTGAACAAATCACCAGGACAAGATGAAATACCAAATGAACTAATTAAAGCAGCAAGAGAAGTAGGAACAGCATGGCTACATAGACTATTCAACCATGTTTGGGTAGAACAACAGACACCACGAGACTGGGGAAACGCCATAATTATCCCAATTTGGAAAAACAAAGGCAGCAAAAGAGACTGCACACAATACAGAGGCATTTCACTGTTGAGTCATACTGGGAAAATATTTTGCAAAATTCTTGAGAAAAGATTACGAACTATTATAGAACCCCAGCTAAGCGAAACACAACTTGGATTTAGGAAAAACAAAGGATGCACAGATGCCATTTTTGCTCTTAGACAACTTATAGAAAAATCAATCGAATTCAATGAAACACTCTACTTAGCCTTTGTCGACCAAGAAAAGGCATTTGATAGAGTAGATAGAAACAAGCTGTGGGAAATCCTTAAACAATATGGAGTGAGTACACATCTAACAAACCTATGTAGAAGCTTATACAACAACAGTGAATGCATAGTTAGAGCAGCTGGAGGACACTCAGAACCCTTCACCATAAGATCCGGAGTACGACAAGGTTGTGTCCTGTCCCCTCTCTTGTTTATAGCATATATAGACAACATATGTAAAGAAACCAGCCAAACAGAGACCGCAAGAACACCGCATGACGATAACACAGAAGAAGAACCATCTGCAAATCTAACCATTAGAGAACTCCTGTTTGCGGACGACCAAGCACTAATAGCAAAATCAGAAGCTGAATTACAAGACCACATGAATAGTCTAAACTGAAATGTGTAGGGAACATAACATGAAAATTAGCACAAGTAAAACAGAGGTAATGACTATAACTAAAGAAGAAAAAGCAACAACGATTCACCTAAACGAACATCCCTTGAAACAAGTAAAGAGTTTCAAGTACCTAGGAAGTATAATATCATCAAATGGCAAATCAGAAGACGAGATCGAAAATAGATGCAATAAGGCAAACCAACTCATTGGACAAATGGCACCAATACTAAAGAACAAACATGTATCAATAACTACTAAGAAAGCACTTTACAACACAATCTTCCTACCAACTCTATGTTACCAATGCCAAACCTGGACAATGACAGAAAAAGAGAAAAGAAAAATCACAACAACAGAAATGAGATTCCTGAGAAGAATACTCAATGTATCAAGAAGAGATAAGATCAGAAATGAAGAAATCAGGACTAAAGTGGGGGTTATATCTGCACTAGATTTTATTAGAAGGCAGCAAGTCAAATGGTTTGGCCGTGCAAGCATGTTACCAACTAACAGTATACCACAACAAGCAATGATGTACAAACCAGAGGGAAGAAGAGGAAGAGGCCGACCATGTAAATGATGGACGCAGGGAATAACAGAGTCCATGGCAATATCGATACATGAAGCCCATAAGCGGGCACTCTCCCGCGTTTATACTTCACCTCGACACCGCAAGGTACAAGAGGAACATGATGAGATGAGATGAGATACTTCCTAAGTACTTGAAGCTCTTTACTTGTTTTAGCGGGTACTCCTCCAGAGCCTTCTCTTCCCTGCTACAGTCATTACCTCTGTTTTAATTGTGCTAATGTTCATGCCGGAAGAAGAGGAAAAGAAGCATGGCTTGAGGAAAAGTGCTTAGAAATTGAAAAACAACACAACAGTCAAAATACCAAATTAGTGCACAAAAGAATTCAGGAAATTACTAATTAAAGAACAAGTACATCAGCAGGCTGTCTAAAAACTAAAGATGGCAAAATCATAATTGAAAAAGATCATATTCTACATGTATGGACAGATTATGTGAAAAACCTCTATGATGATAACAGAGAGGAGCAGTATGATATTAGATTTAATAATGAAGGACCGCCAATTTTGGAGATGGAGGTTCGATATGTTCTTAAGCATATGATAGATGGCAAGGCCCCCGGTGCAGATAACATCACAACAGAAATGATTAAAGCTTTAGAAGAATATGGAATAGATCGAGTCACCAGACTGCTGAACACATTATATGATACTGGAGATATACCTTCTGAATTATGTAACTCTGTATTTATTGCAATCCCAAAGAAATCAGGAGCCTTGGAATGTGATCAACATAGAACAATTAGTATAATGAGTCACATCACAAAGATTTTGCTACGAATTATCATGCAAAGAGTGAGGAAGAAAATACAACCTGAAATAGGGGAAGAACAATGTGGGTTTGTAGAAGGAAAGGGTACAGTAAATGCTGTGTATATGCTGCGAACAGTTATTGAACGTGCTATAGAAGTAAACAAGGATATTCATCTTTGCTTTATTGACTACACAAAGGCTTTTGATAGAGTTAGACATGTCAGCATGGTGGATATGCTTGCAGATCTACAAATTGATGGGAAAGACATTAGACTTATAAAAAACATATATTAGAAACAACAAGCTGCCATAAGGATTGATAATGAAGTGGGACAATATCAGCCTATTAAGAGAGGTGTTAGGCAGGGATGTGTAATGTCTCCAGATCTTTTTTCCCTATACAGTGAAAATATTTTCAGAAATGTAGAAGATATAAATGGAATCAGCATTGGAGGACGAAACATCAATAACATTAGATATGCAGATGATACAGTATTGATTGCAGACAATGCGCAGGATCTGCAACAATTAGTAGATGCGGTTGTTGTACACAGTGAGCAACTGGGGTTAGAATTAAATTGTAAAAAGACACAGGTTATGGTAGTCACTAGGAAGAACGAAATACCACAATGTAATATACAAGTAAATGGGACTATTCTTCAACAAGTGAATCGGTACAATTATCTCGGAACAGTCATAACATCTGATGGGAGATGCCTTGAAGAGATTAGAACAAGAATCGCCATGGCGAAAGTAGCCTTTAGCAAGATGAAAAACATTCTGACCAATAAAAAGATGTCAATTGAAACGAGAAAAAGAGTGTTGAGGGGATACATAGAGCCTGTTCTTTTGTATGGATGTGAAACTTGGACAATGAGCAGTCAAGCTGAAAAACATCTGATGGCTGCAGAAATGTGGTTTCTGAGGAAAATGCAAAGAATACCATGGACAGACAGAAAAACCAATGACTAAGTACTATAGGAGACAAATGACAATTGTAAATTGATTAGAGAAATTAGATGTAGACAGTCAAAATTTTTTGGACATGTTATGAGAAGAAATGGATTAGAGAACTTAGTGACACCTGGCAAGATCGAAGGGAACAGACCAAGAGGAAGACCAAGAGGAAAATACCTGGATGGCTTGGCTACATGGCATGGACGAGACAGGAACACTGAGCTGATCCACGACTCTGGTGATCAAGTGAAATGGCGAGTCATGACCGCCCATGCTTTCCAGCTTGGCACATTGTAGATTTTTATTCTTTTCTTGTAGAATGAATCTTTTTTTTTTTTGTAGAATAAGATACATTTTGATATGGTGAGGGGTTTCGTCACAGTCGTGTAGATTCTCTTTGTTCTCAGTCTAACTCTTGCATTGTAGATTTTTATTCTTTTCTTGTAGAATGAATCTTTTTTTTTTTTGTAGAATAAGATACATTTTGATATGGTGAGGGGTTTCGTCACAGTCGTGTAGATTCTCTTTGTTCTCAGTCTAACTCTTGCAACTACTAAAGAATGATCAGTATCACAATCAGCATTGTGGTAACTTCTAGTTAATGATGTTTGATTGAAATGTCTCCGTGTGATGATGAAGTCCAGCGGCTGGATCTTGAGTGATTCCGTATGACCTTATGCCGCTCTTTTGTTTTTAAAAAAGAGTTGGAATACATAGGTCATTTCTGGTGCAATGCTCCAGCAGCCTTTGCCCATTGTCATTCATGTGACCAATGTTGTATTTTCCAAGGGACACTGGCCATGAACTCGAGTCCTTGCCCACACGAGCATTAAAATCACTGAGCATATACAAGTAGGCAGATTTTGATACTGCCTTGATTAAAGAGTCCTCATAGAATGAATCCTTCACATCATCAGAGGAAGTGATTGTCGGTGCATATGGAGTGATAACGGTGGCAAAACCACAAGTGGTTGCCAAGCGCAGGGATATTAATCTTTCATTTCTGCCAGCTGGAAATTCAATCATTCCAAGTAGCAAATTCTTCACTGCAAAGCCCACTCCATGTTGTCTTTTTACTTTGCCCTCTACCTTTCCAAAACAAGGTGTAATAGTTTTCCTTTCTCAGCGAGGCGAGTCTCCTGCAGGCCAGCAATATCAATGTTAAGACAGTTGTATTCGGCATCAATCACAACTGTTTTTCTCACACCGTCAATATTCGTCAGGCCAGTGAGAAATCCCGGACACATGGTTCTAATGTTCCAGGTTGCAAGCCGTAGCTTGAGGTTTCTATGTTTCTTTTAAGTGCCTGGTGCATTGGTTTTACAGCCTGCGATTCATATTTTGTCATAGCCCTAAGCACCCATTGAAACAGGCAGGTTGAGGCAGATCAGCACCCAAGTGGCCGGGGGATGCCCAGCTTGAGGCGGGCGGTAGATGATTAGTGACAGGTGTCTCCCATCGTTAGAGGCAACCCATGACCCCCCCCCCTGTCTACACTAGTTAGCAAGGACTTATAACCCGTAACTGCTACCTCTATGCACACATTAACTAATTCAGTGCAAAGAAAACATAAAAAGGTATTGGTCAAACGAAACTGGATAGCAGAAAAGGAAATGTAGGTGTGTGTAACCATAATGACTTAAAAAGTTGTTAAGATGGAAAGAGACAGCAGTATTATGTATCAGATTAAATGGCACTGCATAGGGAACACCTCTGTTATGGCTACTTTATGTATATTTTTTTTTTTTATCCAAACAATGTTATATAATACAATTTGAGAAGAATGGGGGGGGGGGGGGTGGGGGGGGGGGGGGGGGGGGGGGACTTCAAATGTTATGTTTATCAAACCAAAGCAGTATTTCTCTATCTGTGCTTAATCCAATTAAATCAACTGAATATTGATCAACACACCACTGTTCTTCACAAATATAACAAGAACTGCTCCTTGACACTATATTTATGGTGGCATATATTGAAGCATGTCATTTTCACACTAAATAACTTTTAACTAACTAAATAACTTTTCACACTTTGGGAGTCTCTGTGGCGAAGTGGTCAAGCCGTTTGACTCGTGCTCTGAAGGTTGTGGGTTCGATTCCGGACCACACCCTTCGGTTTATGAGTTAAATGTTTCGGAGACTCCTGTGGGTCGTCGCTAAAAGCTACGGAGTTCGTGCTTTGTGCGACGCTTTCCGTGCTACGGAAAGAGACCGAGCCATATGGGATAAAACCCGGTGCAATGAAGTCGACCCTGTCGACTTTTAAGCGACTTTATTTTCACACTAAATAAAAATTTTAAAAATAAGGAAAATAGTTTGCAGAATTTTACTAATTGTACTCAATTATAAATTTAGAACCAGTATATATACTGTTCACTATTTACATTATTTATGATTACATTTCATTCAACTCAGCTTATTTGAGATGAGATGCAAAGAGCAAACTTTCTTGCCTATTAGTGCAACTAAGCAAACATAATTTGACCTGTGTCATTTATTTTGATTGTTGCACAAAACACTACTTTTGTATTCACTTTCACCACTAGCTGAAAAAAAACTACCCAACTAAACTCACTATCAGGCTCACTCATTTCCTTGCCAAAGTGAGGGAAAGATTGGCAACCTATTCTTCCATGTTCTCAGGCCTACACAATGTGATGGAGCTATCACATCACAGACCCATAGCAGGAAACTGCTTTGGGACATTTTTTTTAATCACAAAATTTGGCAACTCTAAGCCCCGACATGAGGTCAAGGATGGCACAATATCAGTTCAAGAATTATTACAACGTAAAGTTCTGTGCAGAAGATACCACAACACATAACTCATAACACAATGACCCTATTGTGGCAGTATATCATCCTTCTGTCCAAATCTAAGGTCATGTTTGGCGATATGTAGTCCTTCAGCATTTAATCAGTTAATTCTGTGACCATTTGATGATCAGCTGGTCGGATGCAATTGTACTCATCTCACAAGTGTTTTCTCTTAAAGCTCCACACACATTTCATACACTTCATTTGTTCCTGTCCTGTTCATTGTCTGCAATCAAAACTGTATCATCTAACAAATCTAACAGTAAAGTTTATTATTATTTTATATTTACCTACAGGTATTCCCCGGTTAAGGTCGGGGTTACGTTCTTGGAAAACGCAACGTTAAGTGAAACGACGTATAGCGAAACACTATTTCCCATAGAATTAAATGAAATACAGTGTATTGTGTACCATAGTAATGTTGCTTGCTTGCTTGCTTGTGTTCGTTGGCTTGAGCTCCAACGCGAAGTCCTGTATGTCGGATGAAGGCATCCTGTTGTCCAACATCAGTGTGATGTCATACAGGACCTGAGTTTTGCGTGAGTATCCGTTGTCCCATGTCTGGCTTATTGGTGTGCAGACTGGTGGTTCCTCGCCATACAGGCAGACACTCTCCGACTTCGGAGGAATAGTAATGTTTATTTTGATGGTTGTTGATATTTATTGACTAAATAGAGGTGGGTTGAAGGACGAGTGGTAGAGTTGGGACGTAGAGGCATTAAATTCTGCCTCTTCATCTGAGGATGAAACTGTAACCTCTTCCTGCCTCTTTTCTTGGCTCTTCTCTGCTTGAACAAAAAATTTGTTCAATGTCTGCTGCACAGCCTGTTTCTTTTTCTCTATGTAAATCTCCCTGTAACAGTTTATGGCACTTGTTACTGCTCTCGACACTTTGGAGCTCCGTTCTCTGTTCTGGCCATCCTCATTTATTATGTCCATTGCCACATCAATCAATTGAAAGAATTGTGACAAACGTTCAGCTGTCAACATTCGAGGTGTGGGGGTTGCAACAGGGTGCTCCTATTCCTGCTGAACTCTCTGAATGTCAAGTTTCATTAGGTCCTCATTATACAGATCTTCTCCATGTGAAGCAAGCAACTCGTCAATGTCAGCTTCCTCTATCCCTTCAAAGCCAGCTTTAGTGGCTAGTTTAGCAATCTATCGTCGAATAGCATGAACATTGTCAAATTCACAAAAATTGTGCACACATTCTGGCCACAGTTTTACACGATAAAACTCCTGGAAAAATGCACTGCTCAATGATAAAATGGTGACGTTAACGCAAAATTGACAACAGCAACTGTGTAAGGAGACATTCCACAGCAGTAACACTACGCAGCATTATGTAGTTCCTCCACAAGCTAGCAAGTTCCTCTGCAAGGGCGGGGCATAGCAACACACTTGACGATGCTATGGCGGAACGTAGCGACGTAAAGTGAAGTTATGTCACATTGTGACAACGACGTTATAGCGAAACGATATAAACCGAAGCGGCGTATAGTGGGGCCTACCTTTATAATGTTTTAGCACTTTGAGTGATTGATTGCATTAACATTTTGCGATAGTTAGCCCTATCCTGTTAGTCTATGCTAATGAGATTCTGGGAAGTGTCAGTGTGTGGATTACTGTAAACATCTAGATGTAGGATATAGCATGTGGATGCAAGCTTCAGTGGTAAATTGCTCCTCAGATATTGTCTGTTGGTAGCTTATGTGTTTGTACAGTCATGTTTAGTCAATTTACGTGAATGAAGTCAAAGTAATGGGTACATATGATGACAAATACAATGTTTTCACTCACAATTACAGCATCTGGTCCAGTCACAGCTTTCAGTTACATGGGAGTACAATCGCACACAGCAAATGTAACCTGGCAGCCTCCATCTCAACCAAATGGGAACATCACCGGTTACTTGGTTACTCTGCAAAATACTACAGGTTGTTTGTATTACATCAAGATTCTTTGCTATGGTTGTAGTGAAGCAGTAAGTGTATTCTTTCTTTTTTTTTTTATTATCTAAGGCTGCAAATGTATTCAGTTGTTGATTTGTTCATCTTCCAAACGTTTAACTTTTTTGTGAACACACAACATTTATCTTTTTTTTTTAAATTTATTCCTTCAGCTTTGTAAAACAAATAAGTGTTTCATTTGTTGATTTACTAAAGATATATTTTCTCATTAGTCTTCTTTATTGATTCTCATCTTTCTTCACTCTTAGAAAATCTTTGTCTATTCTGTCCATCCATCTACCCAACGGTTGATCTGAATGTGTTCATTGGTGTAGTTTATTTGTTTGTTCTCTCTGCCAGATTTAATCCAATCAGTAACTTGTTATATATTTGCTGGTGTGTACTGCTGTGTCTAATCTCTTCTCTCATCCTTTCTCCAGCCTTTTATCATGTTTTAAATAGAGATTTTGCAGTGAAAATGCCAAATTTAAATAGACATACATAATTTCTCATAACCATGGAAATCATTTCAATGTAGGATATCTCAATAATCAAGAAACCAAGGAACATTTTATAGTCAGTCTCTAAGTAGCAGATCCTGCAACAGTTAGTAAACACAGTGAGTACGGAAGACAGCTGGCAGGAGATTTAAAACATATTGAACCAATCGTGTATAGAATTCCCTGCGGAAAATGGATGAAAAACATAAAGCCTACCATCCTAAACCCTTTAAAAACAGAAGAAATAAAATATGAAAAAGCAAATTTAAACAATATCAAAATCAGAGCTACTAAAGTTAGAGCCCATGAAAAATACAAGAAGCTATTATACAAGTCAAAAAGTGGATATGGGCGGATAAAAGAACAATATTTAGATGACCTAGGAGGAGAGGCAGACTTAACAGCAGCCAAAGGAAACCTCAGAGACTTTTACAGCACCATAAGGAAAATTACAGGTGAAAATAATCAAGCAAGTGGACAGACCAAAAATAGTAATGGAAAAGTTCTCACCAGTAGTAAAAGTCAAATTCACATATCATTGGCACCTTGCTGTCTTGACAGACGATAGTTTATTACATTGTGCTTAAAAAAGGCATAATAACTATAATCCCTAGCGGTAGTGAATGTGACTGATCAGACCAATTTGTGCTGTAAATGTTTGTCCACAATAGATGCATGTGAACACATGGTCATTTTCACCATCACGCACCATTTTACATCTCATTCACTTAGTGGGTGACCTATCTGCAATCATTTTCTCCTTTGTCTTTATTCAATTTCTGATATTTGCCCTCCATGCAACACGTTTGGCCGCGACTTGCTTCCAATATGCATTATCAATGCCTGTGTCAATCATATCCTGCTTACACACATCTTTGTATCATAGCAGAGGTCAACCCTGAGATCTCTTACCCATCTGTAATTCACCATAAAAGATGTTCTTTGGTATTCTACACATGTCCTTTGTATACGTATACTACCTTCATCCATCCTCCCAATGTGTCCTATCCATTTGAGTCTATGAAGACTGAGCATGGAACAAACCATCACACAACATGATCTTTCCAATACTTCAGTATTTGTGATTTTGTCTTGCCACTTAAAACAAAGTATTCCTCGCAGATACCGCATATGAAAGCTGTTTAAACATTTTTCTTGGTGTAAGTTGACCAGGCTTCACTGCCATAAAGAAGAGTACTAAGGACACAGGCTTGATAGACAAGGACTTTTGTTTTGGCAGTAAGTTTCCTGTTCTACCAGACTCTTTTTGCTAACATGTTCATTGTTGTTGCTGCCTTACCAATCCTATGTTGATTTCCTGATATAGGGATACTTTGCTATTTACCTCTGATCCTGAATATGTAAAATGGTCTACCCTCTCCAGTTCGTCGTCGTCACTATAGATTGATGGTACCCCATGTGCACCTTGTGACATAATCTGTGTCTTCTTTTTGCTAATTGTTAAACCAAATTCAGAACAAGCATTGGAGAATGTAGATAGTAGATGTAATTCTTCCTCAGAGTGAGTCATAATTGCAGCATTGTCTGCAAACAACAACTCTCTAATCAGTACCCTCCTAATTTTGGTCTTGGCCTTCAATCTCTGAGCATTGTTGAGGCCACCATCTGAGTGTGAGAAATGCACATATTAGCTGAGTAGAATACTTTAAGGAACTTCTGAATATACCAGTTCCCAAATAAAACTGCTAGTTATCCAACCTGCTAAAGTGGAGCTTGATATCAGCTGTGATAAACCATCTCTAGAAAAAAATGTGTAAAGTTATCAAACTCCTGAAGAATGGAAAAGTTTCTGGTTCACATGTTTCTCCAGCAGAAACTATTAAAGCCAGTATAAACATGTCAACTCAATTACTGCAGACGTTATTTAGGAGAGTCTGGGAGACTGAAGAAATGCCAACAGACTAGAGAGAGGGATATCTGACGAAGTTGCCAAAGAAAATTGTCTATGTGTTCCCTCCTTTTGTTAAAAGTAGTCATGGGGATTGTCATTGGCAGATGGGGATGGCTGCTCAGGATCTGGGAGTTAGGGAGTGCAGTCCCTCCGACTGCTTCTTTACTTTCTCTGGAGATCTGAGTCTTCAGCTCTAATTTTTTCATTCAGAATTTGTGTTCCTGCTCTGCCTTCTTGGCCTCCTTTTCCAGTTACATTCTCCTGGATTCTTGATCCATTGTTTGGATTACTGAAATGCTGAAATACAAGTATTTCAGGATCCTTGCTGGTGCTACGGAGTTCGTGCACTGAGTTGATTTTCTCCAGACTCAGGTTTGAGTTAGGAGGAGAGTGGAGCACTTATGTGTTGCACCCGTGTGCCGTGAGATGTTGATCCATTGACTAAACTAAACGACTAAATTATATTTGGATTACTGGTCCAACTTCTTAGATTCTTGGTCCAATTCTGCTTTCCTTCTGTCATGTTCCTCTCACCGGTAATCTCTGTCAATATCTATCATGTATCTCTTGAGCTCTTCTCCCTCCAGGCCTATTTCTCTTCCTGTTTATTGTATCTCTGCAATCATTGGTTGTGTTGCAGTATAACGGTGTGAAGTATAGAGGACTAACAAGTCTTGGGCGAATACAAAACATCTTTATTTCACATAGATGACAGCTTGATCAACCTTCTTACAACATGTCGTACTTCTCTCGTTCAGCCCAGATGTTAACTGCTTCCTAACAACAAACTACGTCACGACTTGAGCATCTTTCTTCCCATTCCATCCCTGATGCTCAAGCGTGCTGTAGCTTTTGCCCACCATATACCCACATTCTGCTACACCTTCCTATGTTTTCTAAAGACTTTTTCCCTTAAAAAAGTCTTTACTCCCAATCCCCCTACTCTATTCCCCCTCTTTCCTTACCTCCCACAACTCCTCTAATCTTCCCCAAACCAACTTTATTTTAAGTAAAACAATCTATTCGTAACTCTTTCCCCTGCCACACTATGACCACTTCTTCTTCGTTCTGGCCCTTCAAAAAACATAACATATTTACATATCCTTAATAACATTTAAATCTCAACTTTATACAATACATCATAACACAGTCTTCTTAAATACTTCTTCTTCCTCTTCATAAGCAATCCGCTTAAAATTTCAAACGCTGTACTCTTCTGATACCAACTCCCTATTGTCATCACCAACCCCACTAATTCTCCACTTTTAATCAACCTGAAATCACTCTCACACGATAGAAAGACAAAGAATCGGTGCGCACCGGAGATTCAAAGAAGTAGAACTCTTTCAAAAAAAACCACAGTCACCCAAACCACACTCCTTTACAAAACCACACTCACCTAAATCACACACCTTTACCCCCCTATGTCATTTGAGACTTTATGTAATAAAGTCTAAAACAATTATATCTTCTACCGTACCACTTATTATGGTAACAGTTTACGCTGCTATCTACAGCATCAATTACCAACCATCAAAAATTATTATTCACTCCCCAAATGTCTATATATTACAGACACTACTAACTTTAGTACCTTACCTCAACCTCGCATTGTAATGTCAACCACAAAACACATCCCGAGGACACAATTAAAAAGGTCCATTATTCCTCAAGACCTCTTCCAACATTATACACATCACCTCAATCTTCTCCTATACCTCACTCAGAATTCTCTCTTAATCTCGCCGAAAATTTCAGCGACCCCTTACTGTCCATTTATTATGGGCATATCTATTAAAACCTCCACTTATGCCGTTATCAACAGCAACAATATACTACCCCTAACTCCTGTCTGTGACTGCTTGCAATCAACTTTATCTCAGTCCATATATCACGGACCCTCAAAAACCCCATGTCATTATGTCTCCACTATGTTCATTTCTCACACTTACAACCCTTTACTATTGTACTGCTATCCACAGTGTCTAATCAAACATGGATTCAATTCATGTTTTACTATTTGTCTGGGGTAACCCGTTACCCACTTCTTCTTCTATAACCCAGCAATCCCGTGTATATCATGGCTCTTCTGACCCCATGGAAACTATGTTCAAAACTTTCCCCTCATTTACCCCACTGCTATATTCATTAATCTTTTCTTCCCCCATATGGCTTCCAATCCATATATTTCCAATCAATGCTGACTTTAGTGTAACTCTAAACTTTCCCATAACCATCCCCGGTATATGTTTCCACTACTTCATAACCATATCAACCTCATTATGCTGATTATCACAGCAATATAATATACCCATGAACACATTATTCACAAAGATGATGTGTCTCTCTACTAGTCCACAGTAGTTTATTACTATTTTCTGAACGAAGGGTCCTAATTAAAGCCCCATGTATTGTCTTTATTCTAGACAAAACCATGTAAATTAAACATAACTTAATTAACTACTATTTAACATACAAAACAGCGAAATAAAATCACAACAGGATATCATACCCCCCCCCCCCCCCCAAGTTTTTATAACATCATTTATGTTTCCCCTCATATCAATTAAAGGTATTAACTCATTTAAAGAAAAACATATATTAAAATAATACAACATACATCCTAATCTATTGTTACCTAATACTACTGGTCTCTTTTACGGACCAATAGTTTGTACGCAAAAGTCTAAGAACACAATAATCCTATTCTAACATCAATTAATAACAATCATTTTACAGGACCAAACCAAGCAAAAAAAAACATATTATATATGAGGCATTAAAAACTCAGATTCAATAAAACAACTGTCTTCTCGCTAAAGAGAAAGTTTTCAAAAAAAATAATTCACTTAGAATTAACTACGTAAAGTGACCCAGCAACATTGGCCTCCTATACTAACCAATGTAACACCTATCTATTTAGCCAAGTCATGCCTATTTTGTTATACAACAAAACAACTCAATGCCAAGCATTAATGCCAAAATACGTATATACATATATATATATCTATCTGTTACCTACAGACCATCATAACGCGGAACAATACTTGTTCCCCTCAACCAAAATCACTACTTAACAAATGACCGTACCTTTTTCTGGAAATCAAACATTGATTATCTCCCCTCACAACCTTTTATCTTTTACAAAACCAACTCCTAACACATCACAATATCTGGAATATAACCACTGTAAACTACAGGTCAACTCATTTTTTCTATTACCAGTGTGACGGCTATCTCAATGTTATCTCAATGTACCAGCAGTAATCTATCTACTAATAGAACCTGTGGCTCGGCACACCAATTGTTTCCCTTGGATTTGTACCAAGCATCACTACAACTTCTTAATCATTACCGTTAACCACGGCATCTCCACTCTACTACGACCAGCAAAAATTTTGTCTATTTACTATAGACCTCTCACCAATACATCTACCTACTGTACCAATCACTAATTCTACTTTTAAGTTTCTCGTCTACCCGACGCAATTAACATTTCCTTCTCCTGTATCAGTACTTTCTATATCTCACCACCACTACTCTAAGCTATCCTCAAGTCTCTCCTAGCAC
This sequence comes from Cepaea nemoralis, assembly GCA_014155875.1. Classification (NCBI taxonomy): domain Eukaryota; kingdom Metazoa; phylum Mollusca; class Gastropoda; order Stylommatophora; family Helicidae; genus Cepaea; species Cepaea nemoralis. Next base: position 173,525 of record JACEFZ010016569.1, read on the forward strand.
TCTTGCATCGTGACGATAATCAAACCTAGTCACCCTTATCGGAACACCTTTCTCCAACATTCATTTAACTAACCTTGTTTACCTCCGTATCTTTCACTCCTCTTCCTATTTATCGGGATTCTTTCAGAACAGCAACCCACGCCACTTATAACTGACAGCAGACCTCACTTTTCTCGTTTCTCAGTATTAGGCATTCCTGCTTCGACATGTCCCTGTCAACAATACTAAACATGTTTTATGAAACGTCATTCAGAATGTTAACTCTCATTCCGTCAACCTGTCATACAACTTCCATAATTTCCTTCCAACGTCAGATATTCTAACGAAAAGACATCACCATTCTCTAATCATGTTCTTTTTTATCTCTCAATTTTCGCATACTCTATGTTCCACGTTTTATCAACGTCACTTATCAACCACTCTTCGCATATTCACACGGACAGTGATACACAACCTCGCTCTCATCTCACGACTACTCTCGCATCTCGACAACCTAACGTGTCTATACTATTACTTCAAAAAAACAACAATTTAGACGCCAATTCAACATTCCAGCAATCACTCACCACAATCTAAGCGTATCGACCTCCTCTACACACATTGACACAAGATATATCAGCGCCACTATTACATTTTATCTATGTACTTCACTTAGGCGACGTCTTCAAACCTCACTCCTTCTTCACTCACCGCGACGAATACCTGTTTGTCTAGAATTATACTCACGTACGAACTAAATGCCTCGTACATGCATGCTGTACTTATCACTTGCCATCAGCCTAACCATTCTCGACGCACATATGTTTGTCTTATTTCTACTTTTTTCAATCATTCACTCGTTTTAAAAGATCAGAATCTATATATTATCTCTTTTACAGCACTATCAACTATCTCTCAAAACAAACCTCATTCCGCTGAGCCACTAACCTCGTAACTATCATTCTATACTTCTCCACACAACAACTTTCTCAGACTTAATCAGCTCTTCTTTCTCCACAAGCACGACGTAACTCGTATTCTTCAAGCATCAACTTCTACAGTCTTTTACTTCTTAATATTCTCGCGTTCAACTGGCTATTTTACACACAGGATACTCAATTCCTCCTCAATCTATATCTCCTCACCAGACACTCTCGGTTCACCTGTCAACAATACTATACTTTCTTCTCAAACCAACAAGCAAAACTATCTCAGACATCACGTCATAGCTCTGAGTCGAACCATTTCTAGTACGAACATTCATACTTAGTTTATCTCTCACCCTCTACTAATTCTGTGCTGAATCTACTCTACTTTAATCACACCAGTTATACATCACTCAACGTGATTAACTCTCTGTATCTATCCATTCCGGACAAAGGAGTATTTTTACCTTGTTTACTCTCCCTACATCGCAACCAAACACAAGATATCCTGTATTACGTATCCACGTAGAATATCATTTGCCGTAACTCTCTATCCTCAACAACACTATCGCCTACCCTGTACCATGTGATGCTACACCAAAAAAAATTCATCTGCCTATTTTAGACAACCCATATATCTATATGCTCAAACCGCAATTCTTCTCATAAGCCAAAACTATTCCATATGTCCTTCGTCACCCGAAGGAATTTTAACAGTTATAGAGTGTATCCAAGTTAAATATTTCATTGTCTCTCAATACATTAGTACGTCTTTCTCTTAATTATGTCATCTTCACTATCTGTTGTTAACCTGTTGTTAAAGTACTCAGGTCTTAAGGTCATAAGGTCTTCTATTTTTCTTAAGTCACTTTCTGTCGTTGAGTAAATTCCCGCTATCTGTCTACTATTATTCTTCTTCTTAAATGATTTCTTTCTATTTCCTTTATTTGCGTCGGTCTGCTCACTGTTTCCTGTATACCTTACGTAACGTTTGCACTTCCCCATCTCGTCTTCAGATGACACACTGATAATAGTTCCTTCATCAGACTCATAATAATTTACCTGCAGACACGTCGACCCTATTCCCATAGTCGGCTTTAGAACGTCTGACTTTCTTTCTCTTTCTTGGTATTCGTCTCTTAACCTTCCCTACTTTCCTGTCATATAAACTGGTATCTAGTTCTAAAGAGTCACTAACCAAAACTCTGTCCGTCTGTCCACCAGCAACTACACCGTATGAGGGAACATCACTCTTCAAGTCAGGATCTGCTCGTAGTGCAATTCTCTCATTCTCCGAATCATCAGTATTCACAGTTGTCTCAGCATCACGGTATTTACTATAATATGCGGCGGTAGAAATATCTTCTCCGTAACCTGAGCTCTCACACCTAATATTTCTACACCATTTGGGGATTAATTTCATGTCTATACCTGAGGAACTTGACATGGCAGTACCTCTATTAACTATCATACTACTATTTCTTTCTTCAATACTTTTCCTCTTTGGTTTCCTTTCGTCTTTGGTTCTCGTCTGTCTATCTTTCTTAACTTCAACTGTGTCTTCTTTTTCTAATTTCACCTGAGGTGGTTCCGCAATTTCCACCGTCTTAATAGTTTGCGTTCCCTTTTCTATTTTCTTAATTGACTGTACCTGGGTTGTCTTCTCTACAGTATCCATATGTGTCTGCGTACTATCATTTATCGTATTACTTGTCTGCGTCTGTGTCTCTCGGTCTATTCTCTTTATTAACACCGTCGTTTTCTTTTCCTGTCTAACAGTCATATTGGCAATCACCTTAGGAATAGTTGAATTTTCACTTACGTTTTCCACTTTGTTCTTTGACCCTGACTTCAGATACTGTCTCCGTCTTTGTTCACACCAGTCGTCACGTTTTTTCCTAGCAGTCTTGCCATAGGATGGCCATTTCCATAATTTCTTGGAAAAGTCTCTCTCAGGACCATTCTTGTATCTATAACAGCCTATACCAGTCCGACTTTTCACCATTACGTCTGTTCTCACCGTCTTTTACCCTATACCATTAGGCCTTGGTTCGTCATAACTATATTGTCTTCTGTCTTTATCAAGCAGTGGCTGTCTCCTGTTATTCTTTCCTACTCTATTATAGTCTACCTTAAATCTATAAGGGTCTTGTCTAGTCGTTCTGTTCTTCAACGTTTCTACAAAATTCTCTACTTCACTAACTGCCTCTTTTAATTCCCCCAACCATGTACTAATACGTTGTAATTCTACATATAAGTAATTCATATTAACTTCTTTGTAATTTCTATCAGGCTTGAAACAATATTTCTACTTCTTCTTCTGCATATTCCTTGGTACCTGAAAAAAAAACTCGAAGTCTTGAGCTCAGCCGAAATAATTCTCAATTATGCCTGTTTCTCTACTGTGCTGTGATGGGTCTGCTATGCTGAAATATTTACACTTATTCAAGCAAAAAAAACAATCAATACTTATTAATATACAGTCTTAAATTAACCAAAGGACGTTATCTTCCTCCTGAAACTCAATAATTTTCTATCTAATAGAAAAATTTATTTATATTACCCCTTTTCTTGTTGAACTAAATTTTCCAATCGAAAATGAAGTCCTTGACGTCTATGCCCTTGTATGCCGAGACTGAGAAGCACGGTATCTGGTACTCGAGTACTTGAACCAGGATCGACAAAGCGGCTTCAGTACTCCGTAAGGATCAAAAATGCTCGACTGGGCTCGATAGGCTCGACTGGGCTCGATAGGCTCGACTGGGCTCGATAAGACTCCTCAGGAACAACAACGACGTCAATAAAACAGTGAAGAACGATTGAACGTATCAGCCACCCAGGGACGGGCTCTTGAAACACGGCAAGGAACGATTGTGATCAGAGGACAGCACTGGCCAGCCCTCTGAAATCAGCAATGAACGATAGTCAGCTTCTCAAAACAACCGACAGTGTAGAGCAGCGGCTGACTGATTTGACAAAGCGGCTCTCTCACACAACGGAGTCCGGAGATGACTTGACAACGGCTCGATTGTAATGACCTGGCCAGCAAAATTTGACGAAGCGGACTGTGTAACAATGATTTGGCTAGCAGAACTTGACAAGCAGCTGTATAACAATGACCAAGGCCAGCAAAATTTGACGAAGCGGACTGTGTAACAATGACTTGGCTCGTTACTGGGCTATGGCGATCAAAACCATCACTGGACGACGGCGATCAAAAAAAACAGTACTTCAGCCGAACTTGACAAGGAGCTTCGGTCTAAATCAGCACACCCAGAGTAGCGGCGTCAACATTCTGGAAACGAGCAAAGATAAAATTTGGCAACGTTCGTTGATCGTCCAGTATAGCGTGGAGCAACTATTGTGGCGCTCATCATACAAAAAGAAGCTGACCATCCATTTTGATTATAATCTAACAGCATGACGTTGATCCAACAAGATGACCTTCAGCTTTGCTTTTTTTTTTTTTTTCTTCTTCTGGGAAATCACAACAACTACCTCTGGCCAGGCTTTTAGTCGCTGTGTCTCCCCTAAAATATATTACGTTCGTTCCATCGTCGTCAAAGGGCTTCTTAAATTCAGTTGCTTGAAGTAAATAATAGGTCTATTTACCGCGACAGTCCAAGCACGGATCCTGGCATCGGCGCCATTTCATCCTCTATAACGGTGTGAAGTATAGAGGACTAACAAGTCTTGGGCGAATACAAAATATCTTTATTTCACATAGATGACAGCTTGATCAACCTTCTTACAACATGTCGACTTCTCTCGTTCAGCCCCAGATGTAAACTGCCTCGTAACAACAAACTACGTCACGACTTGAGCATCTTTCTTCCCATTCCATCCCGATGCTCAAGCGTGCTGTAGCTTTGCCCACCTAGTACCCACATTCTGCTACAGCAGCCATGATGCTTGTTACCTGTAACCTTTTCTTTTACTTAATTAAAGAAAAATTGTATCAGCAATTTGAGAAACACAGTTCATCTGTCTGTCACCGTCTTTTAAGGGATATTCTCAAATTCTGAAGTCCCGAGCAGAAAAAAGTTATAGGACAGATCTTAGATATTCCTACTCACTGGGAATAGATAGGAAAAGATCCCAGACGAGCCCCTAAAGTGTATAGTGTAGCAAAATTGGTGGGAATGACTGCACGGATACTACTACACTGCTCCTATCTTATTGCCTATCTTTTCTTTTTAATAAAGTTCTGATATCCCCTTGGGACCTCGACATATGCTTTCTTACTTTATTATTTAATTAGCTCCTGACACTAACAAGACATACTGAAGGTAGTCAAATTATTAACAATAATTTATTTGCCCTTTTGGAAACAAATTACAGAGACACATACAGCAGAAAAATAGTTGGCTGTAGGAAGGTATCCATGGAGGAGGATATGAGCTATCCTAGTATGTGTTTTCATTACGGACACCCAAGGAGTCAACTGTCTATAGTCCAGTATCGTCTGGGAGGACAGATACTGTTCACCTGGTTTGTGTTTTGGTTTCTCCCTGGATGACAATGAGAACACTTTGAAAATGCTGTCAAGCCCTTGATGATATTCATAACAGTCTGGAACTCAACTTGGCTTCAGGCTGGGCATTCAGTAGACCAATATTTGCTTGATTAAAATTTTGAGTCCTACTGATTCACTTTCGGGACATGAGAGTATAAATCACAGATATCCATCCCTGAAGGTGTGTATTGAAACAGTTGGAATCAGTATGGCAGTCAGTAACTAGCACTCTGCCTCTTTACAATGCTATGTTCACCTATCTTCAAATTTGGCTGATATATATCGTTGGAAAGACAACAACAACCTGACTTTGGAGGATAAGCTGGGGTGCCCCTGTCACCAGGGTTCTGGAAACATCTTGGTTAACTACCCATCCATCTTCATTTCAAATTTTTTCTTGATTCAAAAACTTCTTCAACAATAAGGAGTAACCTAAAACAAACAACTCCAGGATAGTCATCTCAACCAGCCCAGTTTAAACAGAATTTATCATTCTGTCTCATTACACCTGAATAGTGGATTCATCTGTACCTGAAAAATAATGTCTCCATCCTCCAATTAATAGTTATAACAGGTGAAAAGCTGACTTATGAATATGTATCAATAACTCCAAAGGCTCCATACATAGACAACAACATATCTGTTAGTTAAATGTCCTTATCATGCATCCTCTTGAGATATACTAAACTCTGCCAAATAAACAATAATCCCTGCTCTTGTAGATACAATACTTATTCACACAACCTATGTAGAGTGGAACATTGGCAGTCTTAGGCATAAGAAGCCTTATTAAGTTATCAACCCTTTGGCTAGACTGCCACACACACACACACACAACTGTCTAGAAAAAGTGATTCTCTCCTGATTTCACAGAAACACTAAGTTAATGGCTCTAAAACTTTTAGCCAGAGCTGTCACTCAAGTAAGTAGATACGTATACATTTAAATTAGGTAACTGACCATTCTTCTACGCAATTTCTAATTGCCATTTTCATCCCTCTCATTCTTGATGCATCTTTGTACGAATGTTCAAATCATGCCCACCGGTTAGTTCCTGGGAAAATAATAAGCAGAATCATTCTGACAAGATTAAGAGTTGCTAATGAAAGGCAGCTAATGGATGAACAGGCAAATCGTGCACTTAGAATATAACAGAGCAAAGCATTGAAATGAATTCACCTCTTTATAATGGATTTGTGGAGTATGAAAAAACCTTTGATGGCATTGATACAGAATCCTTTTGGAAATTGATGAGGCACTAAGTGTTCCCACAAAAGAACATTAACTTGAAGACAGTATATAAAGACACCAAGAGGGATACTGACATGTTTGAAATAGAAAAGAAGTGTGAAAGGTATGCTCTTTGTAATCTTTATTATTCTTACTGACTTTTTTTTTATGTTGCATATCCCTTACAGGACGTTGCTGTCAAAATCAGCATTTTTCTGCTGCTGTTGATGTACTAGGCAAGTTTTACGTTCAGTAGTTTGCCATTGTTTTCTGAACAACCGGCTCACATACCCCTGTCAGGTCTAAAAAGTCATAGCAGAATGACAACATTAATTAGAATACATCCAGAAAATAATAACTGGATCTCCCTTGGAGAAACCTAGGTAGCAATGTGCACACGGATGGGGAACAGATAGAATATTACAGTATGAATACACTAGGCAAGAGGAAATAGGAAATTGGTGGCATCTAAAAGAAATAAAATTGAATGCCAAACTTAGAACATTTTACATCTAATTATACTGCTGTATTATTATCGATAAGACTATAAGGACTGTGGAAGATTATGGCAAAATATGGCTGTCCACGAAAGTTTGTCCAAATAGTGCGGCTATTTCATGATGGCATGCAGGCAAGAGTACAGGAAAATGGTGAACTGTCTGAGCCCTTTCCTGTCACCAATGGAGTGAAACAAGGATGTGTCCTGGCACCAACACTGTTCAGCCTCATGTTTTCAGCTATGTTGACGAATGCCTTCGAGAACAACGACATTGGAATAGACATCAACTACCGCATGGATGGAAAGTTATTCAATCTCAGAAGGCTGAAAGCTAACACCAGAACTGACAGTGACACCGTCAAAGAGCTCCTGTTTGCTGATGATTGCGCTCTATACGCCAGCTCAGAGGTGGACATGCAACATAATGTTTCAGCTTTCTCACATGCCTGTGCCAACTTTGGGCTCAATATCAACTTGGAGAAGACTGTAGTTATGTACCAGCAGCTCCAGGGAATAATCACACTGCTGAATATCAAAGTGAATGGTCATAGTCTAAGTGTTGTGGACAAATTCACCTATCTTGGCAGCACTGTGTCACAAGCTGCCACAATTGATGATGATGTGAATGCAAGAATCTCCAAGGCCAGCGCAGCCTTTGGCAGACTGTACAAGAATGTATGGGACAGAAATGGAATAAGCCTGCAAACAAAGCTGAAAGTCTACAAAGCAGTTGTATTATCCACACTGCTATATGCTTGTGAAACCTGGACTGTTTATCAGCGACACGCTAGGAAATTAAACCACTTCCACACAGTCTGCCGTAGGAAGTTACTGAAGATTAAATGACAAGACAAGATCTCAGACACTGAAGTCCTGAAAAGAGCATCCATGCCCAGTATCCACACTCTACTAATGAAGAATCAGATTCGCTGGGCTGGTCACTTGACTCGAATGCCAGATCACAGGCTCCCTAAACAAATTTTTTACGGCAAGTTGCGTTGTGGTAAACGCTCCCAAGGCGGCCAGAGGAAATGCTTTAAAGACACTCTGAAAATCTCACTGAATGCTTTTTTGAATTCATCATGACACCTGGGTCAGAGACCAAAATTCGTGGCGTGCTTCATTACGCAAGGGTGCAGTCACTTGTGAGGCAACCAGGACTGCAAGAGCTGTGAAGAAAAGACAGAACAGGAAAACCACTGTAGAAAATCCTCCTCCAGAAAAGTCAAGCATTCTTTGTCCACATTGTCAAAGAACATTTCGAGCCAAAATAGGCCTTATCAGCCATCTTAGAACTCACGGCTCCATACTTTCAACCCCACTGGATGAAATGAATGGTCATCAACATTCTTGATGGACAAACAACATTATTATTATATATATAGAGTTCCGGTCCAAAATGGCTGATAGGTCAGAGATACGTTAAGATATTTGCGTGATTTACTTCTGGAGAAAGTTTGATTACGAATATTTATTATTTTGGACTTTTATAAAGTGGTTTCATCAACAAGCTACTGAACTGAATGTTTAGTTCGAAAATGATTCTCTATTTGCAAGGTAAACATTCCATTGTTAAGGTCAAGGATAGACTCATGAATGAAATCAAAAGTAGCATCTGTCCACAATATGTATGAATTCAGAATTGATGAGTTTTGATTCGACAATATAGCAACAACAGAAACGTGGAGGCGGTTATTTCAATCATATGCTTCTTCATTGTATACTTTGGATGTTTCATAACACCGATTCTAGTAAATATGTCATTACTTCTTATGTATAATTAACTTTTATTCTAGAGTAATCTCTTTCTCAGTGACTAAGCTTTGTGCATCGGCGGTGACGTCATTGTTTTGGTTGTATTTATGGATACTGCTGCAAGGCAGCTGCAAGAGAAATGTCAGGAACAGAACTGCGAAATGTTCTCCACTTTCATTGACCTTACCAAGGCTTTTGATACAGTCAGCAGAGAAGGCCTGTGGAAGATCATGGCAAAATATGGCTGTCCACGAAAGTTTGTCCAAATAGTGCGGCTATTTCATGATGGCATGCAGGCAAGAGTACAGGAAAATGGTGAACTGTCTGAGCCCTTTCCTGTCACCAATGGAGTGAAACAAGGATGTGTCCTGGCACCAACACTGTTCAGCCTCATGTTTTCAGCCATGTTGATGAATGCCTTCGAGAACGACGACATTGGAATAGACATCAACTACCGTATGGATGGAAAGTTATTCAATCTCAGAAGGCTGAAAGCTAAAACAAAAATTAACAGCGACACCGTCAGAGAGCTCCTGTTTGCTGATGATTGCGCTCTATACGCCAACATAATGTTACAGCTTTCTCACATGCCTGTGCCAACTTTGGGCTCAATATCAACTTGGAGAAGACTGTAGTTATGTACCAGCCAGCTCCAGGGAAAAATCACACTGTGCCGAATATCAAATTGAATGGTCACAGACTAAGTGTTGTGGACAAATTCACCTATCTTGGCTGCACTGTGTCACAAACTGCCACAATTGATGTCGAAGTGAATGCAAGAATCTCCAAGGCCAGTGTGGCCTTTGGCAGACTGTACAAGAATGTATGGGACAGAACTGGAATAAGCCTGCAAACAAAGCTGAAAGTCTACAAAGCAGTTGTATTATCCACACTGCTATATGCTTGTGAAACCTGGACTGTTTATCAGCGACACGCTAGGAAATTAACCCTTTACAGGTCACAGCGGCCAATTCCGGCCGATGCCATAAAACGATCGTAACGTCCGATTCCGGCCGATACTATTATGCATTGTAAAAACGCGATCTCTCGGCTATCTGACACTTCCGACGGCTGCTTTCGCCGACAGCTTGACAACGTGGCCGCCATTTGTAAACGCGATAGTATGAATTTGAACGGACTTTTACGGACAATTTTTGATAGTTTTCTGGATTTTTACGCTGTTTTTCAAAATGGATTTTGGCGATTCTTCAAGTGATAGCCGAGATTTCGCTAGGTTCAATTTAAATGACATTAAAGGGCACGAAGTTGACTATTAATCGGCACTAGATATCAGTGCAAAGCGTTACTTTGCATTAGCAGTCTGAGTCGGACTTTAAAGAAAGTGATTATGATTCTGAAAATGTGTTAGTAAATTGCCGTATAGATGACGGAAAATCACAAACAATATGCTGTATTTCGTAAATATTTGTGTTCATATATGGATTACCGACAACAATCACATGAGTAAAATATTCTGCATGCTTTTCTCTTCATTGTGTTGTTTATTTAACTAAAATCGGTTGACTAACACCTTATTTGTGATGTTTTTACTAACGCGACCTGAAATTTTACCGAACCTGAAAAAATCTTGCCCATTCAGGGCTAGAAAAACGGACAAGCGTCTGCCCTGTAAAGGGTTAAACCACTTCCACACAGTCTACCTAAGGAAGCTACTGAAGATTAAATGGCAAGACAAGATCCCAGACACTGAAGTCCTAGGAAGAGCGTCCATGCCCAGTATCCATACTCTACTGATGAAGAATCAGATTCGCTGGGCTGGTCACTTGACTTGCATGCCAGATCACAGGCTCCCTAAACGAATTTTTTACAGCGAACTGTGTTGTGGTAAATGCTCCCAAGGTGGTCAGAGGAAACGCTTTAAAGACACTCTGAAAATCTCTCTGAATGCTTTTGGAATTCATCATGACACCTGGGAGACTGCAGCCAGAGACCGAAATTCGTGATGTGCATCATTACACAAGGGTGCAGTCATGTGTGAGGCAACCAGGACTGCAAGAGCTGTAAAGAAAAGGCAGGACAGAAAAACCACAGCAGGAAATCCTTCTCCAGAAACGTCAAGCATTCTTTGTCCACATTGTCAAAGAACATTTTGAGCCAAAATAGGCCTTATCAGCCATCTTAGAACCCACGGCTCCATACCTTCAACCCCACTGGATGAAATGAATGGTCATCATCATTCTTGATGGATAAACAACATTTATGGATAACACACATCCAAAAGATCAGCTGTATTATGTGGACTTTTGTAATAATCAAGTCAAGATCTCCAACCAACACCAACAATTGTAATTAACCAGTCTTCTATAACAGATCAGAATAAGATGAAATTAGTATAAACTACAAGTCTACAAGCCAATATCAAATTATACTTCAAACAGATGCAAAAATAAGGATTATGTAACAACAAGATAATTGGGCAGCTCTGCAGCTGGGCAGAGAAGGGCACTCACTTGTCCTGACAGTCGGATTGGGCTGTAAAAGGCTGAGGTAACAGAACTCCATGTGGATGTGGAAGGCAAGGGGAAACCACCACATTATCTTCCCAAGACTTCATGACTAAACACACTTCAATGTCAGTAAACGACGTCAATGACTGTTTTAGGACATCCTCGTCCGGTCGAGGACAGTCAAGTGCCACGAGTACCAACATATCATCATCCAAAGACTGAAGGCTGCATCTTAATTAAAACAAATAAGTTTAAAATAGGTACATGGAATGTTAGAACGTTAAGTGGGCTTGGAAAGTTACAGAATGTTGTAAGTGATATGTAGAGTATGAAATTTAATATTCTGAGCGTAAGTGAGATGAGATAAAATGATCAGGCAAAATTATAAACGAAAAACACACAATAATTTATTATGGAGGTGATACACATGAAAAAGGAGTATGGCTAATATTTGATAAACAAACAGCCAAATCAATTAATGGTTACTGGTGTATTTCAGACTGAGTTTTATGGTCACATTGAAAGGTAAGCCAATAGATATAAATATTGTACAAGTATATGCACCAACAACAAGCAGTAGTGATGAAGAAATACAACATTTTTACAATGAAGCAGACATGGCAATGTCTCAAATTAAATCACAAGATATACAAATAATACTAGGTGATTTTAATGCAAAAGTAGGAAAATGAAAAATGGCGGATGTAGTGGGGAATTATGGTTTAGGTACAAAAAATGAACGAGGAGAACAACTAATAGAATGGGCAAATATCAATGATATGATCATTGGAAACACCTGGTTTAAACACCATAAAAGACGACTTTACACATGGAAAAGCCCGGATAAGAAATACTCAACCAAATTGACTACATACTTATTAATAAAAGGTTTCAAAATGCGTTAATTAATATAAAGACAATGCCGGGTGCTGACTGTAATAGTGATCATGTACCACTATGTGGTATAATAAAAGTAAGACTGAATAGAAGAAAACTGACAAAGAAATACAAGATAATTTTAACATAGAAGTAAAGAACAAATTTGATATATTGTCTGATCTAGAGATCCTGTTTCAAGATGTAGATGATCAATGGGAAACGATGAAGAATTCAATCAGTTGCGCAGCAGAAAAAACTATTCCAAAAGTAAAGAAAGTGGGCCGTAAGACATGGATGACTGAAGAAATTTTACAACTAATGGAAACAAGAAGACAGAACAAAAATAATCCTGCCAAATATGAAGAAATTCACAGAAAAGTGAGAACCTTATGTAAGGAGGCAAAAGAAACATGGCTTGAGAAAAATTGCAGAGAAATTGAAAAACAACACAACAGTAACAATGCGAAACTAATGCACAAAAGAATTCAGGAGTTTACTAATCAAAGAACACGTACATCAGCAGGCTGCCTAAAGACAAAAGATGGAAGAGTCATAATAGAAAAAAGATCAGATATTACATGAATGGTCAGATTACGTGAAAAACCTGTATGACGATAACAGAGACGAACAGTATGATGTTCAAAATAATAATGAAGGACCAGCAATTTTGAAGATGGAGGTTCAGAATGCTCTTAACCATATGAAATCTGGCAAGACCCCCGGTTCAGACAGCGTCACAACAGAAATGATTAATGCTTTAGAAGAATATGGAATAGATCAAGTTACCAGTCTGCTTAATACAATATATGATACTGGAAATAATCAAATCAAATCAAATCAAATCAACTTTATTAGGGTCACAAATTGGGCGCGCAGGCCCGTCTTACATTCGGCCCTTTCAATCACACGTCTTTCGTTCATCAAGAGCATTATACATTTACATAGGAAGAAAAATAAACATTGTGAAATGAATGTTGTAAACATAAACAAGGCTAATTACCATGTTATGAAGCCCATCTCCCACCTATCCATACATCACCCCACCCACACAACCCCACCTACCCACACACACGCACCAAGGGACACATAAACACCCCCACCTACCCACACGCACACCAAGGGACACATACATACCCCACAAACCGACCCATCCCCCTCCCGCACATCCCCCCCCCACACACACTGCCCTCACCTGATCCCCCAACCAAAGCACACTCACCACCCACAAACATTCCCCCACCAACCCACACATCCCACGCCCATCCACATACACATCCTCTCCCCACCCACACCTCAAACCACCCATCCCCCAGCCACATCTCCATCGACAACATATTTCCCACCCATGCACACAATCCCCCACCAACCCACACATCGCACATCCACTCACACATCCCCAAACCATACACACACATCCCCACCAACTGACATGTCCCTACCCCCCCCCCCCCCCCCCCCCCCCCCCCCCCCCCCCCCACCCACACACACCTCCCTGACCACCATACATCCCTCATATATACATCCCTCGAAATATACCTCAGGAGTTATGTAATTCTGTATTTATTGCAATCCCAAAGAAATCAGGAGCCTTGGAATGTGATCAACATCGAACAATTAGTATAATGAGTTCAGAATTGATGAGTTTTGATTCGACAATATAGCAACAACAGAAACGTGGAGGCGGTTATTTCAATCATATGCTTCTTCATTGTATACTTTGGATGTTTCATAACACCGATTCTAGTAAATATGTCATTACTTCTTATGTATAATTAACTTTTATTCTAGAGTAATCTCTTTCTCAGTGACTAAAGCTTTTGTGCATCGGCGGTGACGTCATTGTTTTGGTTGTATTTATGGATACTGCTGCAAGGCAGCTGCAAGAGAAATGTCAGGAACAGAACTGCGAAATGTTCTCCACTTTCATTGACCTTACCAAGGCTTTTGATACAGTCAGCAGAGAAGGCCTGTGGAAGATCATGGCAAAATATGGCTGTCCACGAAAGTTTGTCCAAATAGTGCGGCTATTTCATGATGGCATGCAGGCAAGAGTACAGGAAAATGGTGAACTGTCTGAGCCCTTTCCTGTCACCAATGGAGTGAAACAAGGATGTGTCCTGGCACCAACACTGTTCAGCCTCATGTTTTCAGCCATGTTGATGAATGCCTTCGAGAACGACGACATTGGAATAGACATCAACTACCGTATGGATGGAAAGTTATTCAATCTCAGAAGGCTGAAAGCTAAAACAAAAATTAACAGCGACACCGTCAGAGAGCTCCTGTTTGCTGATGATTGCGCTCTATACGCCAACATAATGTTACAGCTTTCTCACATGCCTGTGCCAACTTTGGGCTCAATATCAACTTGGAGAAGACTGTAGTTATGTACCAGCCAGCTCCAGGGAAAAATCACACTGTGCCGAATATCAAATTGAATGGTCACAGACTAAGTGTTGTGGACAAATTCACCTATCTTGGCTGCACTGTGTCACAAACTGCCACAATTGATGTCGAAGTGAATGCAAGAATCTCCAAGGCCAGTGTGGCCTTTGGCAGACTGTACAAGAATGTATGGGACAGAACTGGAATAAGCCTGCAAACAAAGCTGAAAGTCTACAAAGCAGTTGTATTATCCACACTGCTATATGCTTGTGAAACCTGGACTGTTTATCAGCGACACGCTAGGAAATTAACCCTTTACAGGTCACAGCGGCCAATTCCGGCCGATGCCATAAAACGATCGTAACGTCCGATTCCGGCCGATACTATTATGCATTGTAAAAACGCGATCTCTCGGCTATCTGACACTTCCGACGGCTGCTTTCGCCGACAGCTTGACAACGTGGCCGCCATTTGTAAACGCGATAGTATGAATTTGAACGGACTTTTACGGACAATTTTTGATAGTTTTTCTGGATTTTTACGCTGTTTTTTCAAAATGGATTTTGGCGATTCTTCAAGTGATAGCCGAGATTTCGCTAGGTTCAATTTAAATGACATTAAAGGGCACGAAGTTGACTATTAATCGGCACTAGATATCAGTGCAAAGCGTTACTTTGCATTAGCAGTCTGAGTCGGACTTTAAAGAAAGTGATTATGATTCTGAAAATGTGTTAGTAAATTGCCGTATAGATGACGGAAAATCACAAACAATATGCTGTATTTCGTAAATATTTGTGTTCATATATGGATTACCGACAACAATCACATGAGTAAAATATTCTGCATGCTTTTCTCTTCATTGTGTTGTTTATTTAACTAAAATCGGTTGACTAACACCTTATTTGTGATGTTTTTACTAACGCGACCTGAAATTTTACCGAACCTGAAAAAATCTTGCCCATTCAGGGCTAGAAAACGGACAAGCGTCTGCCCTGTAAAGGGTTAAACCACTTCCACACAGTCTACCTAAGGAAGCTACTGAAGATTAAATGGCAAGACAAGATCCCAGACACTGAAGTCCTAGGAAGAGCGTCCATGCCCAGTATCCATACTCTACTGATGAAGAATCAGATTCGCTGGGCTGGTCACTTGACTTGCATGCCAGATCACAGGCTCCCTAAACGAATTTTTTACAGCGAACTGTGTTGTGGTAAATGCTCCCAAGGTGGTCAGAGGAAACGCTTTAAAGACACTCTGAAAATCTCTCTGAATGCTTTTGGAATTCATCATGACACCTGGGAGACTGCAGCCAGAGACCGAAATTCGTGATGTGCATCATTACACAAGGGTGCAGTCATGTGTGAGGCAACCAGGACTGCAAGAGCTGTAAAGAAAAGGCAGGACAGAAAAACCACAGCAGGAAATCCTTCTCCAGAAACGTCAAGCATTCTTTGTCCACATTGTCAAAGAACATTTGAGCCAAAATAGGCCTTATCAGCCATCTTAGAACCCACGGCTCCATACCTTCAACCCCACTGGATGAAATGAATGGTCATCATCATTCTTGATGGATAAACAACATTATGGATAACACACATCCAAAAGATCAGCTGTATTATTGTGGACTTTTGTAATAATCAAGTCAAGATCTCCAACCAACACCAACAATTGTAATTAACCAGTCTTCTATAACAGATCAGAATAAGATGAAATTAGTATAAAACTACAAGTCTACAAGCCAATATCAAATTATACTTCAAACAGATGCAAAAATAAGGATTATGTAACAACAAGATAATTGGGCAGCTCTGCAGCTGGGCAGAGAAGGGCACTCACTTGTCCTGACAGTCGGATTGGGCTGTAAAAGGCTGAGGTAACAGAACTCCATGTGGATGTGGAAGGCAAGGGGAAACCACCACATTATCTTCCCAAGACTTCATGACTAAACACACTTCAATGTCAGTAAACGACGTCAATGACTGTTTTAGGACATCCTCGTCCGGTCGAGACAGTCAAGTGCCACGAGTACCAACATATCATCATCCAAAGACTGAAGGCTGCATCTTAATTAAAACAAATAAGTTTAAAATAGGTACATGGAATGTTAGAACGTTAAGTGGGCTTGGAAAGTTACAGAATGTTGTAAGTGATATGTAGAGTATGAAATTTAATATTCTGAGCGTAAGTGAGATGAGATAAAAATGATCAGGCAAAATTATAAACGAAAAACACACAATAATTTATTATGGAGGTGATACACATGAAAAAGGAGTATGGCTAATATTTGATAAACAAACAGCCAAATCAATTAATGGTTACTGGTGTATTTCAGACTGAGTTTTATGGTCACATTGAAAGGTAAGCCAATAGATATAAATATTGTACAAGTATATGCACCAACAACAAGCAGTAGTGATGAAGAAATACAACATTTTTACAATGAAGCAGACATGGCAATGTCTCAAATTAAATCACAAGATATACAAATAATACTAGGTGATTTTAATGCAAAAGTAGGAAAATGAAAAATGGCGGATGTAGTGGGGAATTATGGTTTAGGTACAAAAAATGAACGAGGAGAACAACTAATAGAATGGGCAAATATCAATGATATGATCATTGGAAACACCTGGTTTAAACACCATAAAAGACGACTTTACACATGGAAAAGCCCGGATAAGAAAATACTCAACCAAATTGACTACATACTTATTAATAAAAGGTTTCAAAATGCGTTAATTAATATAAAGACAATGCCGGGTGCTGACTGTAATAGTGATCATGTACCACTATGTGGTATAATAAAAGTAAGACTGAATAGAAGAAAACTGACAAAGAAATACAAGATAATTTTAACATAGAAGTAAAGAACAAATTTGATATATTGTCTGATCTAGAGATCCTGTTTCAAGATGTAGATGATCAATGGGAAACGATGAAGAATTCAATCAGTTGCGCAGCAGAAAAAACTATTCCAAAAGTAAAGAAAGTGGGCCGTAAGACATGGATGACTGAAGAAATTTTACAACTAATGGAAACAAGAAGACAGAACAAAAATAATCCTGCCAAATATGAAGAAATTCACAGAAAAGTGAGAACCTTATGTAAGGAGGCAAAAGAAACATGGCTTGAGAAAAATTGCAGAGAAATTGAAAAACAACACAACAGTAACAATGCGAAACTAATGCACAAAAGAATTCAGGAGTTTACTAATCAAAGAACACGTACATCAGCAGGCTGCCTAAAGACAAAAGATGGAAGAGTCATAATAGAAAAAGATCAGATATTACATGAATGGTCAGATTACGTGAAAAACCTGTATGACGATAACAGAGACGAACAGTATGATGTTCAAAATAATAATGAAGGACCAGCAATTTTGAAGATGGAGGTTCAGAATGCTCTTAACCATATGAAATCTGGCAAGACCCCCGGTTCAGACAGCGTCACAACAGAAATGATTAATGCTTTAGAAGAATATGGAATAGATCAAGTTACCAGTCTGCTTAATACAATATATGATACTGGAAATAATCAAATCAAATCAAATCAAATCAACTTTATTAGGGTCACAAATTGGGCGCGCAGGCCCGTCTTACATTCGGCCCTTTCAATCACACGTCTTTCGTTCATCAAGAGCATTATACATTTACATAGGAAGAAAAATAAACATTGTGAAATGAATGTTGTAAACATAAACAAGGCTAATTACCATGTTATGAAGCCCATCTCCCACCTATCCATACATCACCCCACCCACACAACCCACCTACCCACACACACGCACCAAGGGACACATAAACACCCCCACCTACCCCACGCACACCAAGGGACACATACATACCCCACAAACCGACCCATCCCCCTCCCGCACATCCCCCCCCCACACACACTGCCCTCACCTGATCCCCCAACCAAAGCACACTCACCACCCACAAACATTCCCCCACCAACCCACACATCCCACGCCCATCCACATACACATCCTCTCCCCACCCACACCTCAAACCACCCATCCCCCAGCCACATCTCCATCGACAACATATTTCCCACCCATGCACACAATCCCCCACCAACCCACACATCGCACATCCACTCACACATCCCCAAACCATACACACACATCCCCACCAACTGACATGTCCCTACCCCCCCCCCCCCCCCACCCACACACACCTCCCTGACCACCCATACATCCCTCATATATACATCCCTCGAAATATACCTCAGGAGTTATGTAATTCTGTATTTATTGCAATCCCAAAGAAATCAGGAGCCTTGGAATGTGATCAACATCGAACAATTAGTATAATGAGTCACATCACGAAGATTTTGCTAAGAATTATCATGCAAAGAGTTAGGAGGAAAATACAACCTGAAATAGGAGAAGAACAATGTGGGTTTGTGGAAGGCAAGGGTACAGTAAATGCTGTGTATATACTGAGAAACATAATCGAACGTTCTATAGAAGTAAACAAAGATCTACACCTTTGCTTTATTGACTACACAAAGGCTTTTGATAAAGTGAGACATGTCAACATGATAAGGATGCTTGAAGATCTACAAATTGATGGAAAAGATCTTAGACTTGTAAAAAACATATATTGGAAACAACAAGCTGCCATAAGAGTTGATAATGAAGTAAGCCAATATCAGCCTATTAAAAGGGGTGTGCGACAGGGATGTGTAATGTCTCCAGATCTGTTTTCCCTGTACAGTGAAAGTATTTTCAGAAATATTGAAGATATGGAAGGAATCAACATTGGGGGACGATGCATCAATAACATTAGATATGCAGATGATACAGTCTTGATTGCAGACAATGAACAGGACCTGCAAAATTTAGTAGATGCGATTGTTACACACAGTGAACAACTAGGGTTAGAATTAAATTGTAAAAAGACATAGATTATGGTCGTCACTAGGAAGGACGAAATACCACAATGTAATATACAAGTAAATGGGAATATTCTTCAACAAGTGAGCAGGTACAATTATCTCGGAACAGTAATAGCATCTGATGGGAGATGCCTTGAAGAGATTAGAACAAGAATTGCCATGGCAAAAGTAGCCTTTAGCAAGATGAAAAACATATTGACCAATAAAAAGATGTCAATTGAAACGAGAAAAAGAGTGTTGAGATGCTACATTGAACCTGTACTTTTATATGGATGTGAAGCGTGGACAATGAGCAGTCAGGCTGAAAAACATCTGATGGCTGTAGAGATGTGGTTTCTGAGGAAAATGCAAAGAATACCATGGACAGCCAGAAAGACCAATGAACAAGTCCTTCAAGAAACAAATGAAGATCGTAAATTGATTAGAGAAATTAGACGTAGACAGTCAAAATTTTTTGGGCATGTTATGAGAAGAAATGGATTGGAGAATTTGGTGACAACTGGTAAGATCGAGGGGAACAGACCAAGGGGAAGACCTAGAAGCAAGTACCTGGATGGCTTGGCCTTGTGGCATGGTCGAGACAGAAACACGGAGCTGATCCACGACTCTGGTGATCGAGTGAGATGGCAGAACATGACCGCCCACGCTTACCGGCATGGCACATGATGGATGGATGGAATAGAAGAAAAAAAGTGGTTAGGAACATGAGACTTAATAAAGAGGTTTTGAAGGTAGTTAAAGAAATTCATGAACAATACAGAGTGACTGTGAAAAATAGGTATAATGCAATAGCTAAAATACAGATTATAAACGAACAATGGGAAATGTTAAGGGATTCCATTTATCAAACGAGCAAAGAAATATTACCGGAGAGAAGCCAAAAGGCTAAGATAAAATGGATGACTGAAGAAATATTAAAGTTGATGGCCAAAAGAAAACAGAGTAAAAATGATAAGCATGCATATAATGAGATAAATAAAGAAATAAGAAATCATTGTGTGAAGATAAAAGAAAGTTGGTTAAATGAACAGTGCAAGAAAATGGCTGGTTTCTTTACATATGTTGTCTATATATGTTATGAACAAGAGATGGGACAGGACACAATCGTACTCCAGATCTTATGGTGAAGGGTTCTGAGTGTCCTCCAGTTGCTCTCACTATGCATTCACTGTTGTTGTATAAGCTTCTACATAGGTTTGTTAGATGTGTACTGACCCCATAATGTTTAACGATTTCCCACAGCTTGTTTCTATCTACTCTATCAAATGCCTTTTCTGGTCGACAAAGGCTAAGTAGAGTGTTTCATTGAATTTGATTGATTTTTCTATAAGTTGTCTAAGAGCAAAAATGGCATCTGTGCATCCTTTGTTTTTCCTAAATCCAAGTTGTGTTTCACTTAGCTGGGGTTCTATAGTAGTTCGTAATCTTTTCTCAAGAATTTTGCAAACTATTTTCCCAGTATGACTCAACAGTGAAATGCCTCTGTATTGTGTGCAATCTCTTTTGCTGCCTTTGTTTTTCCAAATTGGGATAATTATGGTGTTTCCCCAGTCTCGTGGTGTCTGTTGTACCCAAACGTGACTGAATAGTCTATGTAGCTGTGACATGTTGGGAGTTGGAAGCAGTACCCACCTCGACTTACCCCACAATGAAGTATCGCTATGAGGATGGGACTGATTTCATTTGGACGGGATGGGTCTTTGGAGCCAAAGTGTCCCATAATAGCTCTGGAAATCTAGGGGTTTCCCCAGGAATGTTAATTTATTTCCTCCAAAATCTTCCTTCCCGAAAAGAGAAACTTAGTTAGCTCGAGAGTCCCCCACCTATGATCATTTTCCCTTTTAGGTGAAATGGTCACAGGAATTAATAAAATTTAAAGTTCCCTTTTCTGAGTAAACTGGAACCTGGGAGATTACAATAGAACAGAATTTACCTGTCTATTAGTGTTTACCCAGTCACCTGTATTTACAGATACTACCTTTATGTGATGTAGTTTCACTAACTAAACACATAGATAATAAAATGTTTTGTCACATCACAATGTACTTGACAGAAGAATGCAGGAAAAGTTAATTTTGTTTATTAACCCAAAAGCTGTGGAATTAAGCAAGTGTAGCATTTATGACATATATGAAATACATCAAGACATTGAGATAATGTTCATATTCACCATTAGAAATAAGAACTCTCATTTAAGTTCACTGATGATTTCAGTCATTTGGCCACTAAGCCTTCCCATCAGTTAGCCTGCTATTGTTTCTGTAATAAATACCCCAGATGGTACTGGAAAATTTCTCAAGGATTTGTAAAACAAATAGTCTAAACAGTCTCTACACACTGTATGAATCAGAGGAGTTCATGACTACTCTCTGTTCCTGAAAGTTATTGAGTGTTCTCACAAGTATAAAGTTTCACTGAGTAAAATCAAAGTATAG
Organism: Cepaea nemoralis; assembly: GCA_014155875.1. Taxonomy (NCBI): domain Eukaryota; kingdom Metazoa; phylum Mollusca; class Gastropoda; order Stylommatophora; family Helicidae; genus Cepaea; species Cepaea nemoralis. Next base: position 195,496 of record JACEFZ010016569.1, read on the forward strand.
CAGTGATGAAATGTTGCCAAACTTCTGCCATATTTGTAAGTAATTTGCATTGAGGTATAAAATTGATCCTAATGATCTTAGCACTGTTTCTACACTTCAGATATAGTCAATCACCAGATCAATCATGACACACAGATCAGGTTTGGGCACAGTTCAGTGGGGACTCATTGAATATTCTTGGTCCTGGTCACAGATTCCTGTTGCACCTTTATATTACAGATCTGCTCTAGGCTGACATATCCATTGTACCTATATGGGCAATGTTCTGCACCCTGGATCATGACAATCTGCGAACACCGTCATCCTCACCTGAGGTGGATAAACATGGTGAACACATTTATATCTAGCCAAAGGATGATGATTCTCCAGTGGACAAGAATGAAAAGGGTTTACAGACATGAGTTACAGAAGGTAGCAGATTCAGGAAGTACCTACAAGTTAAGAGCTACAGTGTGTCTCCTTGTACTGGCATTAGACATCAGCAATTATATTGGGCAAGCTTTCTTTTACTGCACTTGTACATAGTGGCCTGTTGGCTGATGTTCTCACAGAGGACACAGACACAGTGACTGACAAGGCCAGAAAAGAATGATGGAGAGTAAATGATGAGATGTACCCAGCATATCTGATCCCTACATAGTAATGGAACAGAACAGGATGATTGTTCATCTCATACATATTAACTCAAACTCAATGCTGCCGCCATTGTTTTAGTCTGCCTGGATACTTTCCTGTTTATACCCTCTCACCTCTTCTGTCATTTCCTTTACTTACTTCTTCTGACACTGGGGTGAGACTTCCCCTTGACAGTTTAGAAGTACTTATGCATGAAAGCATATTATGTCCTTTACTTACTCGGTCAAACAGGGTGATGGTTTAATAAACTACATTCCACATGTTGCATCAAAGTAATAATGTAAAGAAACATACAGTAATTATTTTCACTCCAAAGTTAATATAATTACATATAATTGGTATGAATATGGAGGTCTGTGTGAAATGTTCCTTATGAGGATTTACACTGCCTCTCATTCAATAATATATATATATATATATATATATATATATATATATATATATATATATATATATATATATATATATATATATATATATATATATATATATATATATTTATATACAGAGTGAAAGAAAGATGAGACATACGTTGTACTCATTCTCTCATTCTGACACTCCCCTTCCTTTATTCGTTCAATTGATTGCTGGTGTTGGCTGTTAGCTGGACTGTGGTTCATCAGAGTGCTAAATGCTTGTTCGAATAAATCATAGCAGTATAAATGCTGGACCAGTCATGGAGGCTAAACAGTTACACACACATTCTGTCTTCACGCCACGAACATATAAGATAAGAGGTAGAGTCTTTAATTCCTCCTTCTCCCATTCGCGTGTGTTGGCTGTTCGCTGTGGATTGCAACTAAGACGACACATAGAGCACACAGATCATAGTTTATCATGTACTAACCTGCTCTGAACGCAGTCGGACAGCCAGTAGTTTAGGAATAGCAGTATGGGCTTAAGTGCCTCTTTTCACAGCTTAAGACATAGTGATTGTACAGCAACTCTTCTGGGAAACGAAAGATAAAGGGCGTCATATATCTACATCAGTGCTGGCAGAGAGTAGCCATTTTGGGGCCGGGTGAAAGTTGGCGGCCATCTTCTGATAGAAGAATATATATATATTCGTGCCGGAACTTACACACACACACTCTCATACTTAAAGCTTTACCTGACTCAGAAATAAACAAACTCAGGCATAATTTAGTCTGAAGCATTCCCTCTGAATCAGGCTGAGGGACATACAGAGACCTAAACCACATCTGAATGCTTTGATGGTCGATCTGCATGTGCTGAAAGTTAGCGTCACTGGACCCAAAACATTTCGCGGGCGACGCGATTCTTGTAGGCCACCCAGTGAATAGAGCAGGCCTCCACCACATGACCTGTCCATCACTGGTGTCAGTTCTATTCTTAGATCTCATGCCACATTCTTAGCATTCCGATACTGCCCAGTGCGAACCTTTAGTGAGAAGTGTGTTCTGAAATTGTGATGTGCAGCAGTGAACAAGACGGAGTGAGCAATCATGTGACAGTAGCTAAGCTGTTCCTACTTCTCTTGCTGTTTTAATTAGTTCATTTGGTATTTCATCTTGTCCCGATGATTTTTTCAATGGGGCTAATCTGATGGCTTCTATAATTTTTTCTTTTAGTATGTCTGGTTCTAGTTCTTCGGTGGCATCTGTGTAGGTTTCTTGAATTCCTGTGACATCTGATGGGATATTGAGAATTTGTTCGAAATACTGCTTCCATCTTATTAAGATTTGTTTTTGTTCACTTATTGGTTCTACATTTTCGCTGTTAATTGTTTCATTTGGGTCAAAGGGTTCTCCTCTGGTTCACATTGCAGTTATCTTTTTTGTAGATGTTTGTAGTTGCCTCCTTGTAGTTTTGATTTAGGGTTTCTCCATACTCTTCCCAGTCTTTTTGTTTTTCCCTCTTTACTATTCTATTCACATGTCTTCTCACTATTCTGTATTCTATGTAATCACATTCCTCTTTGCTCTTCAACCACTTTTTATATTTTTCCTTTTTGTCTTTTACCGCTTTCTTTACTTCTTCATTCCACCAGCTTGTTATTTTCTTTATCCGTGTTTTGCGTTTTTTCGTGGTTCCACATGCTATTTTTGCAGTATTTAAAATGCTTGATTTGAACATCTCCCATTCTTCTTCCACTGCTTTTCTTTCTATAGGTAATTTTACAAAGATTTCAGTTAGTTCTTTCTCATAATTGTCCCTTACTGCCTCGTCTTTAAGGTTTTTTAATTTTACTGATTCGCATGGCATGTATTTTCCTGCACTTTGTGTTCTTCTTCTGATGGTTCTTATTGTGGCAATGACTGCTTTATAGTCTGTGTTTATACTTAAATTGGGCACTGCCCTTGCATCTAATATATTTCTCTTATTATTTCTTGTTAATATAAAATCAATTTGGCTTATAGTATCTAGATCGTTCCATTTATACCAGGTGTATACTTGTGAGTCTTTATGTTTATAGAATGTGTTTGTTATATAGAGGTTGTGTTGGCTGCAAAGCTCTATCAGTCTACTTCCATTATCATTCCTTTCATTATGCTGATCTCCAAATGCTCCCAGATGTTTTTCTATGCCCACTCTGTTATGTCCTAGTCTCGCATTGAAGTCTCCCATAACTATGATGTTGTATTTAGCACGACTTGGATGTCTTCGTAGAATTCCTTGCATTCTTGCTCATTTTTGTTCGTATTACATGGTGCGCATTTGTACATATGTTGTAATTGTTTGTTCTTTTATTCTCACTGTTATGATTCTTTCTGATATATATTTTATTTCTAGTATTCCTCTTGCTAGCCGTGGTTCGATGACTATTCCCACACCGTGTCTTGCCCTTTCTTGCTGTTCTACTCCAGAGTAGACAAACGTGTAACTGTGGTGGAGCTTTATAGGGATATATATATATATATATATATATATATATATATATATATATATATATATATATATATATATATATATATATATATATATATATATATATATATATATATATCATCATCATCAAGTGCCGTGCCGGCTGGCGTAGGCGTTCATGGCTCTCCACAGATCTCGGTCTTTGGTGTTCTGGATCAACTCTGCTGATGATATTCCTCCATGCCACCAGTCTCAATCCGTCCAGCATCATTTCTCTTGGTCTGCTTCTGCCTCTCTTCCCCTCGATCTTTCCAGTTGTCATGATGTTCTCCAATGCCTCTCTCCTTATCACATGACCAAAGAAAGCTGTTTGTCTCTTTCTTATTGTTGTATATAGTGTTCTAGTTTCATTAGCCTCTTTCAGGCAATCGTTGTTAGTTACTCTGGCAGTCCAAGGAATTCGCAACATTCGTCTTAAAAACCACATCTCTGTTGCTTCTAAGTTCTTCCTAATTTGTTCATTTACATTCCAAGATTCGCTGCCATACAGCAAAACTGGTTCTATATAGCATTTTAGCACTCTCTTTCTTACATTCATTGATAGCGACTTATTGCATAAGATACTCTTCATTTTCTGAAATGCGGCTTTTGCCTGCCCTATTCTGCTCTTAATCTCTGTTGTACATCTTCCATCCGATGTTATAAGTGCCCCTAGGTATTTAAAATTATCCACTTGGTTGAGAATTTCCCCTTCTATTTCTATGTCACATTTTGGTGTCCCCATTTTCTTTGATATCACCATTGTTACTGTTTTCTTGATATTCAAGGAGAGTCCTTTCTGTGCACTCTCTGATACTACAATGTCCAATAATTGTTGTAGGTCTGTTGCATTATCCGCCACCAATACTGTGTCATCTGCATAGCGTATATTGTTTATATTATATCCTCCGATTAGTATTCCTGGCTTCTCTTTGATCTCTCTCATTATTACTTCGCTATATAGGGAGAAGAGATCGGGTGACAAGACACACCCCTGTCGTACTCCTAGCTTTATCTGTTCGTAACTACCCTCTTTATTTCCCATTTTAATTGCTGCTACTTGGTTCCAGTATATATTCTTTATTATTCTTAAATCTTTCCCATCAATGTTGATATCTTCCAACATTTTAATCAGCTCATCATGTTTTACTTTATCAAATGCCTTAGTATATTCTATGAAGCATAAATATATGTCCCTCTGTTTCTCTATTGACCTTTCTATTAGTGTTCGTAATATATAAATATATATATTATCTCGAACGACAACTAGCAAAAAAAAAAAAATATTCCCATATGTGTGGCACATTACACCTGCCTTCGGTATTTATGATGCCCATGTTAAACATTGCCTCAACGAGTTATGTATTATTGATTATTTTCTTGCGTTTTAATGCTTATTGTTCTTTTGTTGTCAAAGAATTGCTTCATAAGAGATGTTGAATGAAAGAATGTATGAGAGGTATTAGAGAAGAAGGGCAGAATGTCAGACGGGCCTGCGTGCCCAAATCTTAACCCTTTGAAAATAAAGATTTACTTACTTACTTACTTACTTACTATATATTGCATTGTTTGTACCCTTTCCTTCCATAAAACCGTACTGTTCTTCACTAATTTCCATTTGTATTTTCTTTCTTGTTCTTCTCATTATAATTCTGAGTTGAAACTTAGTGACATGGTTTATAAGGTTAATTGTACGAAAATCTTCACATTCAATTGCTCCTGGCCTCTTTGGTATTGCTATAAATACAGATTTTACCATATCGCTCGGTAAATATCCACTGTTGTAAATATCATTTAACATTTTGGTTAATATATCTACCCCAAATTCTCCCAATACTTCTAATTCTTTTACTGTGATTTCATCTGGCCCAGCTGTTTTTCCTTTCTTCATATGTTTCATAGCGTCAGCGACTTCTTCTTTTAGAATAGGTGGGCCTTCTAAGCTACTTTCTTCTGTTAATTCTTCCCTTTCTCCATTATATAATTCTCTTATATACTCATTCCACCTCTTCATTATAGCACCTTCCTCCAATAATATCTTTCCTGTTTTTGATTTCAAACACCCTGTATATTTATTCTTATTTTTCTTCCTGTGAGCTCATTGATTTGTCTGTGCATACTTTTTTGATCTTTAATGGAATTTAATTCAATTTGTTTGCATTGTTCGTTTAACCAACTTTCTTTTGCCTTCACACATTTATCTCTTATTTCTGTATTTATCTTAGCATACTCTTGTTTGTCATTTTTATTCTGTTTCCTTTTGTCCATCAGCATTAAGATTTCTTCATTCATCCATTTTTTCTTAGCTTTTTGGCTTCTCTCTGGTAATATTTCTTTGCTGGTTTGATGAATGGAGTCCCTTAACATTTCCCATTGATCATTTATACTCTGTATTTTAGCTATTGCATTGTACCTATTTTTCACAGCCACTCTGTATTGTTCTTGCTACTTTCAGAACCTCTTTATTAAGTCTCAGGTTCTTAACCATTTTTTTCACTTTCTTTAATCTTACTTTTATTTGTCCACATAGTGGTACATGATCACTATTACCGTCAGCACCAGGCATTGTCTTTACATTAATTAATGCATTTCTAAATCTTTTATTAATAAGTATGTAGTAAATTTGGTTGCGTATTTTCATATCAGGGCTTTTCCATGTGTATAGTCGTCTTTTATGGTGTTTAAACCATGTATTTCCAATTATCATTAATATTTGCCCATTCTATTAGTTTCTCTCATTGTTCATTTCTTGTACCTAAACCGTAATTCCCCACTATATCCTCTATTTTTCCCTTTCCTACTTTTGCATTAAAATCTCCCAGTATTATTTTTATTTCTTGTGATCCAATTTGAGCTATTTCCATTTCTATTTCATCGTAAAAGTGTTGTGATTCTTCTTCACTACTGCTTGTTGTTGGTGCATATACTTGTATCTATTGGTTTACCTTTGATTTTGACCATTATAACTCTATCTGAAATACACCAGTATCCAATCATAGATTTGGCTGTTTTTTCATCAAATATTATTCCTACACCTTTTTCATATGTGTCCCCTCCCGAATAAATTATTGTGTGTTTGTCGGTTATAATTTTGCCAGATCCCTTCCATCTCATCTCACTTATGCCTAGTATATATATATATATATATATCACTCGCCGTGGTCATTTCTCTCGGCTTCTTAATCCTTGCTGGGACCAGGACTCTCTTAATTGGCTCTACGTCCTCCCATCTTTAACTTCCTAGGACTTTACTAAAAGAACTCTCAGATTCGCCTCTTGCTATTCACTATGCATTCTCTCCACAATCATCTGAAGAATCACAATACAAAATATATACAAACTTGACACGACTCAGAATCCGGTTCATTCCTTCTATTATTCTAACACAAGTTACACATCAACAAATGTTAGGTACTCTAACAGTACATATACACATATCTATCATTCTTCATCTAAAATATTACCCAGCACTCTATTAGGATATTGCGATCGTTCTTAACGGGTATCCGAACTCAACGACAATCACCACTTGGCTGCCCTGTCACCTTTCCAAATCTTGCCTATTCGCTCCGGCAACACCCTCAGCGTGCGCCACATTGTAAAACCCACAATTGTCACATCCTTCAACATGACTATCTCTTATCATGCCATGAGCTTATGATTTGATTCATGGCAGATGCAAAAGCATAACAGAGTGATATGCTTTCAAGTTATTTGTATCTTACTTTTTTTATCCTCACAGGCACGCAGAATGTTTTGCTGCAGGGAAATCTCTCCATGCCAGGTTGTCTATTTTCAGTCTTTTATCTTCAGTTCCTTGAGGTTCACTCGCGTATAAATGAATCAAGCAGCTAGTCTTTGAACCAAGTTGTCAAAGGAAGGTCAGATGAAATGTTGCCAACGGCCTCTTCAGATAAATAAAACTAACATTTAGATGATCCTTTGCTGCTGCAGCTTGTTGGAGACAGTGAAGGGGTATATAATTTATAGTGATTCCAGTTTTCTGTTTCTTAGGTTAACCACATTGGCACACCTGTTATGTCTTGAGAACAAGAATGAGGTGCATTTATTCAAGCCATTTAGTGTTTTGAACTTATATTTTTCAGGCACTTAATGTAAGTGGTCCCGCCTGCCCCTTGAAAGATCCTAACATCACAATCAGTAGCAATGGGTATAACTTGCAGCTTCCGAACCTGGCAGCATATCTTTATTATACAGCAGTTGTGCAAGCTGTGAATGACAAAGGACTTGGAGAACAAGCGTCCGTGACATTTCAAACAGCTACATCAGGTATAGTCAATTATGTAGCCCACATTTAATGATAATACATTACCGAATTTCTGTTACCTCATCTCATCTTGTTCCTCTTGTACCTTGCAGTGTCGATGTGAAGTACAGCGGGTTTATGGGCTTCATGTATCGACATTCCCATGGACTCTGCTATTCCCTATGTCCATTGTTTACGGGGTTGTCCTCTTCTTCTGCTTCCATTTGGTCTGTGCATCGTTGCTTGTTGTGGTATACTATTAGTTGGTCATCATCATCATCATCATCCACTTCTGCCATCAAGCATCGTGGGGAGGAATAATTTGCGCTCCAGCGCCCAATGTGCAGCACTGGATAGTGTCATTCTGTGTGGTTGCACAATGTCATTGATGTCGTCAATCCATTTTCTTCTTGGGCGTCCTCTTGGTCTCATCGCAGATGATCTTTGATTTAGAGCCAGTGATGGTAGTTGATGGTGTTGCATTCTAACGACATAGCCAAACCACTTGATCTTCTGTCTTTAAATAAATGTGGCACCGGGTATTGATCCTACTGTCTGTTGATAACCTAGTTATGTGGCCAAACCATATGATTTGCTGCCTTCTAATAAAATCTAGCAATGCTATAACCCCGACTTTAGTCCTGATTTATTCATTTCTGATTTTCTCTCTTCTTGATACATTGAATATTCTTCTCAGGAATCTAATTTCTGTTGTTGTGATTTTTCTTTTCTCTTTTTATGTAATTGTGCAGGTTTTGGCATTGGTAGGAAGATTGTGTTGTAGAGTTCTTTCTTAGTAACTATTGATACATGAGTTGGTTTGCCATGTTGTATCTATTTTCGATCTCGTCGTCTGATTTGCCATTTGATGATATTATACTTCCTAAGTACTTGAAGTTCTTTACTTGTTTCAGGGGGCACTTCTCCAGAGTCTCCTCTTCCCTGGTTACAATCATTACCTCTGTTTTACTTGTGCTAATATTCATGTGCCGGCTTCCTGGCCTAGAGGTTAGCGAATTTTCTCCGTAATCTCGTATACTCTCGTAAGTAACGTGATGACAGTGAGAATCAGCAGTGGTTCGAATCGTGTCGGTAACTTACGGGGTATGTGAGCTGGCCGCTCAGAAAGCAGTGGCAAACTACTGAGCGTAATCTTGCCAAGAAATCAACAATCAGCTCAAAGATGCTGATGTTGATAGTGATGTCCTGTAAAGGATATGCAAAACATTTTTTTTTTAACAATATTCATGTTGTGTTCCTTAAACACTTTGTTTAGGCTATTAATGTGGTCTTGTGATTTTGATTTTCATATTAGCGCTTGATCGTCCACAAATAGGAGTTCTTTAATGGTGTAATTTTCTGTTCTACTTCTGTGTTTTGTTCATCATGCGGTGTTCTTGCGATCTCTGTTTGGCTGGTTTCTTTACATATACTGTATATATAGGTTATGAACAAGAGGGGCCAGGACACCGGATCTTATGGTGAAGGGTTCTGAGTGTCCTCCATTTGTTCTCACTAGGCATTCACTGTTGTTGTATAAGCTTCTACATAAGTTTGTTAGATGTGTACATACTCCATATCGTTTAAAGGTTTCCCACAGCATGTTTCTATCTACTCTATCAAATGCCTTTTCTCCCCTCTGCCGTGTGTCCACCTTGACGAGGTAGAGGGGCTTGCGCGTTCCAATGACCCCAAGAGCTATTCCGACGGTAGCACAACTACTGGTAGGGTCACCCATGTTGGACAGGTCAAGGGAGAAGGACCAGACCAAGCGACACACAAACCTGCTGCCTTGTAGGTAGACTGGAGACAGTCAAAGGCTAGGGAAAGCACCCCAAAAAAATGCTTGTCGAAATCGGATGTACTGAGCCACAGGCTTGACAGCAGTGCAATGTAACTTAATTCATGATGTCACAAATTAAAATTAATCATTATGGTGCTAATCCCGTGAAGTCCCATCAGGCGGTGATAGTACCGGGCCCCCTGCCTCGAGGGGGTCCAACCATGACTACTGGTGGTCACTTTCCCCTGTGCTGTGGAGTCGAGGCACAGAGGAGCAGGTTAAGAGCTATTGACCAAACACCCCGGACACTCAACATACTACAGTGGAATGCCGAAGGAGTTCATAACAAGAAAGTCTCCCTAACACAGCGTCTTCATAAAGATAGAATAGATGTGGCATGCATTCAAGAGATACACCTCAATACCAATCATAAATTCTCAGTCAGAGGATACCAGGCCACACGTTTTGACCGTGAAGGACACAAAGGAGGAGTTCTATTACTTACACGAAATACACTACCTTGCAGCGAAGTATCTGTGATCTCTGACAACCAAACGGAAATTATAGGTGTTGATATAATGATAAAGGACGTGAAAATAAGAATTTACAATCTGTATAGCCCAGCAGATAAGGACCTTACAGTTTCAAACATGAAAATAACTGACACAAACTGCATTATTGTCGGAGACTTTAATAGCAGTTCAGAAAGATGGGGATACCCAGATACTGACAAAAGAGGAGATGAAGTGGAGGACTGGGAAATAGACTCAAATCTCCATCTACTCAACAAAGCGGATGACACACCGAGCTTCTACTCCAGAAGATGGTTTACCACTTCTACTCCAGACCTAGTTTTCTGCACAGGAGTCATCCTCCACAAAATCGATCGCCATGTGCTTTGGCCAATTAGCAGGTAGTGACCACAGACCAATCAAGCTTGTAAAAATCAAATCAAATCAAATCAAATCAACTTTATTAGGGTCACAAATTGGGCGCGCAGGCCCGTCTTACATTCGGCCCTTCCAATCACTCGTCTTTCGTTCATCAAGAGCATTATACATTTACATAGGAAGAAAAATAAACATTGTGAAATGAATGTTGTAAACATAAACAAGGCTAAACATGGAGAAAAATGTGTACATAAAAAGTATGTGACGTAAAAGTAGTGATGCCAGCGTGCCCCCCCCCCCACACACACACACACACACACACCACAAACACACACTCGCTCTCTCTCTTTCATTCACTCTCACTCTCACTCATTCACTCACACACACACACTCTCACTCATTCACTCTCCCGCTCACTCATTCACTCTCCCGTTCACTCATTCACTCTCCCGCTCACTCATTCACTCTCCCGCTCACTCATTCACTCTCCCGCTCACTCATTCACTCTCCCGCTCACTCATTCACTCTCACGCTCACTCATTCTGTCTCTCCCGCTCACTCATTCACTCTCCCGCTCACTCATTCACTCTCCCGTTCAATCATTCACTCTCCTGCTCACTCATTCACTCTCACTCATTCACTCTCACGCTCACTCATTCACTGTCCCGCTCACTCATTCACTCTGCCGCTCACTCATTCACTCTGCCGCTCACTCATTCACTCTCACGCTCACTCATTCACTCTCACGCTCAATCATTCACTCTCCCGCTCACTGATTCACTCTCACGCTCACTCATTCACTCTCACGCTCACTCATTCCTTCTCACGCTCACTCATTCACTCTCACTCATTCACTCTCACGCTCACTCAATCACTCTCACGCTCACTCATTCACTCTCACGCTCACTCATTCACTCTCACGCTCACTCATTCACTCTCCCGCTCAATCATTCACTCTCCCGCTCACTCATTCACTCTCACTAATTCACTCTCCCGCTCACCCATTCACTCTTCCGCTCACTCATTCACTCTCCCGCTCACTCATTCACTCTCACTCATTCACTCTCACGCTCACTCATTCACTCTCACGCTCACTCATTCACTCTCACTCATTCACTCACACTCATTCACTCCCACACACAGACACTCTCACTCATTCACTCTCCAGCTCACTCATTCGCTCTCACGCTCACTCATTCACTCTCCCGCTCACTCATTCACCCTCATGCTCACTCATTCACTCTCACGCTCACTCATTCACTCTCCCGCTCATTCATTCACTCTCACTCATTCACTCTCCCGCTCACTCATTCACTCTCACGCTCAATCATTCACTCTCCCGCTCACTCATTCACTCTCACGCTCACTCATTCACTCTCACGCTCACTCATTCACTCTCACGCTCACTCATTCACTCTCACGCTCACTCATTCAGTCTCACGCTCACTCATTCTGTCTCTCATTCACACTCACTCACTCTCTCACTCAAACTACAGTTATGAACATAAGTTTAGATTATACATGATAAAATCAAATGGTATTTAACTTATAATATGACAGATGAGAATACACAAACATATGGATTCGCGTGTTACATAACATGCGTGTTACATGACATGCATCTGCTCAGCTCTCTCTCTCTCTCTCTCTCTCTCTCTCTCTCTCTCTCTCTCTCTCTGTATTCTTTCATATACACACACTCACACGCATGCGTACGCTCACACACACACACACTCTCTCTCTTTCTCTCTCATTCACTCTCACTAATTCACTCTCCCGCTCACTCATTCACTCTCACGCTCACTCATTCACTCTCACGCTCACTCATTCACTCTCCCGCTCACTCATTCACTCTCCCGCTCACTCATTCACTCTCCCGCTCACTCATTCACTCTCACGCTCACTCATTCACTCTCACGCTCACTCATTCACTCACCCGCTCACTCATTCATTCTCCCGCTCACTCATTTACTCTCCCGCTCACTCATTCACTCTCCCGCTCACTCATTCACTCTCACGCTCACTCATTCTGTCTCTCCCGCTCACTCATTCACTCTCCCGCTCACTCATTCACTCTCCCGCTCACTCATTCACTCTCCCGCTCACTCATTCACTCTCCCGTTCAATCATTCACTCTCACTCATTCACTCTCACGCTAACTCATTCACTCTCACGCTAACTCATTCACTGTCCCGCTCAATCATTCACTCTGCCGCTCACTCATTCACTCTCACACTCACTCATTTACTCTCACGCTCACTAATTCACTCTCACGCTCAATCATTCACTCTCCCGCTCACTGATTCACTCTCACGCTCACTCATTCACTCTCACGCTCACTCATTCCTTCTCACGCTCACTCATTCACTCTCACTCATTCACTCTCACGCTCACTCATTCACTCTCACGCTCACTCAATCACTCTCACGCTCACTCATTCACTCTCACGCTCACTCATTCACTCTCACGCTCACTCATTCACTCTCCCGCTCAATCATTTACTCTCCCGCTCACTCTCACGCTCACTCATTCACTCTCCCGCTCACTCATTCACTCTCCCGCTCACTCATTCACTCTCCCGCTCACTCATTCACTCTCACGCTCACTCATTCACTCTCACTCATTCACTCACACACACAGACACTCTTACTCATTCACTCTCCCGCTCACTCATTCGCTCTCACGCTCACTCATTCACTCTCCCGCTCACTCATTCACCCTCACGCTCACTCATTCACTCTCACTCATTCACTCTCCCGCTCACTCATTCACTCTCACTCATTCACTCTCCCGCTCACTCATTCACTCTCACGCTCACTCATTCACTCTCACGCTCACTCATTTACTCTCACGCTCACTCATTCACTCTCACTAATTCACTCTCTCTCTCTCTCGCTCCCACACGCACACACATATATAGTGAACAATTATAATGAACAATTATGCTGAACAATTATACCAGTAAATGAATTATGGTGGCATATAGTCGGTATGGATTAAGTATTGAAAGAGTTTTCGGTTAAATGTGTAGGGACTCATTGGATTTTTCAGATCTGGAGGCAGATGATTCCATAAGTGAGCACCAGAATAGGCAAAACATGTTTTGTATAGGTCCAATCTAGGCTTTGAGACATGTAACAAATTTAGGCGCTTGCTGTTCATTGCATTAGATTGAATCAGCGGCAGAAGATACTCTGGGGTATTTTGAGATATAATTTTATTCACTAATTTGGCTTTGTTGAAAAGGAAGCGCTTTTGTAGTGGTAGAAGTCTTAGATGACTGTACAAATTATTACTTTCAACGTGCTTTATGCCAGAAACCAGACGAATAGCGCGGTTTTGTAGAGAACATAGTCGTTTTAAATTAGATTTAGGGCAACCATCCCAAACTGTGGAACAGTAATCGAGATGTGATTGGATATAGCATGTATAGAATATTTTTCGTGTGCTTTCGTCCAGGAAGTGCTGAATTTTAGCAAGTTGGTAAACTTTTTGTGCTATTTTCTTGGTAAGAGCGTGAACATGAGAGCTCCAGTTCAAATGGCTGTCTATTAAAAGCCCTAGTGTTTTATGTTCAGTCACATTAACTATAGGTAACGTGCCCATGCGGAGTTCGAGCGGTGATCCAGTTATGGCTAGTGTCTGTAGTTTTTGTCTGGTCGTTATTAGCATGGATTTGGTTTTGCCGATGTTAATTTGCATGCGGTTTTCATTGCTCCATCTAGTAAGATTATCAAGTTCCTTTTGTAAAGAATTCTCTAATTCACTACGGTTTTCTTGACTAGTATATATAGTACAGTCGTCAGCAAATAGATCACAAGTTGTATTGATATATAAAGGAAGATCATTAATATAAACTGCAAAAAGCAGCGGACCTAGTATTGAGCCCTGAGGCACACCAATATTAAGCTGTGTGGGTCTTGATAGACAGTTGTTGAAGGACACGACTTGTTGCCTGTCGGATAGAAATGACGTAATTATGTTCACCATGTTGGTGCTTGTCTTCATTTGCTTTAGTTTTCTAATTAAAATATCGTGATCTACCATATCAAAAGCTTTTTTAAAGTCTACAAACACCGCTCCACAAATTCTACCGTTGTTGATGTTTAAGTGCCAGTTATCGGTCATTTTTGTTAGAGCACTATGGCAAGAATATTTAGGTCGAAACCCAGATTGACTGTTAATTATTAGATCGTTGTTAATTAAATGGTGTAACGTTATTTTATGAATGTGTTTTTCTAGTGGTTTTGATAGCGACGATAATAAGGAAATAGGTCTATAATTACCCAAAACGTTATTATCGATTGAGCCATTTTTAATTAGCGGAAACACTTTAGCAATTTTAAAAGCAGATGGAAAGTAGTTTTTGGCCAGGCACTGGTTATATATGAACGTTAAGGACTCACTAATGACTGGTGCAGCACAACGAAGAATTCTATTACTGATACCATCTAGGCCGTGTGAGTTTGTTGATTTGAGGTTCAAGAGATATTTATAAACGTCTGCAACAGACATTAAAGGAATCTCATCGGGAATATTTCTGGTGCACTTCTCCTCACAGAATGATGCCAGTGAACTTAAATTACACGATGAGTCTGGTATTGAAGACTTTAGATTCTCTATTTCTGATTGAAAGAACCAACTGAATTCATCGCATGTTATAGAATTTGGTATTGCTGATTCTGTAGGGCGTTTCTTATTGGTTAGCAAGTTAATAGCCTTCCATATATTTGTACTGTTTGAATTATCTACAATCAAATTTTTAAAATGATCTTTTTTTATCCTACGAATGTCATATTTAACTTTATTCCTTAGTCTGCGGTAATTGATGAAGTCTTTATTTTTGTGTGCTGTATCTCGCTCTCTCATGATTTCCAGCACTTCTCTAGTGACCCATGGGGATTTATGTTGATTTTTGACTCGAACTTCTTTGATTGGCACGTGTTTATCGAACACATTGTATACTGTCTTCGTCCAGAAAGCTAATGCATCGTCCGGGTCAGGAAGTTGGTAAACGTGATCAAGGGCTGCTTTTCTTAAGTCTTGCAAAAATAAATCTTGGTTGAATGCTTTAAAATTCCTAAATTTGATACTTACATGTTTATGTTTAAGAGGTTTGAACCCAATTCTTGACCATGTACAACATACCGGGTAGTGGTCACTAACTGTACAAACAGGAACAGAACATTCAACAATATTATCTGGACAAGTAACATATATATGATCAATTATAGTTGAGGATGTGTCAGTAACCCTTGTGGGACGGTTTATTAGTTGTTTGAAATTGTAAGAAAGAATGATATCGTCCCATGTCTGGTTGGATTTAGGAATATCTATGTTAAAGTCACCTAATATCATGACTTCTCTACCTTCTGTAAACACTATATCCATCATTGTAGTGAAACAGTCATACCAATTGTACCCAGCACACGGATTCCTATATAGGTATCCAATGAGAAACGGCTGTTGGCTGGCTGGCTTCACCTCTAACCAAACACATTCTATCTCTACTGACTCGAGATCACTTCTACGGTAACAGTTGAGAGAATTGGAAATGTATACAGCAATACCTGTCTCTAATTTTTGATTTGCGTCTCTTCGAATTACTTTAAACCCCTTAAGAGTGATTTCAGAGTCGGATATTTTGTCGTTGAGACGACTTTCTGTGATTCCAAACACATGGAATTGTTTGCACAGTATTACCGAAAGCTCAGGTAATTTATTGAGCAAATGATAGATGTTGAGATGGCCTATACTTAGGCCATCTTTGTGAAGCCACTGATCGTGATTTGCGAACATTGCACGATGAAAGGATGATGTCGCTTGCGGTAGAAATTTTCAGAGTTTTTGAAACTTTATTTAGTAGTAGTTAAGACTATTAGATGGGGTAGGAAAATGTCTGTGCTGGAGTGACATCATGAAAGCTTGATGCAGGGCTGCAGGATTGTATTGCATTAGCTGTTGAAGTTGGCGGTTCCACTGATAGGAGTGTAGATTACCATCCAACGAGGGACCACTGCTGTGAGAGTTACTGGAAGTGCCTACATTAGAAGCATACATCGGGGGCACAGCAACATTGTTTAACGGTGTCCCCTTTGACACAATAGGGGGAGGATGCTTTATGGGCAAGGGAGGAAACAAACCATCATAGTTAGCAACATTGGGATTGGAGCATGGGTTGCTATCCACGGCATTGTATTCCTGGGGTATAGGCAATGGTGGTGCAGGAAGAGAAGGAGCATTTTCTGAACACTTAGATGCGGCTGTCGCCGGGGTGAAGTTCGGGTTACTCCTGTAACTGGTGCTGGTTGTTGTGCACGTTCGGGATATTTTATGTTCTTCGCTAGTATACTACTTCCTAGCTTGGAACAATGTATTTGATCCCTGTATAGTTTTTTCTTAGGAGCCCCGGACGACGAAGTAAAGTACGGGGTGTTATTAATGAAACTAATGGCATTGTCTTTACAAAATTTAAACAAAGTTAGATTGGCAGCATCGGCAGTCCGACGCTGGAATCCATAACATGGTGGAATGATGGATGAAATGAACATAGATGAGTTAGGAAATTTATTTCGTAACAGTACCTCCAGCGTAGATAGTTGTGAGGTGCTTATGATGTTATTATCCATTATGTCATTGACACCAATATGGACTGTCGCTTTTTTAATTCTCTCATTCACTTGGAATTTTCGCAGTGTAGCGGTAAGCCTATCAATGTCAGCGCCTGGTAGAGGAAAGATTGAAGTTGACTCGCTGTCAGAAGATGACATGCGATCACTATAGATTCCCTTCAGCAGGGAGTCTCCAATGATAACATGAGTTGCACTGTCATCAATTGTAAGGTCACGCTGCTGGCGTGTCCGCTTGGGCTGTTGTTGCCACTGACAACTGCGGTCTTTCTTGTGTTCTTGATTATTATAGCTTGCTTGCGTTGGTTGTTGATGCCCAGTAGTGGTAACAATTGAACTTTGTGATTCCTGGTCTGCTGCTGGAGAGTCTACACTTAAGGCCTGGAACCTGTTGCTGTATGAATATGGAGTATGTTCCACAGGAGCAAAAGCCTTTGCCCCGCTGGAATTACAAACGAGCAGATTGGGACAGCTTTGCCATACTAACAGACAAATATTGTGAAAACATAAATACACGATATGGTAACATGAAGCAAATGGTGGAAAGTCTAAACAGAGCAATAATACAGGCGGTCACTGAGTCTATTCCAAGAGGAGCGAGGAAACATTACAAACCATACTGGACTGAAGAACTACACATTTTGGAGGACAAAGTTGAAGATGCCAGGAAGACAGCAGAGAGAGAACAAACAATTGAAGCGAATATCTCTCTCAAAGCCATCTCAGCAAAATATAAAAGAACAATTAAACAAGGAAGTGCCTTGCTTACAGGAAAAAAAGGCTGCAAATGCACTAATGGAACACTATGCTAGTGCAAACAACATTGATATTACAACCGAACAGAAGAAAGCAATTAAAGACAAACAGATACATCATAGTAATACAGAGACAGCAGCAGAATATATGATGGCAAATCTAACAATGGAAGAAATGGAACAGGCAATGAATACCCTAAAAAAGATGAAATCGCCAGGAAAGGATGGAATCACAAATGAAATGCTAATAGGACTAGGCACTAAGGCAAAAAAGAAACTACTAGCAGTCCTAAATTACAGCTGGAAGAGAGGAATAGTCCCACAGGCATGGAAGGAAGCTATACTAATACCAGTCCCAAAGAAAGGAAAAGACCTGGAAGAACCAAATGGCTATCGACCTATCAGTCTACTTAGCTGTGTAGGAAAATTAATGGAACGCATTATCAATGGCAGGCTAACATGGCATCTGGAAGAAAACAAGCTCTTAACACCACACCAAGCAGGATTAAGAAAGTACAGATCCACTGAAGATCAAATAACCTATATAGCTCAGGAAATAGAGGATGCCTTCCACTAGCGGTCTGGATAGATTTAGAAAAAGCATTTGATAAAATATGGAAGGAAGGACTGAAAGTAAAACTGCAAAAAATACATGTTTGTGGGAAAATGTACTAAATGGATCAGCCACTACCTTGAGAACAGAACTGCCAGGACAAAAGTACAAGGACAAACCAGCAAAATGATGCTGTTGGAGCAAGGTGTCCCCCAAGGAGGAGTTCTTTCACCAACATTATTCCTAGCATATATAAATGACATCACGGAAAATTTTCCAGCCAGAGTACACACATCCTCCTTTGCAGATGACCTAGCCATATGGACATCTGAAGAATATATTAGTACAGCTAACAGCAGAATACAGCAAGCCTTATTAGCGCTAGAGGACTGGTCAAAATCATGGCTAGTGAAGATAAGTGAGGAGAAAACAACATGCACAGTGTTCTCCCTCTCAAATAAAACTCAGCAACCTAAGCTGGTATTGAATGGAAAAATATTGCGCCATGAAGAAAATCCAAACTATCTAGGAGTTACCTTTGATCGTCGCCTGACATGGAAGACACAGGTTGAGAAAAATCAAACAAGAGCAAGGCAAAGAATGGCAATCATGAAAAAGCTTGCTGGTACAACGTGGGGAGCAGATGAGAAAGTTCTCAAGAAGTTATATACTGGACGGGTGAGGCCAGTACTGGAATATGGCATTGCAGCTTGGGCAACAGCAGCTAAGTCAAACTTTAACAAAATAAGTAGAGTCCAAAATCAAGGAATGCGAATCATAACTGGAAGCCTGAAGACAACGCCTATTAATGAACTAGAAAAGATCACTTGTTTACAACCAATGCAGGATAGAAGAGATAGCAGAGCCCAGCAACAAGCAGAAAAATTCAGAAGATTGACAGACCACCCTATGTATAACAGGTTTAATGGTTTTGGAAAGGGAAGACTGAAGCGTAGCAACTTTGTAGAAACTGCAAAACGAAAGATTAGGGCAGATCCCATACTTAACATATCAACAGTCAAACCCATTTACAATGCACACAAGTTCCCAGCTTGGAGACAGCAGCAACTGCCTGAGATGATAGAAAACATTCCTGGTATTGAGAAAAAGAACACTCAGAATGAAACCGAAAGAAGAAAAATAACCCTAAACTACATAAAAGAACATTACCCAAGCAGCAATTGGACCCATGCATATACAGATGGATCAGCCAAAAATTCAATAGAAAATGGAGGAGGAGGAATTCTCCTAAATTTAAAAAATGGAGTGGAAAAAAAACAGTCAGTGGCAACTGGAAAATTTTCAAGTAACTTCAAAGCGGAGGTAGAGGCTTTGAAAACTGCAGCAGAAATGCTCTTGATGGAGGAAAATAAAGAGAAGCAAATAGCTATCTTCACAGATGCAAAGTCAGCTGTCTCAATACTGAAGAGCAAAAACAGCACAGAACTAGCTGACCTAAGAGCAGCACTCCATGGTCTATGCCAGAAATCCAAAAAAGTTGTAATACAGTGGATCCCATCACATTGCAGTATACCTGGAAATGAAGAGGCTGACAGACTAGCAAAAGAGGGTGGACGACTACCACAGCCTGACATAGACATAACCTATAATGAGGCAAAGAGGTTTATAAAAAGCACTTATAGAACCAAATGGGAATCAGAGCATCCAGGCCACCAGAAGGATGATGCATATTACAAACTCGACCGAAGAGAACAAGTAGCAATCTTCAGACTCTGCACAGGACATAACAGGCTGAAATACCACTTGTTCAATAAACTAAAGATAGGAGATACCGATGAATGTAATTGTGGAACTGGTAAAATGACAGCTAAACATTTGCTGCAGGAGTGCCCAATATATGCAGAACAGAGAAAGATATTTTGGCCCACACCTGCTTCATTTGAGGACAAGCTATATGGAGATATCAATAAGCTCAAGTTGACTGCAGCTTACTTTAACTACATTCAGGTTGACATTTAAAGGTGCATGAAGTATTTAGACTGCCGCACTTCATACCACAGGTATGTCGGTTCCAAAAGCGTCCCAGAGGCATGAAATGGAATATTTCTTGGATAGCAAATCCATTACGTGGAAAGTCCGAATCAAAAGCTCACGGCGCAAGAACGCAGCTCTGCTGTAAACAGGCACAACGCAATCACGTCCGGAAAAAAAACCTCCGGATGAATGCAGAAGAAGAAGAAGAAATGCCTTTTCTTAGTCGACAAAGGCTAAGTAGAGTGTTTCATTAAATTCGATTTATTTTTCTATAAGTCGTATAAGAGCAAAAATGGCATCTGTACATCCTGTTTTTCCTAAATCACTTAGCTGGGGTTCTATTGTAGTTCGTAATCTTTTCTCAAGAATTTTGCAAAATATTTTCCCAGTATGTCTCAAGAGGGAAATGCCTCTGTGTTGTGTGCAGTCTCTTTTGATGCCTTTGTTTTTCCAAATTGGAATGATGTCGTTTCCGTTGTCTTGTGTTGTCTGTTTTTCTAGCCAATCATGGTTAAATAGTCTAAGTAGCCATGCTGTTCCTACTTCTCTTGCTGCTTTAATTAGTTCATTTGCTATTTCATCTTATCCCACTGATTTATTCAATGGGGTTAATCTGACAGCTTCTCCAATTTCTTCTTTCAGTATGTCTTGTTCTAGTTCCTCGATGGCATCTGGGTCAGTTTCCTTAATTCCTGTGGCATCTGATGGAATGTTGAGAAGTACAGCCTCCATCTTTTTAGGAATTGTTTTTGTTCACTTATTAGTTCTCCCTTTTCGCTGCTAATTTCAGTTGGGTCAAAGGGTTCTGCTCTGGTTCTCATTGCACTGATCTTTTTGTAGAAGTTTCTAGTTGCCTCCTTGTAATTTTTTTTAAATTTAGGGTTTCTCCATATTCCCACCAGTCTTTTTGTTTTTCTCTCTTTACTATTCTGTTTGCATATCTTCTTTCTATATTCTAAGTAATCACGGTCCTGTTTGCTCTTCACCCACTTTTTATAGTTTTCCTTTTTGTCTTTTACAGCTTTCTTTACCTCTGCATTCCGCCAACTTATTTTCTTTATCTGTGTTTTGCAGACTCTGGAAATAAGATATACTATGCACTACAACATCTGCTAAAATCAAATGCGCTTTATCGTAACAACAAGATCATCATCATCATCTTCCACTTCTGCCGTCAAGCGTCGTGGGGAGGAATAATTTGTGTTCTAGCGCCCAGTGGGCGGCACTGGATAGTGTCATTCCGTGTGGTTGTACAATGTCTCTGATATCGTCAATCCATTTTCTTCTTGGACGTCCTCGTGGTCTCATCGCAGATGATCTTTGATGTAAGGCCAGTGATGGTAGTTGCTGATGTTGCATTCTAACGACATGGCCAAACCACTTGATCTTCTGTCTTTCAATAAATGTGGCACAAGGTGTTGATCCCACAGTCTGTCTGATAGTAGCATTTCTTACTCGGTCTCGGATTGTTAAGCTGGCAGCTCTCCTCAGGCATCTCATTTCGCAGGTGTTGATTTTGCGAAGGTGTAATTTGAATAAAGTCTAGGTTTGAGATTGGTAGCATAGGGTTGATGTGAATGTGCTGTTTATTATCTGTTGTTTTGCGGGCATGGGTATGTTTGGATGTTTCAGTAAGGGTGATAGTTGATATGTAAGTGCACTAGCTTTTTGACATCTGATTTCAATTTCTCTGTCCAATCTGCCATCTTCTGTGATCATACTTCCAAGATATTTGAATTCTTTAACTTGTTTCAGAGTTGTGTTATTTATCTGTATACTTAGTGGGCCTGGCAATCTGCTAACTTGAAAGATCACAATATACAAAACACTGATCAGACCAGTTGTGCTATATGGCTCCGAAACCTGGAGTACAACTAAAGGAGACGAAGCCTTGTTACAAACCGTTGAGAACAAAGTCTCAAGACGCATCTTTGGGCCCATTAGGGATACACAAAGTAGAGAGCGGAAAAGAAAAAGAAACAAAGACATTTATGATCTGTTTAAGTCCCCGCTAATCACTGGTATCATGAAGGCTAATAGACTGCAATGGCTGGGGCATATAGAAAGAATGGAAGATAATAGGGAAACAAAACTCGCTTACACTCAAGAAATAAATGACCGTAGACCCCGAGGTAGACCAAGAAGACGATGGAGAGATAATATACATACAGACCAACAAGCACTTGGAATCAACGACAGGCAAGATAAGGTCAACCAGAGAGACGAATGGAGACAGCTTGTATCTGCAGCAAAGAACCTCAATGGCTCGAAATGCTGAAGAAGAAGAACAGACTTTATTTTCAAAGGGTAACAAATTGGGCACACAGGCCCGTCTTACATTCGGCCCTTCCAATCACTCATCTTTCTTTCATCAACA
Organism: Cepaea nemoralis; assembly: GCA_014155875.1. Taxonomy (NCBI): domain Eukaryota; kingdom Metazoa; phylum Mollusca; class Gastropoda; order Stylommatophora; family Helicidae; genus Cepaea; species Cepaea nemoralis. Next base: position 218,249 of record JACEFZ010016569.1, read on the forward strand.
GTGCATAGGAAAAAACATTGTCAAATGAATTTTGTAAACATAAACAATGCATATTACTATGTTATGAGACACATCCACCACCCACCCACACTTCCCCCATTCACTCCAACCCCCCCCCCCACCCAACCACACACATAACCCACACACACATACATGCACCTACACATCTCCCCACACACACCTCTCACCCACCACACATCCCATCCACCCACACCCCAAGCACACATACATTCCCCAACCCACACATCCCCCACCCACACACATCCACCCACTTACACACATCTCCCCACCCACTCACATATCCTCTACCCGTCCCATTACCTACCAACAATCACTCACACACATATCCTCCTCCACCCACACACCTCCTCCTCCACCCACACACATCCAACCACCCAGCCAAACACACATTCTTCAGCCACACATCCCCCACGCACACACACACATCTCCCCGCCAACTCACATATCCCGCACCTACCCACACACAAATTCTGCACCCACCCACATAATCTCCCATCTCCAAGAAGAAGTGTTTTGCAGATTTCTGTCATTCATTCATTCATTCAGTAGCATGTCCTTTGCAGAACCTCGCTCCTATAACAACCTTCCGGAAAACCTCCCAATCATAAGCAAGATGTCCCGCTTCCGATACATCCATCTGGAGATCATCCGCCACATTCTGCACCCATCTTCTCTTTGGCCTTCCTCTTCCTCTCTTCCCAGGCGTATACCTCACCATTATTGTTCCCTCCAAACTTTCATGACGTTTCAAGTGACCAAAATATTTCAATTTTCTTTGTTTTATCGTCTTTAATAGCCAACCTTCTTCAGCTCTTGAAGTATGGATGCATTTGTTCTTTTCTTTACCCAAGATATTCTTAGAACTCATCTATAACATTTATATTCAAATGCATTTATGCGCTGTTCAGCTTGTTTAGTAAGTGTCCAAGTCTCACATGCGTATGTTACAATGGGAAAGATGCATGCTCTTAAAAATCTAATTTTTGTAGTTCTGTCTGTCCCACTCCATAATTTATTCAGTTGTTTTAATCTTTGAAGAGCAATTGATAGTCGTAGTTTAATTTCTTTCATTGTGTCGCCGTTGTTGGTAATCAATAACCCAAGATATTCAAAATTTTCCACTACCGCCAATTTTTCCCCATTAATGTATATTTCTTTCTCCATAGTAGTTTTATCTGTATGCATTATCTTTGTTTTTGCTATGTTAAGATATAAGTTGTGATTTTCACTATTCAATTGGGTTGAGGCTATTAGGTTTTCTTCTTCTTCTTCTTCGTTCATCCGGAGTTTTTTTTCCGGATGTGATTGCATTGTGCCTGTTTACAGCAGAGCTGCGTTCTTGCGCCGTTAGGCCGACACATCCGACTTCTGCGGGCATTTGTTGACCGGGTTAACCTTCCCGGGATTAGGTTTTGTATACCAATCTGTGTTGTGGATAGCAATACTGTCATCATGCAAGATGTTAATGAAGTTTTTGACTGTTTTAAATATCTGGTAGGCATCATTACCAACATGTGACTCACCGATAAGCATGGGTGACCAGGTTTTGCTGTCTCACAGGATTACTAGAGTCTTAGGTCAGGTCCGTGTTCTAGTTAAGATTATCCATCCATCCATCATGTGCCATGCCGGTAAGCGTGGGCGGTCATGTTCTGCTATCTCACTCGATCACCAGAGTCATTGATCAGCTCAGTGTTTCTGTCTCGACTATGCCATGTGGCCAAGCCATCCAGGTATTTACTTCTCGGTCTTCCCCTTGGTCTCTTCCCTTCGTTCTTGCCAGTCGTCACCAAGTTCTCCAAGTAATTTCTTCTCATAATATGCCCAAAAAATTTTGACTGTCTACGTCTAATGACTCTAATCAGTTTACGATCTTCATTTGTTTCTTGAAGGACTTGCTCATTGGTTTTTCTGTCTGTCCATGGTATTCTTTGCATTTTCCTCAGAAACCACATTTCCACAGCCATCAGCTGTTTTTCAGCTTGACTGCTTATTGTCCATGCTTCACATCCATACAAAAGTATAGGTTCTATGTAGCACCTCAACACTCTTTTTCTTGTTTCAATTGATATCTTTTTATTGGTCAGTATGTTTTTCATCTTGCAAAAGGCTACCTTCGCAATGGCAATTCTTGTTCTAATCTCTTCAAGGCATCTCCCATCAGATGTTATGACTGTGCCGAGATAACAGTATTGATTCACTTGTTTAAGAATATGCCCATCTACTCGTATATCACATTGTGGTATTTCCTTCTTCCCAGTGACGACCATAGTCTGTATCTTCTTAACATTCAGTTCTAACCCTAGTTGTTCACTGTGTGCAACAACCACATCTACTAAATGTTGCAGGTCCTGTTCATTGTCTGCAATCAAGACTGTATCATCTGCATATCTAATGGTATTGACGTGGCGTCCCCCAATGTTGATTCCTTCCGTATCTTCTATATAAGATTATACCATTTGCCAAAATCATCTAGATATTTATCTTCTTGTCTTTGTCTTGCTTTTGTTTCTTCAAGTTTGCCATTTGTCACTACATATTCAAGTTTATACTCCTCATAGCTTATGAAACAGTTGTTGACTATCTACATCAATTTCTTTAATATATTTTCCGTTTGTAACTGCTTTTTAAAGGCGAGATTATCATTAGTGTTTCTGCCAATCCATTGTATTCTTTTAATTTTTCTTAGTGTCCACATTTCTACTGCTATCTGATATTTTTCATCATGTCTGCTTAATTTCCATGTCTCACATGAATAAAGCGGTTTAGGCTCTTTATAGCATTTAAGCTCTTTTTCTCACTGCTGATGACAGCTTTTTTTTTTATTGGTTAAGTATGTATTCTATCAAAACAAATACATGAAAATTAGTTCTATTATGGAGTTGGGAACCTTAATCGTAAACTGATTAGAGGCATTAAACGTAGACAGTCAAGATTTTTTGGGCATGTTATGAGAAGAAATGAACTGGAGAACTTGGTGACAACTGGTAAGATCGAAGGGAGGAGACCAAGGGGAAGACCGAGAAGTAAATACCTGGATGGCTTGGCCACATGCCATGGTCGAGACAGGAACACAGAGCTGATTCACGACTCTGGTGATCGAGTGAGATGGCAGAACATGACCACCCATGCTTACCGGCATGGCACATGATGGATGGATGGATGGAGTTGGGTCGGTCAGTGAGCAAAGACTAAACATGGCGTGGGTTTTTATTACATCCTGAAAAGAATGCAATCTGAATTTCAACACTGAATTTATATCAGAAAGAATAATACTAATACAGATCAAAGAAGGCAGAAAGACAAATATTTTGATAACCTTACAGACACATTAAACAATTTCAGTGAGACAGATTAACTTATTGTAATGGGTGATTTCAACTGGAGAAAAGGTACAAGAACACCGTGGGATGAAAGCATGAGGCCATTCAGCGACACAGAGGCTGAATGTAATAGCAATGGTGAACACCTACTTTATATGTACTCCTAACAAAGACTAATAATAACAAATAGCTTTTTCCAACATAATCACAGCCACACCAAAACCTGGTATAAATGGAACAACATAGATCAGGCATCTCAAATTGACTTTATTCTACTTACGAAATCAGACAGAAGATCACTAATGGATTCAACAGCACTCCCAAACACAGACATTGATACTGATCACAAACCAGTTATAATAAAAAAGAATTTAACATACAGGAAAATAAGAAACAAAAAGGTAACAACAGGTGTCATCAGTTATAAGAGGTTTTGGGTAAACCAGTTCCGTCAAAAGCCACCACACTGTGATTCAGGGTAGACTTGATCTCCCAGGACTTGAAGTCTGCGCAGAACAATTCTGGCAAATACTTTCCCAATGATAGACAGAAGTGAGATACCCCTATAGTTGTTGCAGTCGCTCCGATCGCCCTTGTTCTTGTTCAGTGCTATGATGCTTGAATCTTTGAAATCCTGTGGGATTGTGGTATGTTAAAATAGAAATGGGAGAAGAATCCCCAAAATCTTAGTAGCCAACTATTATAAGGAAACTAGAACTGGCTCGTATAGGTAAAGTTTCCTCATAGAGGCCAGGAGAGCACAGAGAAGTCACTGCATTCAGCGGAGGAGAAATCTCACTCTGGATAACCTGATGCGTGTTGTTTCCTTGCCACATTCTGCTCCCCAAAGTTGATGTTAAAGTATCTAACAATTTTACTTGTAACTCCATAAAAACAAGACACAAGTCACCAAGAAAAATAACCAACTCCCTGCTATAAATTATAATACTATCATGGGATAACATGGGGGAGGGAGTGTTCATCTGGCATATTAAAAATATACACAACTCAAAAATAACACATCAATAAAAGACATAATACGACCACTAATTATCTCCAGTGTTTGGTTATACTGTTACTGTGTCCTCATAAATGAGTACTTAAATTAACTGATTGCCTGCCAAACAGAAAAGTGGTCCTGACCAAACAGATATTCATGGCAGAAAATGGGAAAATGGGATGTGACAACAATGTTGTGAAAATGGTAAAAATTGTACCAGATATACTGCATAATATATCAAATTAAAGGAGATTGCACAGGGAACACGACGGTGTTAATAATTAATTGATAGGTTAGAAATATTATGATAATAATGAGAGGTTTAGTAATAATTTAAATTAAAAGGGTGAAAGTTATGACAAATTTCAACTTACCAAGGCTTTATTTTGTATCCGCTGCAGCCAGTTAAATTTGCTGAATAATGTTACATACACCACTTTTGTTCAATAATATCACAAGAACTGCACCACAACACCAATAAAATACAATTAAAACATAATATTTTACAGCACATAATTTTCACACAAAATGATTGATTAATTGATTGATTGATTTAGGAACCGACATCACAGCATTCAGGGTATTCCCATAAGCGCTCCATCCCCATCCTCAGCAGCCAGCGAAGAGTTCCAACACCAACAGTACCAGTAGCAATCTGATTATATGTCCGTCTTGCCTTTCCTCTGAGCGTCAATCGTCGGCCAGATCCACTCGTCACTCCTCGCTGTCTCATTCTTGCCAGACCATGGTGACCCATTTGCTCCTGCGAGGTGTACACGTGCTCCCACAAGGCCGCAACCACGTCTGCCTTGTCATGCATCAGTACTCCAAGTTTTGCCGAGCCAGCCAATCTTTCCGCCTGTTCATTCCCCAGCACACTCACATGCTCCGGAGAAAAGATCCAGGCGATGCTTGCCACCCATGGCCTCTGAAGCGAAGCAAGCCACTCTGCACAAAGCTTGCCTGTCCTCACCTTCCTCAGCATGCTTTCTGAGTCAGTTACAATCATGATGTGTGTGTGTGTATCGTATTCTCCATCCGGCGGAAAGCTGCACTGACCGCCTCCACCTCCATTCTTAAGCTGGATGTTGTATCATATGCCAGGCTCTCCTGCATCAAAATTCGACCATTAGCTTTTGCTAAGAACCCCAGGCACTTCTCCTACCTCTCAACACCAAACCATCTGTGTAGATAATCACATCACCCGAGTGAGCATTATCCTGAATTAGTTGCTGGATTTCTACTTCCGTGGCCTCTGCTGGCCACTCCCTGCACTCCCGGCTCAATGTGAGTGCATGTATCACACAAAATGGAAAAGGTCAGGAACACACCAGGCAGATTACTGAGGAGTAGAGTACTGAGAAACAATATAAACACTATTTTCTATTTAGTTATAATTATTATTATTCTAAATTTAATTATTTAAATACTCCTTAAATATTTTGTGACAGGCAAAGCAAATTTAGTGGATCAAGTGTGGCCCATTAGCCCAAGCATAAGTCGGCATGTGCCATCATATTATGAAAAACTTTCACTGTTAGATTTCCTTCTAAATAATTAACTAACTACTGCACGTGGTGTTAGTTTTAGAATCTTTCACTAAGTCCTTTACATCACAATAACTATAATATAAAATTGTTTAAAACTGTAATTTTATTAACATATATGAGGTCCAGAACCAGAAGGTATTGTCACTTCGAATTTCGAATCACTACAGTCTTTTCAAATCACAACAAACTCAATTTCTCCTTAAAAAGAAATGGATCCTAGTGCCTTGTATCACACTGCCGGAAGCGAAATCTTTCGTTGTAAAGTTTAATTAAATGGGGCACTAAAAATTGCGGGGGGAAAAAGGAGAAATGGAACAAATAAAACACTATCTATACTGAACCGACCTATTGGTTCGCGGGTGCCAAAACCATTCTATGGAACCGACCTATCAGTCTGCGACAGGCAATCAGTTAACACTGTTCAAATTGTTCATGAGTTCACAGAAAATACAAAGTCCATTAAATCTCCATGAAATCTATTAAAACAACTGTTCATGTGGTCTACACACCCTATCTTGAAAATGTCTATAAGGTCAGGATACTAAAATTGTGGGTCATCTGGTTGATATTGCTACTATTGTTGGCCATGGTATCAGGAAATTCATAAAATACTTAGCTGACTTCCACAGTGCTCGGGGTGCTGTAATCAGAGGAATCAGTGATGTTCACCACACTTCCAGCAGTAGCAAGGCAAATCCCTTCATCTTTAATAAATGACTTTGACCCTCCTGATGAAATTATTCAGCATTCAGAATTCTACCCCACTGTCAGCCAAAAAGACCACCATTCCTGATGTTTTCAGGACTTAGGAATTTCCTATACAAAATTTCCTAACTGAATACACATCCTTTCTCTTGAACGAATCTCGGCCGATTGCAACTAATATTTGAATTCTGTGCAAACCTTTCCTCAGCTCACCTAATTAACATAATGTATGTTAATGTAAATTTCTCTCCCCGCACCAATCAAAATTGCTCCAGCTGAGCCCTCTCCTCGCATGAAAAACATTGTCATTCTGGCAGGTGCAGCTGTTGATGGGGGGTGCGTGGTCTCGAGGTATGGTGTCCACCTCGAGTGCGGGATTTTTTTCACGTGGACTTCTAGTAATAAAATTTTCCCTGGTCTCTGGGTAGTGAGATCGGATGCCCGTGTGTATTGTTGCGCACGTTAAAACAATCCCTTGGCAGTTGGAAATCGAAAAAGAGTAGCCTAACGACGCTGCCCGGGCAAAATTTCGAGTTAAAAATCTACCCAAAGTATTTCAGGATCCTCGCCGGTGCTACGGAGTTCGTGCACTGAGCTGAGTTTCTCCAGGCTCAGGTTTGAGTGAGGAGGAGAACGGAGCGCTTATAGGTTGTACCCGTGTGCCGTGATGTTGATCCATCGACTAAACTAAACTAAGCAGCTGTTGATGTTCCGGATATTGCGTGGGTGGTAATTTTGGAGTGGCCTGCCTCAGTTGTGTGCAGCTGTTCTTGTAGTTGCCACTTTCAAAAAGTCATAATATTTTTCCAAGTTGAAACTGTTCTCACTCTGTATTCATAATGATGTTGTGTGGCGTAAACATAAAAAATTTCACACTTGTCCTTCTCGCCAGCATAGCTCTATTAGCTGGTGAATCTGTAGAGTGAGTGTGTCTTGATTACGTCTAATAACCTCTATTGGAATTCCATCCTTACCTGGAGCCTTGCCATATGCAAGTTCATCTGTTAGTTTGGTCTCGCTTGAGTAAAGCTCCAAATAGTGCTCTACCCATCTATACATCTGCTGTTTCTTATCAGTGATTATTTCTCCAGTCAAGGTTTTCAGTGGTGCACTTCTTTTGATTATTGGACCACAGGCCTTCTTTATCCCCTTTAAATTTTGTGTATTTTCATCTTTCACATTATCATTTTGTATGTATGACACTTGATTTTATCATGTATAATATAACATTACTGTAATGTGAGCGAGAGCGTTGGTGAATGGGAGGGAGAGAGAGAGAAAAGAGAGAGAGAAAAGAGAGAGAGAGAGAGTTGAATTGCATCACTAATTTTTAAGTTACAAAATGTATATGTACAATTTTTCTCCATTTTCTTTACAATTTTGTGACAATGCTCACGACAATCGTCACTGTATGTGTGTGTAAAGTGTGGGAGTTTGATCATAATAGTAGGTTGGGGGGTGTGTGTGTGGGTGGAATTGTGATGTGTGTGGGTGGGTTCAGGATGTGTTGGTGGGTGGGGTGGGATTGTGTGTGTGGGTGGGGGATTTGTGTGTGGGTACGTGCGGGATGTATGGGTTGGCGGGGAGATGTGTGTGTGGGTGGGGATGTGTGTTTGGCTAGGTGGCTGTGGGTGAGTGGGTGGAGGAGGATATGTGGGTGGATGATTGATGGTGGGTTATGGGATGGGTGGGGGATATATGTGAGGATGGGGAGATGTGGGTGTGGGGAGATGTGTGCAGGTGGGGGTGGTTGTGGGTTTGGGGATGTGGGTGTGGGATGTTTGGGTGGATGGGTGGGGAGTGTGGGTGAGAGATGTGTGGGGGAATGTGTGTGGGTTGGGGGATGGGTGTGGGTGATGGATTTGGGGATGTGTTTGTGGGTGGGGGATATGTCTGGCTGGGTGGGGGTGTGTGGGGCTGGATGGAGGATGTCCCATTTTTCCTTCTGACAAAACGGTACATTTATGATGTTCCAACTTAGGCCACCAATCTCCATTTGTATACCCTGGACCTCTCTTGCACTGTGATTCCACTGGCTCAAGTCAAGTGCCAAATGCTTCACTCCTTTCTTCACCAGCAGACCTTGCCCATGTCTCTTCTACCCAGTAGGGTTTGTATAACTGACGTACCCAGGGCAATGGTATTTGTCTGTATTTAACTCCTGGAGCATGAAGACATCAAAATCATATATTAGCCTCTCCAATACAGGACCTCTCTGCCTGGCACTACGACAGTTTCAGTATCCCACTCTTACATGGTTGAAACCTAGTCTCTCCACGTGTGTTGCCGGGGCCCATAAGGGAGGCAAAGAATAGCAACACTGCAGCCTACCACGTATGTTTTAAGAGGCGACTAAGGAGGCTTGATGGTTCCGTCACCCTGCTACTGAGTGAGTGCGTGGCACGACACTGTGAGCTGTGAGTTTTGTGTGAAATGCTTTTGAATCTGCCCGAGGTTTTTTGGAATGTGACTGCATGTTCGGAGCGATGGCAGATGGCTATGTCCCAGAGTTGACCGGTTTTTGCCTTATGCAGAAATGCGTGGCTGCTGGGCTTCTGGTTGACTGCCACTGCCATCGACGATGAAGTGCATTTCGTGGACTGTGTGGGTGAACATCTAGGAAACATCCAGATGGGAAAAGGACTGCCGATTCCATCAGAGATAAACTGGGTGTTTCGTGGGGGACTATTGTGTTGACATTCTGGCGGCAGCATTATGCACAGTGTATCTGTGCGGGCTGTTGTTTGTTGAGACTCCTGTCTTTTCCACTTTTCACATATGGCAGTGGGGAGCATTTTGTGTGATATTCACTGGCACAGGAACGGAGCATAATGGGGACGACCCGTTGCTGTGAAGTTGGAACTGCGACTAACTAACTAACTAACTCTCCACTTTTCATCTTGTTCTCCTGGCGCCTGCCCTTCTATTTCTATGCCTTCTTCTCCCACCATTTCCTCGCCTTCTCCTCCTCACTCTCTCTTCGCTAGCCGCTGAAAGATGTGTCAAGCGTAGAGCACGTGCTCCGTAGCTCCGGCGACGATTCCTGTGTTTAATTAACTCCATAAGCAAATTTTGGATATTGCAGGGGAAAAAACGGTCACCCTAGCATTGCCTGCTTACTAGGGAAGGGGCAGGGGATGTCCCTCAGGAGTCCATATGCCTGACGCCGCCCCACCCGCATACCAGACGTTCCACGTTCACGACCAACTCACCCGTGGCCATTCAGTCCTCGGCACGTCGGTCCACCTTAAACTTAGGGGTTTATAATCAGAGTTTTCCATTTCCTAGATTGGCTGCTTTAATAGCTAACGGGCCCAATCTACCCGGGGGCAAGAGGTTCCAGCGCCTCATTCCTGGCGAACACAGTATATACATGTATACAGGGAACAAAACCAATGTAATAAAAAATCTATCAAATTGTAAGTACATAGTGAAAGTCACCATACGATGGAAACATAACTCTCGTCAGCAAACGAAGCAGTGATGGCAACAGTAATCTGGTAATCAGTACTCTAAACTGTATACCTTGAGCTCTGAAGTATGACATGTGACCAAATTACACACTGACAACCAGGACAACCCACATGACTTCTGCCGTATGTCAATAGATGAGGTGGGATTTATTAATTAGCCTTGTGTTTTTTAAGCTACATATTCTAGCTACAGTGCATGTAGATTTTGTAACCAGCAGCTTCAGTGCATTGGAGGTTCGCTTGGAAGTTGTAACCAGTTTCATTCAGAATGTCCAGATGTTGTATCAAGGACTTATCATCGAACATGCTCGTCTCTCGGATGGTGTCCAGGACTTTCCCAAAGGATTGGATTCTGAACATTGGTGGATTTTTTTAAAACCAGGCTCTTACATAGATCAGAATATCCTGGCAGTCCACTGCCACAAACTGATCGCTGTCTTTATGTCTTGCCGCTTTTTTAAAAATTGGCTTAGGGTGCATCAGTTTGGGGGTCGAGTGGATTGTAAAACATAATCATTGCCAGATCCTTTTATTTGACAACGGCATGAAAGTTATCATCGTCCAGCCCAAACACTTACTGACCGTCAAAGAAAACATCATAGGGTTGAGTAACATAGAATTGATTGTTGCCCTGGGCGTAACTGTTCATCATAGACAAATTGTTCATCACCACTTTTGTCCAGAGCTTGGAGAAGTTCAAGGAGTATGCATTTTCATAGGCCGGTGTAACGAGTTCACCTTGGGTAGTGAGAGTGAACCACACCCGAGGTGTCTCTGGCACTCCCGTGTATTCTAGCCCCAGGGGTTGGACAAGCAGATACACATTTTTACTCTGTGGTTGATCTCATATTAGTTAATTACGTCTACAAGCCCCTCCAGATTCTAGACCCCCACTAACTACCTACACCTGTGGAACAATGAACACTTAGGCATCGTCCGAGACCACACTCAATCATTATACAAAGAGCAAGTCAACTTACATAAAGTTTATTCTACCCTTGAGAATATAGAACTGAAATGAACATCCTGATAGAATAATCTATTTACACAAATAGAAGATAGAGTAGAGACAGAATCAGAGATATAGTTGTCTTCATCGAGTTGAGAAGTAGATTGGATGCAGATGTCCCGTCCAGTCGGTCCGCCACTCACCCGGCTTCCTTCCAGTGAGATGACTAGAACCTTGGAGACCACTCCGTCTCCAGAGCGTGGATCCACAACAATAGAGTCACTGCTGGACCACACTTCACTGGACCAACTGCATCTGTATCACTCCCACGGAGTCACTGTTAATACAGTTCTCGAACAATACCGGTTGGGAGACAATCCTCCTGGACTTGACTCCAAGTATTCGTTACTTCGATGAACTTAAATAGTCACTGACCAATCGAATGGTCTGTCACTCATAGCACAGTCCCACTGCAGAACGGATCTGTCAATGACCAATTCCATGGTCCCTTCATCACATCACAGGAACATGGATGGAAAAATGTCAATGACCAATTCAATGGTCTCTTACAGTCACACTGCTTGTAGAATCAGATATGGCTACTGAAATGTTACTGAGTCCTACTCGAACACAGTTTATAATCTTCATACTGAGACAGTACATTAATAGAATCAGACATCTATTTCACGGAAACAATTCAGGTTGGACTATAATCCATAGTCCCTTCCACCGGGTAACACTTGCCACAAGTCAATAGCTGGTGTAGTTCTTCTCAAGACCTGCCCCTAGAGCTGTCCAAAGAACCATTCAAGTGTCTGAAGATCAGTTACTTCTGCGTTTAGGCAGAACCACCGTCATAATATACGGTCCGGTGTTTCCTTTCGTTGAGCATGATTACTCAAAATGCTGAAATGTTCCTGGCAGAAACAGAGTATCTTCTATTATCGAAAACATCACAAACCATCACTTCCCACACGTGCACCTTCAGGGCAGTTGTATTTCTTGATGCAAACTTCACGCATGGTGAATCACATTGGGTACCTGGTGTGGTTGAGTCTGGCGTGATAAGTAAAGAACTGAACCCTTCGCTGTGTCACACGAAGTGGTTTCCTGCCAACAACAATTATAGTTGACTGGTTCCTCAACAGGCAAACTCCTGAAAAGGAAGAGCGACCGGTGAGAGTATACTGGCCCAAACATTAGTCCACATGCATCCTACCAATAACTACTCAACCCTCAGTCATGCTACTTAGTTATGCATATAACCAAAGCATTATCTCTATATGGAGAGTAGTAAAGCATGGGTTCCCAAATGTCAGCTGGCCTCACAGAACAGCCCGTCAAACAGAGCAAGAAATCAGAATGACGAGTCTGATCGTAGGTCTCACCTATCCCTAATCATCTACCAGTCGTCGCTAACGTCAGTAGTGATACCAAGCTGTTATTGTTCTAATTTAATCGAACTAAACAAATAGGTAAAGAGTCCCTGGACTCGTTCCTAACATCATCAATGTTCATTAAGAAACATAATCTTGATCAATATACCATCCCTCGGGATATAGGAATAGGACATGATCACATCCACTATGTACACAAGCCTGTTTGCTGGTGGGATCACCTGCCCACGCCATAGCAAACTCTTCTTATCAGACTCTGCCTTAGAGTCAAGAAGCCTTCTTGAGAATACATGTTCCCCACATGTTCCAAGGGTAATGTTCCAGTTCTGTCCTCCCAAGTGGTTTAGCCTTGGCCTGGACTGAACTTCATCGTTGGTTTGGCCTACCAACCCATACTTTCATAACTTGCTTTCACATCCCCCATATCCTATATTTCCCCAGTCTCATACAGCCTCCTTGCATCCTTCCATACTTCCAGCACCTTAGCATTCACTCGCACTAGCGCCAGTATGAAAGAACCAGGATAGCTTAGACAAGATTTCAGAACGCATATTTATATCGCGACGGCACGCAGTGTTATCACGCGTCGAGCTATTCGGCGTTCGGAATTACTCCAGGAAGTATCACATGCCATGACCTAATATATATACACAATGTCACATCATATATATATATATACATATATATCACCAAAGCAAACTTACCTTACCACAGAAATCCGGTGTTCCACACAATGAATTCACTATTAAGTTATTACACAATAGTTACATCATTCCTGGTGGCACAGAACTAAGTTCTTCCTTTACTTAGTAACTAAGCACAAATGTTGTCTGAATCTCCACCTACCAACTTACCTGGTTTTCTAACCGTTCTTCTGGCTTCAGCAACTGACTGACATAATCTAAGTTTCCATCCGGCACAAGTAACTATGTTTTATTCTAACACAGCAACCTAATAGATGCAACGATTGGCAATATATGGTACATATATTTGGAACCCAAATCGCCTACATCACATTACCGCGTTCCTAACAGCTGATTCGCGAGCACACAGTAAACAAACACACGATTCGCTGTCAACTGCGTTATCGATCGGTTTGCTCATTAGTATGCAAGGACATCCGCATAGGTAATGAGGTTAGAACAATGGCGTGTGGAACACACGTACAAAGTTAAATGATTTAAACAAATATCTACCTGAAGGGTGAAAAACCAGATTTCCAGTCAGCTTCAGAACTGTTCAAGGGCTTCTCAGCTTCCTTTCCATAACAGTCAGCCGAATCATGGTTGAGGTGAGACGCAACACAAAAATGGCTCACATCAGGCCTGCGTCTGTTCTCTTCGAACAAAAGTAAGTGAATGACTGGTTTAGCCAATTTCCCGCTTCGTGCCAACTCAATGCGCACTAGAAGCGAGTGCTTCTTGAGAAAAGATACTTTCTCGGGAAACCGTCATTCCCCGCCTAGAGTTTCTAGATCTCTCTGCACGAGAATTTAGAGCGATACCCAACATCACAGGTTACTCGAATTTCGGTGTTTCGAGAAGATTCTAGATAGCAATTCCTCCATCGGCTTCCCTCAGTCTATTTTTAGCTGGGAAAGTCCCCCGATGACGCGCCAAAATAGTGCGGGATCTTGACGACCCAAGACAGATAAACGCGTTTCGTCACAGCCGGTACAGTGCCATTCTGGGATAGAGTGTCTTAAGGGTGGTAAATCCACATGTACGCTGCCTCAAGATTCTGGAGCCGAGATCCGTGTGCCAGGATAGTTCAAGTAAATGCTCTCGTCAGGGTCTGGCTTAGGGGGTCTCGGGGGAGGCACGTTGTGGGTATGCGCCTAGCATCGGCTTGAGAGCTTCTGGTAGTTATTTTATGGGAAACTTCTCACAGATGTGGTGTTGTTGTGACCAAATTTTGATACATAATTGTTCTAAACGTAATTGAGGAGACCCAGGAGCTCATGGGGAGTCTAGCAGCTCATCGTGAATGTGTTGTAGCTTTAACTACTTGTTTTACGCAGGATGGCAAACGTCTGGCCGCAACTGACCAACCAAAGGAGTAGAAGGTGGGCGTTCTATGAAAACTCTGGAATTTTGGTGACGACTCTATAGTCCCCTTGGAAAGAATCACATCTTCTTGGGTTACAGATCATCTAGCACTTCATAAGGATTTGTTGTTGAGACTTGTGCCGCACCGTAAGCTTCGGTCCCCATATATAATGGATCTACAGACGACACGCTTTCTGAATCAGTAGACTACTGGTGTGTAGATGATCTTTGTCTGTATGAAACAGTTGTTGATAGCGACTGATCGCTGAAACCGATATGCGATTGTGACCATGAGAATGCTTGGCTTGAGAACTGTAGCTCGTGATAACTAGCTGGGAATCTCACAGTTATATTTACTAGGCAACATTACCTTTTGATCTGAGCTCTGATACAGCACTCCGCGACAGAACTACAGAACTAGCACCACAACTTTGTCAGCTACCAGAGCTCATTCAATGGCATTCCACTGCCGGAACACAATAAACACAATGAAAATAAACATTGCGCGGGAAGAAAGGGGAAAGAACGGGCGGAAAGAATGAACAACCATCTTGCCTCATCTTGATGACGTAATCTAGTCTGCATCATACATTCTAATCTTCTGTCTACACTCGTCTTCCCTGGCGGCATTTCTGTATCTCCATGTTGCACATAGGTGCCGGGCATGTGGCCCCTACGACTGGGAATTTTTCCTCGCTTTACCTCCGTTTTCGAAAGTGTCAGGCATGTTGTATATTTTGACTGCCGTGGTGAATTTCACACGTGTCTGGTTGACCGTCTTATCTCTCGGGCCGAGTGTAGGCGTTAACCCGTGGTCTCTGTCACCTGTCGTCCCTGGGGGGAAGTGGAATCAACAAGCACACTTTTTAAATTCCCTTTCCTCAGCTTGGGCTTCTGCCGGTCCCTTGTCTACACACCCCCTTTCAGTCTCTGGGTCACCATCTCTCTCTCTTCTTACCATAAGACCATACCCCTTCTCACATTCCTCCAGAACATATCACACCAACACTGGCTTTGAACAAACTGATAAAACATTTAATGCAGAAAAGTGTCACGTGTGTGTGCAATGTATGTGTATGAAGATATGTGGTGTAGTCTATCGTAAATGTGAGATATACTCAGGTAGTTCAGGATCAGAGTCAACTTTCATCATCGTGCTCCGGCCATACCACTGCACGACATTACAAGATCAGAAGGAGCTCACCCGATGATGTGTCTCTCCTGCCGATTGTTGACTTCTTCCTGTATATCTTGGATAGTTTGGATGTCTGGTCACCAATGAGTGATTGGGTTAGTTACAGTCCCTTAGGTCGACACAGACGGTGAACATGTATCTAATATAATCCAGTGATGGAAGGACACAACCACTGGTCCAATAACATCTCCACTAAACATTGCTGTCGGTCAATCTACGAAATGTTTCATGTCATTAGGGGAAAATGTTATTTATTTATAGTCTTTCCCCTCGTATACTTCTTCTGGTAACTATCATAGTTAATAATTCCGTGGTTGTTTGGAATACAGCCACTGATCAGTCTCTCTTCCCGCGAATCACTTTCTATACTCAACTGAAATTAGGAAGTGTTAGATCTTCTTTAAGGAACAGGGTTCAATTGTTGATGTCAGTTAGCACTGCACCAGGGTATTGCCATTTTCCTCATCTCTAAGTGGTAGGTAAATTTTCTGTTCTAGTGGAACCTTTCGAAGAGAGAACACCCGTTGATAGCAACCCGACTCAGACGCATTATATGTGAATGTAGGCCTAAGGCCGTACTCAGACTTTAATATCTAGATCCTCATAGAACCACTCTGGTATAAGACAGAGGAGTTCATCACATTACCTGAGACGTGGTAAGAAAAGGAATGACCAAAGGGAAGCGAATACACCCCAGTAGACACCCTACCGGAAAATCCCACCATTGATCTTCCCTTTATTCCCCCCCCCCCCCACCACTTTCAATCTCCCTAAATATCATCCCACTACATTAGTCTTAACCCGCTGAGTTAAACAATATATTACTTGACCTAGTTTAAGCTATGCATCAGCCTACTGTTGCCGACACTCCTATAATAAGTTCACACAACGCAACCTTACTACACTCGATTCCTAAACTCTATCAGGTAGGTACCTTATTTAAATTCTTCCAAGTCAGAATCGAAATCACATCTTCACATTAAGGACAAAATTTCCGTTGCTGTTCACATTAGACATCGTGATTTCTTTTCATATTTTGAAATGGAACAACTCCACCCTCCTTTTTGTTTCAAACCATCCTGCACACTGCTCCCAATTTTAGTTATTTTTCCGACCGCCGAGAATGTTGCCTGTGGGACGTCACTGACTTGGCCAGCAACCAAGTTAAGCTCTCTCATCTTTAGATCCGGGTAAAACAACATGCCGACGAGTCTCCTTTGATCCTGGGGAAATCTCAAAGAATCCTGACTGTGTTTGATCTGATGAAACATACCCACCCCCCCCCCTCCCCCCACAACAAAAAGTTGCAGCGGCCTAGACCGACTGTCTCTGGCCTTTCATCATTCAGGTCGACTACCTCCAGTAATTCCGTGACAGTCTCTGCATAAAAGGAAGCAAGAAAGTAACACCTCTCCGTTCCCTTTGATATAAGGGGCATTCATTTGAAATCCGTTCATGCCGCACCGCGTGTAATTGCATACGTTGAACATGATCATGTCATAATCATGTGATGAGTAGTGACCAGTGAATAAAAGAGCAAGTGCTTATCGTTCCATGATGCATAGGTTCTATTTCTGACCATTGAAAAAATGGCCAGGATGTTCCAATATCCGTCCAAAGATGCTCAAAGGGCAGTGAATCAGTTTCTTTCATTTGAAGGATGTCGACGAGTGGACATTCATCGAAGAATGCAGGCAGCGTAGGGAACACTTCTGTTATGGGTACTTTGTGTATGTATTTTTTTTTCTTAATCCAGACAATTTTATATAATGCACGTTGAGAAGAGAGTGGGGAAAAGGGTGGTGGGGGATTATAATGGTATGCTTATCAAATCTAAGCAGTATTTCTCTATCTGTGCTTTATCCAATTAAATCAACTGAATATTGATCAACACACCACTGTTCTTCACAAATATAACAAGAACTGCTCCTTGACACCATATTTAAGGCGGCATATATTGAAGCATGCTCGCTCCATGGGGAAGGTGTCACAGATGCAGTTTGTAATCCCACATACCAGCGTTCGAAACAGCTACAGTCGATTTGGCAGCAGATAATCTTGCATTGTTTGTTTACGAAATGGAATGGGTTCCGGTTGTTCAGAAAGCAATGGCAATCTACTGAATGTAAACTTGCCAAGAGATCACAACAAAACATCATGAATAAGGTTGTAAGTATAGGGGTGTTTTGGTTTTATCATGTGATTTCCCATCAATAATGTTGCTTATCATCTGCAGGAATTTGTAATTAACCTCAGGTTGAATTTGTAGGCAGTTGTACGTTCAGTAGTTTGCCATTGCTTTCTGAACGAAAAGTCAATGTTTCAGTCCCACTTAATGCTGGTGATAGAGGTTGAACAGCCTACCTCGCCATTATCACATCGGAAGTTTAAGAGCAAGCACTCTTATCTTTTCTACCACATCAATGTCTTTTCTTTCAGTGAGGTTGTAAATATAAGGGTGTTTTGGCCGTACGGAGTGTAACGAGTTCACCTTGGGTAGTGAGAGTGAACCACACCCGAGGTGTCTCTGGCACTCCCGTGTATTCTAGCCCCAGGGGTTGGACAGGCAGATACACCTTTTTACTCTGTGGTTGATCTCATATTAGTTAATTATGTCTACAAGCCCCTCCAGATTCTAGACCCCCACTAACTACCTACACCTGTGGAACAATGAACACTTAGGCATCGTCCGAGACCACACTCAATCATTATACAAAGAGCAAGTCAACTTACATAAAGTTTATTCTACCCTTGAGAATATAGAACTGAAATGAACATCCTGATAGAATAATCTATTTACACAAATAGAGGATAGAGTAGAGACAGAATCAGAGATATAGTTGTCTTCATCGAGTTGAGAAGTAGATTGGATGCAGATGTCCCGTCCAGTCGGTCCGCCACTCACCCGGCTTCCTTCCAGTGAGATGACTAGAACCTTGGAGACCACTCCGTCTCCAGAGCGTGGATCCACAACAATAGAGTCACTGCTGGACCTCACTTCACTGGACCAACTGCATCTGTATCACTCCCACGGAGTCACTGTTAATACAGTTCTCTAACAACACTGGTTGGGAGACAATCCTCCTGGACTTGACTCCAAGTATTCGTGACTTCGATGAACATACGTAGTCACTGACCAATCGAATGGTCTGTCAATCATAGCACAGTCACACTGCTGAACGAATATGTCAATGACCAATTCAATGGTCTCTCACAGTCACACTGCTTGTAGCATCAGATATGGCAACTGAAATGTCACTGAGTCCTACTCGAACACAGTTTATAATCTTCATACTGAGACAGTACATTATTAGAATCAGACATCTATTTCACGGAAACAATTCAGGTTGGACTATAATCAATAGTCCCTTCCACCTGGTAACACTTGCCACAAGTCAATAGCTGGTGTAGTTCTTCTCAAGACCTGCCACTATAGCTGTCCAAAGAACCATTCAAGTGTCTGAAGATCATTTACTTCCGCGTTTAGGCAGAACCACCGTAATAATATACGGTCAGGTGTTTCCTTTCGTTGAGCATGATTACTCAAAATGCTGAAATGTTCCTGGCTGAAACAGAGTATCTTCTACTATAGAAAAACATCACAAACCATCACTTCCCACACGTGCACCTTCAGGGCACTGGTATTTCTTGATGCACCCCTTCACGCATGGTGAATCACATTGGGTACATGGTGTGGTTGAGTCGGGCGTGATAAGTAAAGAACTGAACCCTTCGCTGTGTCACACGAAGTGGTTTCCTGCCAACGACAATTATAGTTGACTGGTTCCTCAACAGGCAAACTCCTGAAAAGGAAGAGCGACCGGTGAGAGTATACTGGCCCAAACATTAGTCCACATGCATCCTACCAATAACTACTCAACCCTCAGTCATGCTACTTAGTTATGCATATAACTAAAGCATTATCTCTATATGGAGAGTAGTAAAGCATGGGTTCACAAATGTCAGCTGGCCTCACAGAACAGCCCGTCAAACAGAGCAAGAAATCAGAATGACGAGTCTGATCGTAGGTCTCACCTATCCCTAATCATCTACCAGTCGTCGCTAACGTCAGTAGTGATAGTAGGCTGTTATCATAGTTCTAATTTAATCGAACTAAACAAATAGGTAAAGAGTCCCTGGACTCGTTCCTAACATCATCAATGTTCATTAAGAAACATAATCTTGATCAATATACCATCCCTCGGGATATAGGAATAGTACATGATCACATCCAATATGTACACAAGCCTGTTTGCTGGTGGGACCACCTGCCCACACGATAGCAAACTCTTCTTATCAGACTCTGCCTTAGAGTCAAGAAGCCTTCTTGAGAATACATGTTCCCCACATGTTCCAAGGGTAATGTTCCAGTTCAGCCCTCCCAAGTGGTTTAGCCTTGGCTCGGACCGAACTTCATCGTTGGTTTGGCCTACCAACCAATACTTTCATAACTTGCTTTCACTTCCCCCATATCCTATATTTCCCCAGTCTCATACAGCCTCCTTGCATCCTTCCATACTTCCAGCACCTTAGCATTCACTCGCACTAGCGCCAGTATGAAAGAACAAGATAGCTCAGACAAGATTTCAGAACGCATATGTATATCGCGACGGCACGCAGTGTTATCACGCGTCGAGCTATTCGGCGTTCGGAATTACTCCAGGAAGTATCACATGTCATGACCTAATATATATACACAATGTCACATCGTATATATATATATATATATATATATATATATATATATATATATATATATATATATATATATATATATATATATATATATATATATATATATATATCACCAAAGCAAACTTACCTTACCACAGAAATCCGGTGTTCCACACAATGAATTCACTATTAAGTTACTTACACAATAGTTACATCATTCCTGGTGGCACAGAACTAAGTTCTTCCTTTACTTAGTAACTAAGCACAATTTTGTCTGAATCTCCACCTACCAACTTACCTGGTTTTCTAACCGTTCTTCTGGCTTCAGCAACTGACTGACATAAATCTAAGTTTCTATCAGGCACAAGTAACTATGTTTTATTCTAACACAGCAACCTAATAGATGCAACGATTGGCAATATATGGTACATATATTTTGAACCCAGATCGCCCACATCGCATTCCGGCGTTCCTAACAGCTGATTCGCGAGCACACAGTAAACAAATCCACGATTAGCCGTCAACTGCGTTATCGATCGGTTTGCTCATTAGTATGCAAGGACATCCGCATAGGTAATGAGGTTAGAACAATGGCGTGTGCTACACACGTACAAAGTTAAATGATTTAAATAAATATGTACCTGAATGGTGAAAACCAGATTTCCAGTCAGCTTCAGAACTGTTCAAGGGCTTCTCAGCTTCCTTTCCATAACAGTCAGCCGAATCATGGTTGAGGTGAGACGCCACACAAAATTGGCTCACAAGGCCTGCGTCTGCTCTCTCCGAGCAACGTAGAAGTGAATGAAAGGTTTAGCCAATTTCCCCCCTCGTGCCAATTCAATGCGCACGAGAAGCTAGTTCTTCTTGAGAAAAGACACTTTCTCGGGAAACCGTCATTCCCCGCCTAGAATTTCTAGATCTCTCTGCACGAGAATTTAGTGCGATACCCAGCCTCACGGGTCACTCAAATTCCGGTGTTTCGAGAAGATTCTAGATAGTAATTCCTCCATCGGCTTCCCTCAGTCTATTTTTAGCTGGGAAAGTCCCCCGATGACGCGCCAAAATAGTGCGGGATCCTTACGACCCAAGACAGATAAACGCGTTTCGTCACATAGGCCCCCACTTTAAGAGGATCGACCCCGTCGTTCCACTTCTACGCAGAAGCTGTCTATGTCGTTCTTTCTTCCTTCTTAGAGACCGGATGGCGGGTGAGGAAGTCAACCCGTCAATATTTCATAGGATACTTTTACCACCTTGGTGGGGTGACAAGCTATTCAGTATCACGGGTGATCAACGCCTACTCCGCTACTGCGATCGGGCATCTCGCAGTGTCTTGCGGACCAGAGCTCCCGTCTCGATCTGATTTAACGATCGTTCCTGCCAGAGTTTACTGGACTTCTGCAACTCCAGCTTCCCCTTTCGAGGACCCAGCTGGACTGCAGTCGGTCGGGTTGAGGGACCAGGGGTCTGTGTCCGTTCCGACACAACCCACCTCTTCCGACCACGGTTCTCAGTGTAGCTAGCACTGCGGGTGTTCCTTTGGCCGGTCATGTTCCCCCGAGCACCGGGCTGAACCGAAGAAGGTACCTGCACATACATATAGGACTTCCTATGGTGTGACAGGCTTTCCGCTACCTGACCTGAACCCCGAACCGTTCTCTCAGCGAATCTCTGCGCCCTTGGGCTGGTGGACTTATCATCGGGCTTCCCCTCATAGCGCATGAGGAGACTGGAATGGAAAGTAGTAGACTTTCCCAGGATCACCACTCCATAGTGCTTGTGGAACCCCACTTTATCCACTAGGAATGGGCCCTGCCACCCGATTTCGAATTCGTTCCCCTCGATTGGGAGGAGTACTAGAACTCGGTCTCCAACCGCTAAGGATATCTTCGTCTTCGTCCGTTTCTCAGGTGTGCATTTACGGCACTCCGGACAAGACCTAATATACCTGCGCACGTCGCCTGTCATTCCCGGCCACCAATAGTACCGGGATAGACACTTACTGGTTGTCCCTACAGTCAGATGTCCGGTTGGGGACCTGACATGTACCGTTCGCAGCAGATTAGCTCTGAAGCTCTCAGGAACCAACTTACGTTCCTTCTGCCGCTTCTCTGATCCGGTCTGAATTAACGGTGACCGGTTGTCAGATTCGAACTTACCCTGAGTTAACGGGTTTTCATTGTTGGGCAACCATTCTGAACAAGGACACTCCGTCGCATCCTTGCTCCGAGCACTACTCATTCCATCCAGGTGAGTTTTCTGGAGACTTACCTTTTCTAGACCCTCTTCCTCTGTATATCTGACCTGCCTAGACTTATGGATGCTAGGGTGTTCTGGTTCACCCAGAAACACGTACTTCCGGCCAAGAATTAGGGGATAGAGAGGATCCGGTACTACTGCCGCCTGAATGCGTCCAGTAACGTACTTGCTCCGAATCTCCACATTGGCAATCGGGCAACGTAACGCTACAGCACTCCTACTGGCTGGCTGTATCTCCGTCATCTCCCCGGTGAGTTGCTCTGGGCCTGTCAGGTGGGATGCAATTACAGCAGGAAATTGCAATCCTGTGTCGTAGAGGCACATCACCTGTTGCCCATTCACTTCTACTCTCTCAACCACTGGAGGTCGTCTAGGTTCTACATTCCCATCAACCGACTTCACTTTCTTGCATGGTCTATCCCTAACCTCTGCAAGACAAGCAAATTGAAAGTCTTTGGGTGTACTCTTGCACTCACTCGTGTTGTGAGTGCTGGACTTGCAGAATTTGCACCATCGTTCACTCCACTTCCTCTTTGGAGAACTAGGTGGGCTATTCTTACCTTGGTTGACGTTAGAGATCTTCTCTAAAGAATTTACCTGTTTACTTGGTTCTCCCGAACCATTGGTCTTCTTTGTCTTCTTCTTTGACTTACCTTGATCCGTATCTTTCGATCTCGGATCTGTTGGACTGGTATCCCCAGTCTCGCCATAGACTTCAACGTATCTTTCGGCTAACTTGGTGACTATATCCAATCTCTCAGCCCCATTCTCACCTAAGAAGTTTCGCAAGGGTTTAGACATTTGCATTCGCATCTGATCTACAACCATCAACTCACGCAAACTTTCATACTCCTCATTAAATCCGGCCAAGGCCATCCATTTAAGAAGGTATGAGTTCAATCTCACACTGTATGCTGAAAACAGTTCGCCAGGCTCTCGCTTAGAAGTCCGAAACTTCCTTCGGTATGAGTGCGCTGTGATCTCGAATCTCTTCAAGAGAGCCGCTTTCAGTGCCGGGTAATCATTCTGTAAACCCGGTGGCAAGCGTGCGTACACTTCATAACCGGCGCCTCTGAGTCCCTGGGAGAGTTTCAAACACCATTTCTGTTTGTCTAGCCCCATTGCAATAGACATGGCTTCATACTTCTCTAAGTATTGGTCTATCCGTTCTTTCTCGGGTTCGAACGGCTGTAAAGGCCACTTCATAGCCTGGTAGTCACGTCTACTGGTTGACTCTGAGCCAGGAGGTACACCTCCTCCCATAGCTCCATCAGTTACACCTGTAGCAGGCACTTGTGCCTCAAGTAGCTTCATTCGATACTCATGGTCGCGTCTTTCTCTCTCGGCTTCCAACTCAAGCCGTTTCATTTCAGTATCAGCCGCTATCCTCTTTTCCTCAAGAGCCACTTTACTGGCTTCCAGTTCTCTTTCTGCTCTCCTCCTCTCTCTTTCCTCTTGGCGAAAATTTCTTTCCACCTCTTGCACATAGGATTTCAAAGCATCTCCCTCTAGACCTGACTTACGCCCAGTTTCCTGAACTTTGTCCAAGTCTATCTCTTGGGTAGACATGTTGACTATGAGAGGTGGGTACTCAAGTATGTGTGGGTGAAGCAATACAATGAATCAATAATCAATAGTACTAACTAATCACCACAACACAAATGTCCGTCAGACAGTTAGGAGATAGGTAGAAGTAGTAGAATCTTATGTAGACTGAAGTAGAGGATAAAGACTAAGTCCCTATCCCTATGTGAGAGGTCTACAACACACAAAGATCTTGGAATAATCCCGGACGAGCCCCCACTCTGTATTCTGGAGTGTAACGAGTTCACCTTGGGTAGTGAGAGTGAACCACACCCGAGGTGTCCCTGGCACTCCCGTGTATTCTAGCCCCAGGGGTTGGACAGGCAGATACACATTTTTACTCTGCGGTTGATCTCATATTAGTTAATTATGTCTACAAGCCCCTCCAGATTCTAGACCCCCACTAACTACCTACTCCTGTGGAACAATGAACACTTAGGCATCGTCCGAGACCACACTCAATCATTATACAAAGAGCAAGTCAACTTACATAAAGTTTATTCTACCCTTGAGAATATAGAACTGAAATGAACATCCTGATAGAATAATCTATTTACACAAATAGAGGATAGAGTAGAGACAGAATCAGAGATATAGTTGTCTTCATCGAGTTGAGAAGTAGATTGGATGCAGATGTCCCGTCCAGTCGGTCCGCCACTCACCCGGCTTCCTTCCAGTGAGATGACTAGAACCTTGGAGACCACTCCGTCTCCAGAGCGTGGATCCACAACAATAGAGTCACTGCTGGACCTCACTTCACTGGACCAACTGCATCTGTATCATTCCCACGGAGTCACTGTTAATACAGTTCTCTAACAACACTGGTTGGGAGACAATCCTCCTGGACTTGACTCCAAGTATTCGTGACTTCGATGAACATACGTAGTCACTGACCAATCGAATGGTCTGTCAATCATAGCACAGTCACACTGCTGAACGAATATGTCAATGACCAATTCAATGGTCTCTCACAGTCACACTGCTTGTAGCATCAGATATGGCAACTGAAATGTCACTGAGTCCTACTCGAACACAGTTTATAATCTTCATACTGAGACAGTACATTATTAGAATCAGACATCTATTTCACGGAAACAATTCAGGTTGGACTATAATCAATAGTCCCTTCCACCTGGTAACACTTGCCACAAGTCAATAGCTGGTGTAGTTCTTCTCAAGACCTGCCACTATAGCTGTCCAAAGAACCATTCAAGTGTCTGAAGATCATTTACTTCCGCGTTTAGGCAGAACCACCGTAATAACATACGGTCAGGTGTTTCCTTTCGTTGAGCATGATTACTCAAAATGCTGAAATGTTCCTGGCTGAAACAGAGTATCTTCTACTATAGAAAAACATCACAAACCATCACTTCCCACACGTGCACCTTCAGGGCACTGGTATTTCTTGATGCACCCCTTCACGCATGGTGAATCACATTGGGTACATGGTGTGGTTGAGTCGGGCGTGATAAGTAAAGAACTGGAACCCTTCGCTGTGTCACACGAAGTGGTTTCCTGCCAACGACAATTATAGTTGACTGGTTCCTCAACAGGCAAACTCCTGAAAAGGAAGAGCGACCGGTGAGAGTATACTGGCCCAAACATTAGTCCACATGCATCCTACCAATAACTACTCAACCCTCAGTCATGCTACTTAGTTATGCATATAACTAAAGCATTATCTCTATATGGAGAGTAGTAAAGCATGGGTTCACAAATATCAGCTGGCCTCACAGAACAGCCCGTCAAACAGAGCAAGAAATCAGAATGACGAGTCTGATCGTAGGTCTCACCTATCCCTAATCATCTACCAGTCGTCGCTAACGTCAGTAGTGATAGTAAGGCTGTTATCATAGTTCTAATTTAATCGAACTAAACAAATAGGTAAAGAGTCCCTGGACTCGTTCCTAACATCATCAATGTTCATTAAGAAACATAATCTTGATCAATATACCATCCCTCGGGATATAGGAATAGTACATGATCACATCCAATATGTACACAAGCCTGTTTGCTGGTGGGACCACCTGCCCACGCCATAGCAAACTCTTCTTATCAGACTCTGCCTTAGAGTCAAGAAGCCTTCTTGAGAATACATGTTCCCCACATGTTCCAAGGGTAATGTTCCAGTTCAGCCCTCCCAAGTGGTTTAGCCTTGGCTCGGACCGAACTTCATCGTTGGTTTGGCCTACCAACCAATACTTTCATAACTTGCTTTCACTTCCCCCATATCCTATATTTCCCCAGTCTCATACAGCCTCCTTGCATCCTTCCATACTTCCAGCACCTTAGCATTCACTCGCACTAGCGCCAGTATGAAAGAACAAGATAGCTCCGACAAGATTTCAGAACGCATATGTATATCGCGACGGCACGCAGTGTTATCACGCGTCGAGCTATTCGGCGTTCGGAATTACTCCAGGAAGTATCACATGCCATGACCTAATATATATACACAATGTCACATCATATATATATATATATATATATATATATATATATATATATATATATATATATATATATATATATATATATATATATATATATATATATCACCAAAGCAGACTTACCTTACCACAGAAATCCGGTGTTCCACACAATGAATTCACTATTAAGTTACTACACAATAGTTACATCATTCCTGGTGGCACAGAACTAAGTTCTTCCTTTACTTAGTAACTAAGCACAATTTTGTCTGAATCTCCACCTACCAACTTACCTGGTTTTCTAACCGTTCTTCTGGCTTCAGCAACTGACTGACATAAATCTAAGTTTCTATCAGGCACAAGTAACTATGTTTTATTCTAACACAGCAACCTAATAGATGCAACGATTGGCAATATATGGTACATATATTTTGAACCCAGATCGCCCACATCGCATTCCGGCGTTCCTAACAGCTGATTCGCGAGCACACAGTAAACAAATCCACGATTAGCCGTCAACTGCGTTATCGATCGGTTTGCTCATTAGTATGCAAGGACATCCGCATAGGTAATGAGGTTAGAACAATGGCGTGTGCTACACACGTACAAAGTTAAATGATTTAAACAAATATGTACCTGAATGGTGAAAACCAGATTTCCAGTCAGCTTCAGAACTGTTCAAGGGCTTCTCAGCTTCCTTTCCATAACAGTCAGCCGAATCATGGTTGAGGTGAGACGCCACACAAAATTGGCTCACAAGGCCTGCGTCTGCTCTCTCCGAGCAACGTAGAAGTGAATGAAAGGTTTAGCCAATTTCCCCCCTCGTGCCAATTCAATGCGCACGAGAAGCTAGTTCTTCTTGAGAAAAGACACTTTCTCGGGAAACCGTCATTCCCCGCCTAGAATTTCTAGATCTCTCTGCACGAGAATTTAGTGCGATACCCAGCCTCACGGGTCACTCGAATTCCGGTGTTTCGAGAAGATTCTAGATAGTAATTCCTCCATCGGCTTCCCTCAGTCTATTTTTAGCTGGGAAAGTCCCCCGATGACGCGCCAAAATAGTGCGGGATCCTTACGACCCAAGACAGATAAACGCGTTTCGTCACACATTGATTGTTCAATAAGTTATAGAATAACATTATTGCTGCTGATAAGTTGCTTGATTTACATTTGTTTATGTACGTATGTATATGTGTTCAGTTTGTCGTTATGACTGTATAGGCCAACATTTCTTTAAACATATTGAATATTGACATCTGATGTGGACAAGACTTCTCTATGCAACATTCAGTTTACTGTTGAAGTATTTAATAAAGTCTGTAAAAATTTAGCTTCATTTTCGATTCAAGCTGAGTACATAAATCATTGATATATGTTTTATTGTTGCTGTTTCGTCATTACAAATGTAACAGTATATGCCAGGTTGTCTCTCCAAAAATAAAGTTTATTATTGCTTTATATTTACCTATAATGTTTTAGCACTTTGAGTGATTGATTGCATTAACATTTTGCAATAGTTAGCCCTATCCTGTTAGTCTATGCTAATGTGATGCTGGGAAGTGTCAGTGTGTGGATTACTGTAAACATCTAGATGTAGGATATAGCATGTGGATGCAAGCGTCAGTGGTAAATTGCTCCTCAGATATTGTCTGTTGGTAGCTTATGTGTTTGTACAGTCATGTTTAGTCAATTTACGTGAATGAAGTCAAAGTAATGGGTACATATGATAACAAATACAATGTTTTCACTCACAATTACAGCATCTGGTCCAGTAACAGCTTTCAGTTACATGGGAGTACAATCACACACAGCAAATGTAACCTGGCAGCCTCCATCTCAACCAAATGGGAACATCACCGGTTACTTGGTTACTCTGCAAAATACTACAGGTTGTTTGTATTACATCAAGATTCTTTGCTATGACTGTGGTGAAGCAGTAAGTGTATTCTTTCTTTTTTTTTTATTATCTAAGGCTGCAAATGTATTCAGTTGTTGATTTGTTCACCTTCCAAACGTTTAACTTTTTTGTGAACGCACAACATTTATCTGGTTTTTTTTTCCATTCAGCTTTATAAAATACATAAGTGTTTCATTTGCAGATTTACTAAAGATATATTTTCTCATTAGTCTTGTTTATAGATTCTCAATTTTCATCTGTCATAACTGTCATTTACTGCCTATAGTGCCTTGCGGTGTAGGACAGGGGGTATTGAGCCTGAGAAATTAAGGCCGCATGGCTAGTGCAGTCGCAGTGAACTGTGCAGGTTAGAGCTTTCTTTTTGCCCCGGACAGAAAAAACTCCACACCTTACCAAGGATTCGAACCCGGGTCTCCCAAATGAGAGCCCGACATTCTAGCCACTCGGCCAGCCACTCCCCCTTCAACTTTCATTACTCTTAGAAAATCTTTGTCTATTCTGTCCATCCATCTACCCAACGGTTGATCTGAATGTGTTCATTGGTGTAGTTTATTTGTTTGTTCTCTCTGCCAGATTTAATCCAATCAGTAACTTGTTATATATTTGCTGGTGTGTACTGCTGTGTCTAATCTCTTCTCTCATCCTTTATCCAGCCTTTTATCATGTTTTTAATAGAGATTTTGCAGTGAAAATGCCAAATTTAAATAGACATACATAATTTCTTATAACCATGGAAATCATTTCAATGTAGGATATCTCAATAATCAAGAAACCAAGGAACATTTTATAGTCAGTCTCTAAGTAGCAGATCCTGCAACAGTTAGTAAACACAGTGAGTACGGAAGACAGCTGGCAGGAGATTTAAAACATATTGAACCAATCGTGTATAGAATTCCCTGCGGAAAATGGATGAAAAACATAAAGCATACCTACCATCCTAAACCCTTTAAAAATAGAAGAAATAAAATATGAAAAAGCAAATTTAATAATTCAATATCAAAATCAGAGCTACTAAAGTCAGAGCCCATGAAAAATATAAGAAGCTATTATACAAGTCAAAAAGTGGATAAGGGCGGGGGTTTTTTTTGGTTTTGTTTTTTTGCATATCCTTTACATGACATCGCTGTCAACATCAGCATCTTTCAGCTGATTGTTGATTTATTGTCAAGATTATGCTCAGTAGTTTGCCATTGCTTTCTGAGCCGCCGGCTCACATACCCTGTAAGTTACCGACGCGATTCAAACCACTGCTGATTCTCACTGTCGTCACGTTACCTACAAGAGTATACAAGATTATGGAGAAAAGTCGCTAACCTCTAGGCCAGAAAGCCGGCATAAGGGCGGATAAAAGAACAATATTTAGATGACCTAGCAGGAGAGGCAAACTTACCAGCAGCCAAAGGAAACCTCAGAGACTTTTACAGCACCATAAGGAAAATTGCAGGTGAAAATAATCAAGCAAATGGACATACCAAAATTAGTAATGGAAAAGTTCTCACAGCTTGATGACTGGACTTCGCTAATAATATTGTCATTGTCCTTCTGTTCTACACATGAAATCAAATGCAAGATATACACACTTGATGGGAGGTCACAACACTTAGGTCTAAAAAGTCATAGCAGAATGACAACAATAATGAGAATACATCCAAAAAATAGTAACTGGATCTCCCTTGGAGAAACCTCTTTTCTAGAGGTGGAGTCATACACATATTTAGGTAGCAATGTGCACACAGATGGGTCAACAGATAGCATATTACAATATGAATACCAAGGCAAGAAGAACTAGGAAATTGGTGGAAGCTAAAAGAAATAAAATCAAGTGCCAAACTTAGAACATTTAACATCTAATTTATACTGCTGTATTATCATTAATTCTAAGCTGTATTTTGTGTCATTATATTTGTTGTGGAATATTATTTTGAGATAGTTCTATCTGTGTCTTCTTCTTCTGCATACACCTTCAGATGTCAACCTCAGTATATTTAAAGACACCAGCTGTCAACATCAGCTTGTTGACATCTGCATAGAGTTTGTCTTCAAATGGAGTGGGTGTAGGCCAAAATGATTTTGTCTTATGTTGGGCACTTACAGTAAATGTTTAGCTGTCATTTTACCCATTCCATTGCTACATTCATAAGTATCTGCTATTTATAGTTTGCTGAACATGGGATATTTCAGCAGATTGCATGTTTTTGATTATTTTCAACTGATTAAACATTCTGTCTTTTCTTTGGTGAAAAATGGTAATTCTTTTTTGTTTCTGTAAATCTCCTAGATTTATTACCTTATAAAAAATATGTTTTATTGTACAGGTGACTATGGGTACAAATTCTAGCCTACGTATGTTCAGATTCTCCCAATTTAGTCCGTATTGTAGAATTGAATGCTGTCATAACTGCTCTCTTCCCCACCCCCTGCCTACTCCTTGTTTTGATGTTTAAGATTTCTGGTTGTTGATGAGAATATTTCTAAAACCATTTAAAGATGCAAAAGCATAACAGAGTTATATGCTTTCAAGTTATTTGTATCTTACTTTTTCATCCTCACAGGCATGCAGTATGTTTTGCTGCAGGGATTTCTCTCCATGCCAGGTTGTCTGTTTACAGTCTTTTATCTTCAGTTCCTTGAGGTTCACTCACACATAAATGAATCAAGCAGCTAGTCTTTGAACCATGTTGTCAAAGAAAGGTCAGATAAAATGTTTCTTAGTCTTTTCAAATAAATAAAACTGCAACATTTAGATGATCCTTTGTTGCAGCAGCTTGTGATTTGTTTTCTGTTTCTTAGGTTAACCACATTGGCACACCAGTCTTGTCTTGAGAACAAGAATGAGGTGCATTTATTCAAGCCATTTAGTGTTTTGAACTTATATTTTTCAGGAACTTAATGAAAGTGCTCCCACCTGTCCCTTGAAGGATGCTAACATCACAAGCAGTAGCAGTGGGTATAACTTGCACCTTCCAGACCTGACACCGTTTCGTTATTATACAGCAGTTGTGCGAGCTGTTAATGAAAATGGACTTGGAGAACAAGCGTCCGTGATATTTCAAACAGATACATCAGGTATTGTCAGTTAGGTAGCCCACATTTAATGATAATACATTACATAATTTCTGTTATCTTATCTCATCTTGTTCCTCTTGTACCTTGCAGTGTCAAGGTGAAGTACAGCGGGAAAGTGCCTGTTTATGGGCATCAAGTATCGAGATTACCATGGACTCTGCTATTCCTTCTGTCCATCCTTTATGTGGTCGGCCTCTTCTTCTGCTTCCATTTGGTCTGTAAATCATTGCTTGTTGTGGTATACTGTTAGTTGGTAACCTATTTGCATGGCCAAACCATTTAACTTGCTACCTTCTAATAAAATCTAGTGCTGCTATAACCCCCACTTTAGTCCTGATTTATTCATTTCTGATTTTCTCTCTTCTTGATACATTAAATATTCTTCTCAGGAATCTCATTTTTGTTATGATTTTTCTTTTGTCTATTTCTGTAATTGTCCAGGTTTGGCATTGGTAGGAAGATTGTGTTATAAAATGCTTTCGTAGTATCTATTGATACATGTTTGTTCTTTAGTATTGGTACCATTTGTCCAATGATTTGGTTTGCCTTGTTGCATCTATTTTCGATCTCGTCTTCTGATCTGCCATTTGATGATATTATACTTCCTAAGTACTTGAAGTTCTTTACTTGTTTCAGGGGTGCACCTCCAGAGACTCTTCTTCCCTGGTTACAGTCGGTAGTATATGGCGATTAGTTTGTTACCGGCACCCCTCACCCACGCACCGCGCACCCCACACCCGCGCGTTGGGCCAATTCTCACCCTTAAGGGGTTGAACCGGTGGCCAGCACGTGTACCGACTGAATCTGCATGTAGGTCTTCCCCCACACCCGCGCATTGGACCAATTCTCACCCCTAAGGGGTCGAACCAGCGACTGGTATGTGTACCGACTGAATTTGCATGTAGGTCTGCCCCTTACGGTAACCCTCGCCTTTGACTCTTGTCGCAGACAAACCGACCCGTGTGTTACCGGGACCCATATAGGGGAGCAAAGAATAGTCCCTAAGGGGTCGAACCGGACATATTACTCATAGCCAGTACCAGGGCTCGAACCAGGCATATTACTCATAGCCAGTACCAGACCTCCGCGGTAGTATCATTCAGATATATTATTTTGGAATTAAAGCTGCATAAGATAGAGGGGTATGCACCATGAACACGTGTCGGTGGCTACTGTTGAGGGCGACGCGCCAGTGTGAGCGGCGGTGTAGGGGGGAATACTGCCGGAAGCACAGCGCACATCTCAAGAAGGGGGAGGAGCAGTCACGTGCGCGAGCTGCAGTATCGGGGTAAAAACCACCCTAGCCCTCTGTCGGCCATGCGGAGCCAACATTAAATACAACAAACTGCGATACCAGCAGGAGGGTCTGTTCCTCTGTGAATGGAGGCGCCTGAAAAGAATAAATATTTAAATTCCAGCAAAAGAAATTTCCATTTAGAGAGAAGTGGAGTGTTGAGGGTATGAGTCCAGCAGTAATCATGGTCACCGTAAAAGAGTTGCATAGCAAGCCCGCCAGTATGGAATGCCATACAGCCGCCGCCGCAAGGAGGTTTCACCCAGGAAATATCTCAAGCGAGAGCTAAGGTCCACACCACCCAACTCGAGCGAGCCGCCACCACTGGGCGGTATTGAGCTCTTCGGGGGGAAGTCCAGGGCGCGGCGCAGCATGCACGGGAGGTTGTGCGGTTGGAAGACGAGGTCACTGCCGCCCTGCGAGCATGTAAATACGCCGTTTGGGCCCGAGCGCACCTGTTAGAATGCTTCATCGTGTTAGACGCCAACTCAAGAAGGTGCCACTGGCGCTATCTACATCCGGAGCCACTCGCCTGACTCATCGCCCAGCGTGGTTCCCAACTCCTAGAGGAGGTAATCCCAAAGGATAGTGAAGTGCGGGGGAGGCGAACAATCACGTGGAATCTCCGAGCGCTAGACGGTCCGATCGTAGAGAGGCTCAAGCCCCACATCGAGGCATTGAGGTCAGCCTTCTATCTGCAGTATGCCTACACCTACCGAATCTGAAACATCGAAAATGGAAATGTTATGTTGTACCACACAAACATAGGCGGGACCCGTGAGTTGATAAACCACACTGCAGCAGCCGCAGAGTGGTTCGCAGAGCGTGTTGAGAGCCGATTCGATACCAACCAAATCGACCGCCCCAACACCAAGTGGGTCTTTGTAAGGTGGGTGCAAGTCGAGGTGAAGGCAATCCTCACTCCCCAAGTTCTTTTAGGGGCAGGGCGACTGCCGGACTGGCTGCGGCAAAGGAAGTGGCTGTACACGTTGGACACATACAATGACAACCTCTGTCTGTTCCGATGCCTAGCCTCCAATACAGCATGAGGTCAGTCTGTTGCACCACAGCAGCCCGGGCGCTGGCACAAAGGGTGTGGGGCACCGACACCCCAGACAAGCCAGGCTTAGATTCGTTAAAAGAGTTTGAGGAGAAGTTGAAGTTAGGGGGGATCTGCGTCTACGAGCCAGCCGAAGAGGGGGTGTTGCGGTTGGTAAGGCGGCCTGCGAACTACGAGCGCATCAGCACCAAGCCGATGATGATCAGGGTTTATGAAAATCACGCCTTCCTGACAACCGACCTGCCAAAGCTGGCGAAGCTCTTTCAATGCCAGCATTGCAATCAGCGCTTCACCCAGGCCTGTCATCTCCAGAGCCACGCTGACAGCTGCAGCAGGGGGGAAAGCAAGGTCCTCTGTCCAGGGAAGGATGTGGAGCGGCTGCATTCGGCATATGAAAAAGTCTTCTACCCCCAAAACAACACCAGCCACAGCTCCATCCTATGGTTAGAGCACATGGCCAAACAATTAGGGCGCCACATCCACCACGCATACTGCAGGCATGGGGGAGAGCGATGGATCGCCAACGGCTTGGTGGATGGTTACGACCCCACCACCCAGACGGTGTACCAATATCACGGCTGCCAATGGCATGGGTGTCCCACCCACAGTGAGGCCCCCAACGCCGACGAGCCGTATCAGAAAACCCTCCACCACGGAGAGAAAATAAGGGCCGCTGGCCTCAATCTAGTGGTAGTGTGAGAGTGTGAGCGATCGCCTCTGTCTCGCGCCCCAATGCCTCAGGTGCAGACAGTGGTCTACCCCCATGCGATCTTTTATGACTTTGAGGCCTGGCACGACAAGGCTCAAGCCCAGCGCCCCACCCCCGACCTCACCTATGAAAGCCACCAGATTCCAATATCTGTTTCGGTGGGGGACACCGTAGAGGAGCAGCCGACCCACGTGAGCAACGCAGACCCAAATGCCTTGATTGCGACTTCATGGCGAACATGCGTCGGCGCGCAACCGCGAAACGAGCCGAGATGGAAGCACGTTACCTCCCGGAAGACCTGGACAAGCTGCACCCACAACTGCAGAAGAAAATGCGTGAGTGGTGTGGGCAAGTCCCTGTGTTGGGCTTCAACTCAGGCCGGTATGACCTAAACCTAATCAAGGAACACTTTGTAGCGGAGCTTGCAGGCACCTGCCAGAAGATCAATGTGGCTGCACAAGGGACAAAGACAATGTTCATCGTCACACCCGAGTTCAAGTTCCTTGATATTCTCAACTACCTGGCCCTCAGCACCACATACGATGCATGAGCTATGGCTGCACGGCGACCAAGTCGTGGCTGCCGTATTAGTGGCTCGACACCCCTGAAAAGCTGAACAACCCAGGTCTGCCCGACTACCCCACGTGGTATTCCAGCCTAAAGGGTGAATACGTGCTAACGCTGGAGGAGTGGCGGAGTTGCAAGCGGCTCTTCAAGGAAAAAGGAATGGCGACGTTCGCCGATTGGTTGAGGTACTACAACAACCTCGACGTCGGTCCAGGCCTCGAAGCCTTAGGGAAGATGAAGGCCTTCTACGGAGAACGGGGAAGCGACCTATTCAATGATGCATGCAGCCTCCCCGGGGTGTCCCTACAATACTTTCTCAGTGGCACCGAGACAGACGAGCTCTACGCCCCAGGAGAGGAGGCGTACCCACTCCTGAAAGCAGCAGTGACGGGAGGACCATAGCTAGTCTTCACCCGGTACCACGAAGCGGGGGTCACCAGAATCCGTTCACATCAATACCCAAAGGAGAAGCTGTGCAGGACCGCAAAAGTTTACGACACTAACGCTCGCTACCACAGCACCATGGCTATGGACATGCCGTGCGGGAAAGAGCGAGTGCTCCATGCGGAAAACCCCCAAGACGTAGCCCCCAAGGTCGCCCAGCAGGTGTTAAAAGGCCAGCTGTTTGGATTTGTCAAGTGTAAAATCTCCACCCCCAAAGCCTTGTGGCCAAAGTTAGAAGAAATGGCGCCCCTCTTTATGAACCAGGCAGTACCGGAGGCCTTAGTAGTGCCGGAGATGATGGAATACCTGAAACACACTCGCCGTCAGCGGTCGGGGTGTAAGAAGCTGCTGGGCGTCCTCGAGGCTGACGGGATCTTGCTGTACACCCCACTGTTGAAATGGTATCTAGAACACGGACTCGAGCTGGAGGCGGTCTATACAGTCATCCAGTATGAGCCAAAGAAGCTCTTCACATGGTTTGTTGAGCAAGTAACTGAAGCGCGCCGCTTCGGGGATGTGGACAAAGCAAAGGCGATGCTGGCCGAGACTATGAAGCTTCTAGGCAATTCAGCATATGGAAAGCTCATCGAGGCACTCGAGCACCACACCAACACCAGCTACACCAGAGACGAAAAAACCGTGGATCAGGCACCTGGTTTGACGACCTCACAGAGATAGGCGACGCGTACAAGATCAAATCTTGTAAGCCATGTGTGATCATCAAGCGTCCTTTCTCCTTTCCAGGTAGGCATTGCCGTGTATCACCTGGCCAAGCTCCGCACCTTAGAATTCTACCATGACTTCCTTGACTGGTTCATGGATCGCAGGGACTATGAGGTCATGCAGATGGACACCGACAGCCTGTACATCGCACTGAGCACCCTCAACCTCGAGGAGGTGGTAAAGCCTGAGATTGAAACTGGAGTCCAACCGTGTGAAGAGGGAGTGGCTTGCCTGGGACAAATGGAGCGGGCGAACCCTCGGCATCTTCAAGACCAAGTTTGAGGGGAGTCGAGGCATCACCCTCTGCAGTAAATGCTACATCTTCGACGGGGTCGTGAACATGAAGTTCTCATGCAAGGGGATGGGGAAAAGGCAGAACACCATGACCTGGGGGAGATACAAAGCCGCCTTAGAGGGGTCTATAGACAGGGTGGATAACCGAGGGATGCGCATGCATAACAGACAGATGGCCAGCTACCAACAAGGCAAGCTGGGCCTCAGCGCATATTATGACAAATGGTATGTCTTACCCGATGGTATCCACACGCAGCCCAAGTACCGCAAGGTCGCTGCGGAGTGAGCCCTCACCGTTTAGCGAGGATCCGGTCAGGAGGCATTTGGGTGTCGGGAGGAACAATCATCAGCTCTTCTGAACGAAGCCCTAAGCCGGCCCATCCTCCAGGTAGTACAGCGCAGGCCGCCCATCCTGGCAGACAGCTTTACGAACCGTGTGTACTGTTAATGACCACGAAGGATCAGTCGCCCGGCGCCGGCCACCTTCAAGCTCATGCTCCCCATATGAGATTGCATACAGATACTGAACTAGAGCATCAGATGGAATCACATGTTCCTTGAGGCCGATAGCGCGCAGAGCTGGAGCTGCCGGCGTATGGGACACAGAAGAATCCTTAATCGCCTCAGCCGACTTCCTGCCCGTCAAACGAGTCACCTCACCGTTAAGCGCTGCGACCACCTGAGGAAGAGCCCTAACCCATTCAACTGAACGTTCAGAGGACCCTCGAGCTGCCAATAGTAGCTCTTGGGCGTATTGGGCACCAAACAGTCTCTCTGTCAGAGTGCGATTGAACCTCTCAACGATCGCCCGCTGCCGATGATTCTCAGCTTCTCTGCGTCTTATTTGTGTCTTATGCTTCGTCGCCAGCTGGCTCACAGCACCTATAAACTCGCGCCCCGGGTCAGTCTGCAGAAGCTGTGGCCTGTTGAGTGGCCCGCGTTTGAAAATTCGCTCAAGTGCCACAACCACACTTTCGCTGCTCTTATCGGTCAGAGGCTCGGCTTCTTTAAAGAGTGAGGCAACATCCACAACCGTGAAGGCATACTTAAATGTCTTACGCCCAACCCTGTCATGTGGTAGGTAGAGCAAGTCAGCCTGATGGACGGCATTCGGTCTATCTTCATCAATAGATGGTATCGGAATATAACGAGGGATGGCAGATAGATCTGAAAAAATAGCTTGCTTTTTGAGCCAGTCCCGGGCAACATCCTCTGAAACATGAGCTGTATCAGTGAGCTACTTAATGGCCGCCAAGCCTTTCCAATAGCCCGGGGGGGGGGGGGGGGAACTGTAGTAGATGCCCTGCAGACGTTTCATTTGTTACATTGTAACAATAGCAGTAACACCGACCAATCTCTAAAGCAATTTATAAGCAATAATTCCCGTAGCAGCCAGCCCAAAACGATGAAAGTGATCTCACGGTCTTTCTGCGGCTCGGATGGCAGGTAATAAATCCTCCAGGCGAGGTTCAGGCTCGAGGGGCTCTACATGTTTGCTGGAGATCAGGCTGTATTCCAGCATGGCCTGGTCGAAAGAGTGAATGGCGTGGCCTCCGCGCTGTAGCTCATCGTTGAGCCAGTCCAGCTGCGCGGTTCTCTTTCTCATCCACTCAGCCTGGGCCGCCTGTAGTCGCTCGACAGCCTCATCGTGCCGTCTTATTTCTTCATGAGCGTCCGCATGCCCTAGCTTGGAAAAGAGGTAGTTGCCTCCCGTAAACGCGAGTGCATTGACAAAGGCACCCCCTATCATCATTGCGACAGAGGCCATAGTTAGCGGGAGGGCGTATGCAATATATCAGCGGGAATCAAGCCCTCTTTGATAAGCAAATCTCGGAGACGGACATATAATCAGATTGCTACTGGAACTATTAGTGTTGGAACTCTTCGCTGGCTGTTGAGGATGGGGACGGAGCGCTTATGGGAATGTCCCGAATGCTGTGATGTCGGTTCCTAAATCAATCAATCAATCAATCAATCTCGGAGTGCTAAGGCGATGGACATGTCTAATACCATCATCCCAATGTCATACATATCAGCGTCGAGCTTTGGCAAAGTTGCCCCTTTGAAAATCACCTTGGTCAGTTTTGCGATGCCTACCGTAAGCGCGGTCACCACTGAGCCGCGGTAAGCAGCATTAACGATAGCTCTCCCGTCAACACTTGCCATTATTACATATAAAATGGATCTCTATTCCTTAATACGTCAGTCTCTGGTCACCTGGAGGGCGTAGGCGGGGCAGGTGCTTTAGCCAGCCACAATGTCTGCCTAGCAATTACACCGACAACAACAGCAACGCCAATCACTCAGATAACCCAGGGTGTCCAGCGGCGGTAATCAACGGGCACCATTGGAAACAGCGGTTGGGCCTGCTCATGCTCCGGGGCTAACTTTCGTTTCTTCTCATGAACGGCCTGCTGCAGAGCTAGAGACAACCTCTCTGTATCACGAGTCTTTCGAGCAGCGATTCCTCTCTTCCCAGCCGCAACTTTTCTGGGGTCCTTCGTAACTTGTTTCTCTCACGGCGTCTCCTGTGGAGCAATTTCGGGGGTCTTCTCCCCCATCTTGTTCTTGCTTAGGACAGATATGTCCCAAAACGGCAGTGCCTAAAAGTTGCTAAGCGCGACAGTTGCAGGTGCTAAGCACATGCCGAACTTATGATAGAGTTCACTATGTAACCGTGTTTAGCGCATGCCCTAGAAACTGGTCAGGCCTCCAGGTCTGTTCACATAGCTTGATTATCGGCAATGGGGAGGAACATACTTGCCACTTGTGTGTACATCTGCAGCATAGCCGTGCCCAGGGTCTTTGTTATTGCAGATCCAAGCCTCGCCTCGTGCCTCGCATATAGCTTCTCAATTTCTTGATCAGGCAAGGCCTCAACCTGTTCCACTGTAAGTTTGGAGTACTTACCTCCTATATACTGCCCGGCACGCCCCCCAGCCACAAGTGCTGCCAGCCTTTCACGATGTAACGCATGTCCGGACTGTGGCATTGTTGCAGGCGTTGTTGCATGTGTATCCGTTGTTGCATGTGTATCCGGAGCAGACTCTGCTGGCTTTGCCTCTTCACGTAACAGCTGGTCGAGTATGGTGTCTCAATCCATCACGGCGTTTGCAAATACTCAACGTCTAACTCTAATATAGGAATGCACAGCCCATCCAAGCACTCAACATGTGCAAACTCTTTGTGGTTGGGGGGATCCTCCCATTATAGGAGAATGCCTTTCAAAGACTTACAGGGCGTGTTCAGATTGATGTTCCATATCGAGTCCTCCTTTTTCTGAGTGATCCGTCTATGTCGTAGGACCCACTCCTATAAGACCACCATACGGTTTTCATACATGCTCCGAATTAGCCGGGCCAACGTGGGCTCAGTGACTACTTCGTACTCGAGACAGATATTTTCTAGGGAATACGTGGAATTGCCGGCATCTTTACCAGTTGCACGAATCACGCGGGAAGCGTCGTTAAAGGTCAACTCAATCTCCAGCTGATCACTAAGAGCAGATTGGTAGAAGGGCGCATGCGTTTCAAAGCAGCTCAAAGCCTAGTGGTATCTAGTACCTGTTTGTGTAGGTCTTCGCGATGGCCATGGGGGGCAGAACGACAGCATCCGCTGCGCCAACACTCGCCTTGGTCACATTCACACCGATGCTTGTATCGATGTCTTGATACACCGCCCTCGCCCGTTCCAATCGACTCTTCCAAAGATCTAGGTAGACGTTGTAGACGTCACTCTCCATAAAAGAGAATACTTCATTGCCGGAGAGGCTAACGGTCAGCTTTTGAACCAGTGCTCGGTCGAGGTTCTGAATCACGAACCGATTGACGTCCGTGGAGCTGAGGGCGATACTGAATGCCAGACCCACCGACCCAGGCACGATAATATCGTGTGCACCGAGATTGGGGAAACGAACTAGTAGCTGCTGCTTTGAACCGATCGTAGATGGATTGTTGGTTACGATGATCGTTTGCCGCAATCCTTTCAATCCGAGCGGCTTCCGGAGGCGGCGGTAAGGGTTAAGCTTACGACCATATGCACTTGAAGACATTGCTAGTTGTCTATTGTTGTTACTTCGTAGCAATATCTAATATGGATAGAGTTGAGATGAGATAGGTGGCGATGAGGTGCCGCCTGATACAGGCGAGGAAGAGACAAGCTTCATCGGCGACTTTGATATCGATAATCCCCGTATTGTTAATACCGAGTGGCCAGATGGCTTGGGGAGGCCGACCCGCAACTTACAGGTGGAACTACAAAAGA
Organism: Cepaea nemoralis; assembly: GCA_014155875.1. Lineage (NCBI taxonomy): Eukaryota > Metazoa > Mollusca > Gastropoda > Stylommatophora > Helicidae > Cepaea > Cepaea nemoralis. Next base: position 259,194 of record JACEFZ010016569.1, read on the forward strand.
ATGCTATTAATGACTATTATAGCAGGGTGGCGTCGAAGTGGGTATGAGACCCATAACAGGCATAGATTATACAACACTTAAGTTGGGTCCCAGGAACGCGCTCTATGTAGGGGTAGAAGGAATTACACGGTATGATAATGGCTTGCCGTTAGCTTTGAATAGCCCCAAAGCGAGTACCAGAAGTGCATTGGTGTTTGTGGAAAAAATATCATCAAAAGCTCTCACAGTCCTCGAGCAGACTGATAGTGCTCTGGCACAGGAACAAGCAGCTCTATGGGGGTACGAATATTTGGGATGTTCCACAAATAGCTTCAAATGTTAGCAATATCTTAGAAAGGGCCATGGCGAGCTCAGCAGTGCGGCTGGCTTTAGAAACCTCGCAAATAGTAGACCAGTACCTGGGGGAGAAAGGCCTACCTCCAGTGAGAGAACTCCAGGGGCTCATGGCGCTTGACAAAGCAGTAACGACGAGTAAAGGTAAGCTCACACACTACCTCATTATTATCGAACAGCAAGATAAAGAGATCGCCAGTTGGCGGCGGAAAATGTTGATAGCACCCGATGAGGAGAGTAGGGACATTCAAGAGCAAAAGATTGCTGATATTGAAGAAGCTAAGAAGAGGATTTTAGTAGAAGTCTCTGAGTTACACAAAGACTTGAGCGCCCAATTCAGCCGGATCCGTGAAACTATTCATCGGGTGGTCAATGAAGACACCACACTAGGTGAGAAGCTGCGGACTCTGTTCCGAGAGCAGGGAATCACCATAGCGAGCATTCTCACAGCGATCAGCCTCTTAATTTCCACTATCACCCTAGCCATTACTGGCGGCATTGGTGGTGCACCCCCAACCCCGCCTGCTGGCCCGCCACCTGTCCCTGGGGCTAAGGAGTGGATTCGACAGAAGCTGAAAGACCTAGCAAGCCTTCTGGCCTGGCTAGCTGGTAAGGCTGTGGCAGCACTCCCGGAAATTATAGGCGGTATTGTCATCAACTTGGCTGAAGTAGCTCCCGGGTGGGCAACCACTCAGCCAAAATTATTTTCTTCTACTGGTGTATAGTTCTGGATGCAGTTTGAGATCCCTTAACTCTGTCAGAAGGGACTGATTACCACCCCAGATCCCAGAGAGAAAACGTGGAACAAATGTCTGTTATGCTGATTTAAGACACCGTGCCTGATACTCAAGAAAACAGCCAAGAAGTGGCTCATTGAAAATATAAATTGATTGAGCTGTACTTGGTATCACTAGGGGTGAGAAAAGAGGAATTAAGACATTCAGGATACACTCGTTACTTAAAATGCTGCATAGGCAAGGTACCTCCCTGACACTATCTCCCCCTGGACTATGTGTTTGAACCCCCACCAAATGATATAATAATGTGTGTACTTATTTAAGCTACACAAACATTTATAGACATTTAGAATTTATACGGACAACTGAGTTTAAAATACAACAACTGTGTTTATTATTATGTTCTTGATGATAATATGATGATTATAATGAGGTTATACATAACTCATCTGGCTAAGAGGGCACATAGGTCATGCTTCTCCCGGTGAGACGCAGTTCACTGTCAGATTGAAGGAGTCTAAATTGGTCCCTTCACTAGGCTAAGTCACTCCCTGATAATGGGTTGTTGACTGTCCATTGCACCTAAGAGATCTGGAATGAAATGAACGGAGATGGGTAGTCAAACACATGTGTCTATACATTAACATAAATGTACATTAATGGTATACATGCACGTTACATAAACATATATCAGTTCTAAATAAATATATATGTATCTATTCATAATACCATTTAGAACATCTATAGCTCAAAACATACATATTCACATCCATATATGTGATGGAGTGTTTCTCATATAAGTTCACCTCACTTACTCTCTCCCTTTCTAATTCATTCATTCTGTCTTGTCGGAAGGGCTGGTCGCACAGTCCCTGTTGAACAATAAAATGCCTTCCCTGAATCTGTCTAGAATGTTGAATGTCCTAATTCATGTCTGTCCTCATGCAGACAAGGTAAGCAAGTGACATTTCTCCTTCCAAGTGGTTTCACCCCAATCTTGGTAGTCACACAAATTGTTGGTCCAAATAATCAACGTTAATTTGGACTCTATCAAGAGGCTGGTAGCTCTCAGGAATTTCTCCTAAGTAGTCAGTCTCCCCAATGTTTAACATCATACAGGATGAATCTAAATGTATCTCCTGTACATGCATAAGCCACATGCTCATGTAATTTGGATAATGGATTTCTCCAAATTATCACATACAACAAATCAGACAACCAAGTAGTGAATGAAAGAAGAAGATAGTTCTCAGTGAAATCGTAAAGCTAGAACTGGAACATTAGGTACAAAGAAAATCCACTAGTGCTGTAAAGTTTGGGAGAACGTCTATTAATGAAATAACCAATCGGCCTGTGTACTACATGTATGCACGCAGACAAATAACATGAAATTTGATAGCAGATAGGAATTCTAGAGTCTACTAAGAAGATCCGATAAGTTATTATCTTTGCCAAGAATATGACATATATCAAACTCGTAGTCTTGTAACAGAAGTGACCATCTGTGTATTCTGGAATTCTTTGGATGGCCAGATTTAAAGACCTGCAACTGGTTTGTTATCAGATAGAACTAGAAATTTTCTCCCGAGAAGGTATCTAGAGAATTTATCGATACTCTCAATTAAAGCTAATGCCTCAAGCTCAGTGATAGCATAATTTCTCTGAGTTTCAGAAAGCTTCTTACTGAAATAAAGAACAGGATGCATACTTGCCTTCGTGCATTTGGAGTAGAACAGCTGAACTTGCGTGAAAACTCGCGTCTGTTTACAATATGAAATCTTTTGAGATGTCAGGCAATTTGAGAATAGGATAACTGCTGAAAAGAGGTTTAATCTGTTCTAATAAATTGTCGTGATCATTTGTCCAGATAATTTTAGAAGGTTGACCTTTCTTCAACAGTTCAGAAAACGTTGCTGTCATATCAGCAAAATTAGGGATGAATTTCTGATAATAGTTGATAAGACCTAGCAGACTTCTAAGTTCTTTTTTGGTGGTAGGTGGTTTAATGTTTAAAATCTTGGTGACTACTTGTGGGTCTGTCTTGCGGAACCCATCTGAAATTCTATGACCAGGGAATTGTATTTCAGTGAACCCTATTTCGATCTTGCTTGGCTTTGCTTTAAGACCATGTTGTTGTATTCTTTGGAATACTTGCTTTAGTATTTTAACATGTGTGTCTATGTCAGTAGTATACATATGTCGTCCATATAAGTAGCAACATTAGAAATCCCATGTAGTAATTGCCTCATCATGCGCATAAAAGTGCTCGGTGCGTTCTGAAGACTAAATGGAAGATATGCCCACTCGTATAAACCCAGAGGAGTGGCGAAAGCAGTTATGTGCATGGAATCTTCATCCATGGGGATTTGACAATATCCCTTGTGAGATCAATCTTTAAGAAGATTTTTAAATTTGCCATGCCATCAATTTACTCATCGATATTTGGCATTGGCTCCGTGTCAAGAAGGGTTAAAGCGTTTACCTTTCTGTAATCAACGCAAAGACGTAGTGAGTTGTCTTTCTTCTTCACTATCACTACAGGAGAACAGTAGTTAGAAGTAGACTTTTTGATAATACCGCTCTGATCTAATTCAGAGATTTCCGCTGTTACTTTCTCTAAATAGTGTACAGGGATAGGGTATGGTTTAACTTTCACAGGAATATCTGAAAGTAATGTGATCTTGTGTTTGATAAGCGATGTCTGCCCTGGCTTATCAGAGAAAATGTCACTATATTGTTGTATTGCAGATGTCAATTTATATTTATCTTGTGACGACAAGTTTTGATTAACCTGAATAGCTTGCCAACCATTGTTACCATTGATTGTTGGTGTTGGTATCTGGTGTGTAATTGCATCTTCTTGTTGCTCATTGATCCCCAGCATGCCGCTGCTGTTCTGTGCGGTATTTGTTGGACTGTTTGTGTTGTGTTGTGTCACGTTCTGTGTATGGCTTTAACATATTTATGTGGAAAATTTTGTTTTTTCCCTTTTACACTTAATTAAGTAGTCTACATCGCTGACCTTTTTAATGACTCTGAATGGACCCTGCCAAGAAGTAACTAGACAATCACGAGGGTCGGGTAATAGGAGTAGGACTTTGTCTTCTTCTTTCAAGACTATTGTCTTGGCCTTCCTATTATCATATTGCCTGTATTTCTCCCCAGCCTTTTCATGTGCCGATTTTGCAATCTGACAAGCTGTTATTATCTTGTCCCTCAGCTGAGTAACCATCTCATAGGCTTCTCTTTTCGGGTGGTCATATGTTTTGTTTGTCAGCATGTCATTGTATAGCATCAATGGCCACATGGGTTGTCTCCGTATATGAGCTCAAATGGGGAAAATCCAGTACTTGCCTGTGGTACCTCTTGGTACGCAAATAGTACTGCCGGCAATAAAATGTCCCAATCTTTGGGTCGTTCAGCCACAACTTTAGCTAGGGTTCGCTTGAGGACCCCATTGTAATTTTCATTGACACTATTTGTCATTGGGTGCCAAGGGGAGCTAAACATTTGAGGAATACGCAGTACCTTCATCGCCCCTTGTGTAGCTGACTATATAAACTGACTACCTCTATCCGATAGGATGTAAAGTGGAAAACCTATCCTACTACATATTAGGATGAATTAATCTAGAATAGATCTTGATGTAATGGATTTAAGTGGAATTGCCTCTGGCCAACGAGTACAGAGATCAATCATGGTTAAAATAAAACAATTTCCACGAACTGTAGTAGTGTTAAGTGGGCCAACAATATCCACTGCAATTTTCTGAAATGGTCGTGATGCCAGATCAGTTCGTTGTACATGTGCCTTAGGATGCTTACCTTTCGGCGTTGTCCTTTGGCACAGTCCGCATGAACAGACATGTTTCATAACGTCTTTGGCATAAACAGGCCAATAAAATTGTGCCAAAAGTCTGTGATTGGTTTTTGCAATTCCCATATGACCAGCAAATGGGGACTAGCGACTGAAGTATTAATGAAGGACAAGGAAATTGAAGGCAATTTAAAAGTTAAGACTTTGGAGATGGATCGAGAAGCTGAGATTGAACGAGAGAAAATACAAGCTAAGGCTGGGGATCCTATTAAACGTTACCAGGGTCTTATAAAGAACTTCACACAAGGCGATTTGGTCTCTGCATGGATTACTAACTTCGAGGTGCTGGTCAAGTTCTACAAGATTCCAGAACAGGATTGGCCCATCTTATTCCACCGTCATCTTGCATTAGAGCCTTTAAAGGTGGTAGAGTTGATTCCAGATAACTTACGGACCAACTATAATTACATTTGAGATCAGGTCCTATCGCATTTCAGTCTTGATGCTGCTGGGTTAAGAACGAAGTTTAAGACCCAAACACCGAAAGCAAATCAGACGTTTCTAGATTACATATCTGAAACTTCATCACTATTTGACAAGTGGTTGAAGGCAGAAGATGTCTCCTCTGATTTCGAGAAACTACGTGACCTCATGTTACGAGACAAACTGCTATCATCAGTACCAGATTCAATGTCTACATTTCTGGTGGAGAACAGATGTAAATCTATCCCGGACGAGCCCCCACATCCTGCCATGCTACATCTCGGGGTGTATAATAATTCCAACAATAACTGGATACACAAACACGACTCGAAAAGCAATAGCAGGCTCCAGAAGCCAAACGAACTGAAATAACTGAGTCTACTCAGTTAACTTTTAACAGTTACTAAGCCATTTAATTTCGCAGCGTACAGGCTTGTCTCAACAACAACAATAACTAATTACTTACAGTACCTGTTCTGACCAGGTTGGGCAGTAAGAATATAATATCTAAGATTAATGATATGTTGCAAGCCATCTCCGCTCTAATATTAACAATGTCCTTTGTTCGTTCTCGCGGAATCTTTCTCTCAATCCACCAAGTGTCCTTCCTGCCGCTTCACAGACATTGAGTTTTTGGCGTTCGTCTTCCTGTTTATTTGTGGCTATGATAAGTGTTGCTTCTATAGATTGTCTCTTCTATTTTCAAGTATTAATTCAGCCACTGATGTGCCATCAAGCCAATATCTAGCCAACCTATCATTCCAGAATTAACATGAGCTGCCGACTTGATGAATCTCCCAAGTCAGTCTCTGTTTATTGTTATTGACATTGCCCTGTGACGATTCTGCATTGTCACGTCATCTCCTCTGCTTTTTTTAGCGTTGTGGTTCTGGGATTCTTTGATCTTTCTCATTTACGTCGTTTTGTCACACCTGCTACTTGGCACCGAATATGGGTCAACTGCGTGGTGTTCTGCATCAAAAACCACACTACAAGAGCTGGACAAAGTGCAAAATCAAGCACTTAGAGTCACCACAGGAGGGATGAGATCAACCCCTATAGTGGAAATGGAGAAGATGGGGAGGACACAAGCACTGAGAGAGCGCAGAGATATGAAAACACTAATACAAGCAGAATAGTTTCTCAGCTTGCCAGGCCACCCTATGAAGAACAGATTTGAAAACCTAGCTATGGGGCGGTTGAAAAGAAGTAGTTTTATCCACCAGGCCAAGCGACTCTGCAGAGAAACCACCGATCTGCCCACAGTTGGTACACCCCTAACAACTATTCCAGAGCGAACTCCATGGAAAGATGAACATAGACTATCATAACAAATCCAGACAAAAGAGAGAGGAATATTTGACAAGGAAGAACAGAACAGTGTGCAGCGCAGAACAGCCACTCTCAGCTTCCTTGATGAAGAATACCCACAGGACCTCTGGATCCGAGTCTACACAGATGGGTCAGCACAAAATGCTGTTCGAAATGGAGGAGCGGGAGTGTACATAGAATACCCAAATAATACTAGGGACACAGCCAGAGTACCGACAGGAAAGTACTGCCATAACTATGATGCTGAAATTGAGGCAATCAAGATAGCAACAGAGAAATTACTAAATACCAGCAATGGTACATAACCTGTGGTGCTATTGACAGATGCAAAATCAGTACTCGAGGCGCTCCTGTCTGGGAAATTGCCAGTACTAAGGACACTACTTTCTGAACTTAGCAGTCAGCATAAGGTCACCATACAGTGGATACCATCCCACTGTGGAGTACCCGGAAATGACAAAGCTGATCAATTGGCTAAGGAAGGAGCCAAAGAAGAACAGCCTTATATTCCCGTTACATACCACCAAAACAAAAGAATGATCAAATCAGTCAGAAAGCCACCAAAACCTGCTCAAGATGACTAGCACATTATGGACAGACCAGAACAAGTCATTATTCTACGCCTCAGAACAGGACACAATAGATTACGCAACCACATGTATACAAAATTCAAGATTGGTGAAACAGCCATGTGCACATATGGACTGGCTTCGCAGACAGCAGAGCACATACTCGAAGACTGCCCAAAATATAACATATCTAGGCAAACCTACTGGCCTAGAGAGATGACAGTGGAAGATAAACTCTATGGACCGCTGTGTGAACTAAAAAAGACAGTTAAATTCATACAAGCAACAAAATTGCAGTTATAGACATATTTCAAGCAAACAAAAGAAGAAGAAGAAGATATAATGTTCTAGTTTCATTAGCCTGTTTCAGGCAGTCGTTGTTAGTTACTTTGGCAGTCCAAGGAATTTGCAACATTTACCTCAGGAACTACATTTCTGTTGCTTCTAATTTCTTCTTAATTTGTTCATTTACATTCCAAGACTCACTGCCATACAGCAAAACTGGTTCTATATAGCATTTCAGCAGTCTCTTACATTCATTGATAGTGACTTATTGCATAAGATACTCTTCATTTTCTGAAATGTGGCTTTTGCTTACCCTATTCTGCTCTTAATCCCTGTTGTACATCTTCCATCTGATGTTACGCAAGCCCCTCGATATTTAAAATTATCCACTTGGTTAAAAATTTGCCCTTCTATTTTTATGTCACATTTTGGTGTCACCATTTTCTTTGATATCACCATTGTTACAGTTTTCTTGATATTCAAGGAAAGTCCTTTCTTTGCACTATCTGTTATTACAATGTCCCACACATACCACAAGTATTCTATGATCCCGTTGCTCATTGGGTGATACGGGGTCCAGAAATGCTGCTCTACTCCTAACAATTTTGTTAAGGCTTGCGTAGCAGCCGAAATAAACTGCGTTCCCCGATCTGATAAGATAGATCGTGGGAAGCCAAAGCGAGAAAATAGGTGCAAAAATACATTTGCCACATCTTTGGAGATGATGTATTTTAGTGGAATAGCTTCGATCCACCTGGTGCATAGATCCACGAGAGTAAGTATATATCGGTTTCCTTTGCTTGACACCTGATTTAGGGGTCCAACAATATCGACCGCTACACACTCAAATGGTCTAGATGCTAATAATGACCGTTGAACTTCGGCCGTCACATGCTTTCCCTTTCGTACAAGATGTTGACAAATAGTACACGAACGACAGAAAAATTTTATGTCAGAACAGAATTTAGGCCAGTAAAAGTGTGACAAAACTCTGGCTCGCGTTTTATCATAGGCCAAATGTCCAGCAAACGGTGACTCATGTGCGATCTTTAGCACATTTTGTCGGTATGTTACAGGTAACACCGTCTGCTGAATTTCATGGTTATTATTTGTGTAATAACGCATGAGAATTCCGTTAAATTTTCTAAAGTACCAAGATGCATTTTTAGTCACTTTCGCTCGCTCACCCAACAATTTAAAATAAGGTGCGATTGTTTGGTCGGTGCTTTGTGCCTCGATAAATTTCTGTCGAGTAGTGTTGGTATCTGCACCACTTGGTGTTAATAGCTGTAGCATTTCATTTTGTAAGTCAGTATAGTTTGTTTGTGTATCTGACCTTGTTACAGCGTTAGCCATGTGTGTATGTTTCCAGGCTCTTATGTCGTCGTCTGTACATTGTTTCAATGAATCTAGGCATCCTAAAATGAGATCCGTGCATGGATCTTGCAGGATTGCGCAAGTAAATGTGCCGGTAAGGAACGGGGTATTGATATGCGCTTTTGCCAGTGGGTATTTCTCAATGGTTCCAGAGAAAGTACGGCATTTGACAAATTCACCCGTGTAATCTTCTGGTCTAGCAAGTTCTTTCCTTAAACCCAGTAGAGTGCTCCCGCTATCAGTTAAACATTGGCATGGTTGATCATTGACCAGTGCATCGTAGAACTTAAGTTTACCTCTGGAGGCACTCGCTGCGTTAGCATCTTCATTTGAACATGGTATTACGTGCCCACATTTCAATTTACCATCCGCATGAAACTGGTGGCATACGTCACATTTCTTAAAGTCTAATATGTCTGTTACTAATGCTACACTCTCACATTCACTTCGTTGGTAACACATTCACAAGTTCCGGATCAATGTCACTCTCATCGTCTGATGATGTATCGATGAGTGCTGCATTATTTGCCTTCATTCGTTGTCTACCAATACATTTATTACTATAGTGGCCATAACTGGAACAAAAGTAACATTTAACAGCACGTTTAAATGATGATTCTTCTGCTTTCTTGCTTCTTTAACACTGCTTCTAAGTGTGACGGATATGCGGGGTTTTTATCACACATAGAGTAGCTAGGATGAAAAAGACTACAATATCCACATCGAGGTGGCTTCTGATATGGTTTGTCCTTCTTACGGTAATCTTTCTGATTGTAAGATCTATCAGGTACTTTGTTTGCAAAAGCAGTGATTTCTGTATCATGTGTTGTAGATTTAAATATGTCCCGATTAGATGAAAAATATGCTGACCCCCGTTTCTCTAATTGCTGAATGGATTCAATATCTGACTGTTGTAGAAACTTTGCAAAAGGGGTAGGAACGGTAGATATCACCTTGTCCATTACCATAAGATCTTCTAATTTTTCATAGTTGTTACCCACTTTCGCCGCTCTAGTCCACTTTTTAAATGTGCTCTGCACGTTAGAGATGTAGTCTAAGAAGGTTTCAGTTGCTTTTGGCTTAATTTGGGAGAACTGAATTTGGTACCCAGTGGCGTCTAAAAGAAAGTGTTGCATTATCCTATCGTGAATGTACTGATAATTGTTCCTTAGCTCTGTAGGTATGGATTCTATTACTTTTAACGGCTCCCCACTGAGGTTTCTCATGTAGATCATTGCCCAGTCATCCAAAGGTATTTTCTGCGTCTTTAGTTGGAATTCTATGTTCTCGGTCCATGCACTAATTGAATCCCCTACACTGTATGGTTTGATTAGGCCTTTATACTTACTAAACTTGTTTTGTTCTTCTTGGCTCTTTTGTTTGCTAGAGGCTATCTGTATGTTAGAATCTACCTCCATTTCCTTCATCTTTAATTTAGTATCTGAGTCTACTTGTATCTGCTTTTGTTTGGTAGCCTGATCTAATTCTAATTGTTTCTGTTTGGTAACTTGATCTAACTCTAACTGTTTCTGTTTGGTAACTTGATCTAACTCTAACTGTTTCTGTTTGGTAGCCTCTTCGATTTCTTTCATTTCTTTTTGATGCTGCCTTTCTAATGCTCTTTCATCCCTGTCAAGAGCAGCTTTTCTTTCTGTTTCTTCTCTATGTCGAGCTATTTCTTCTTTATATTTTTGATCCGCCCACTTCTCTAACTTTTCTCCAGTGTGGCCCATTTCTTCACCTGCTTGGATACACTCACTTAGTGACGCCATTATGTGGCTTAATGTTAGTTCAAAATGATATCACAATAATATTCACACACTGGTTTGTAATAATGTGTTAGTAAATATACATCTTTACTGAAAAATAAGATGCATGATTAATTTAGAGCATACCAAAATATTCTGAAAATATACTCATCTAATTCTTTGGAAAATACGGTTCTTGGGATGTTCCACCGCTGTCTTCCACACTCACAAAATGATTGACTTGATAACACAATGGATGCTTCTGTTTAGTAGAGCATCAAAAATTAGACACACGCATATGTTGTAAATACAAATTTATCTTTCATGCGAATGATGAATGAAAAAATGTGATAGATAATGATAAATGGTGTTAATGAATGAATGATATGATCGTCTGAATGATTGTTATGATACGTAAGATGATTCGTCGTATGACAGTCGATGTCGTCTTGTCTTCACTTTCTGACTAGTTTGGTATAACTTCGTTCTAGGCTTCAGTTCAGTAGCTAATCTATTTACTGAATATAAAGAATGGTGACATTGATGGCTGTATCACACAAAATGAAATGTACACGATGGTTAGCTTGATAATATTTACTGATGATTGTATACATTTTCATTAATTTCCGTAGAATAACACACTTTCAAATTAATTTTCGTAGAATTTCACAATTTATAATTTACTTTTGCTTCATTGTGGTTCAAGCTCCACAAATGGTATGATCGTAATAATTCACAAGAGAAAATTATTTCTGCCATATATGCAAACAAATTTACATTACTTTCAAATATTTTAACACAGCAATGATGTTGAATCGTGCAATTGTCTGCTGGCGTTGGTTCAGTGGTTTCTGACACCAATTGACTGCTGGCGTTGGTTCAGTGGTTTCTGACACCAATTGGGGTCCTGCCTGTCAGCAACTTGCTTGCTACAGGTCTTTCAGGACTCCCCTACTTTTGCACCGCACGAAATAACAACTCGTGTCATTTGCAAAAGGAATGCAATTTATTTAGAGCTGGCAATTTACAAGCTCTGCGAGCGGTATGCTTCATTAACATTAAACAACATGAATGCAATGAAGTGGTGAGAAATGATGCTAGTAATCACAATCTAAATCTACAGCCTAATATTTAACTATTGCCTAGAAACTTATAGCATTTGTCAAGAACACGTCTACTCTCTAATCGTCTCCAGTCGGGTCTGTCCACACGCTACACATTGCGTGGTCAAACACGGATGCTGTCCCCTCCGTGCAGTAGCTAGTCTTGCGTGCATGGAGTCCCAAGCACGCTGGCTCGTGAACTTGAGTAACCGGGCACTTCACGGTTACTCGTAAGGCCAAGCTTCCCAATGGCTTGGGGAAGCCCTCGCTCACTTGTCCTTATTGCCCCCTTGGTTGACACAAATGTGTCCCCTTGTGAAGCTATTTATAGCGCTGGTGTCTCTCCTGTCTGGTGTCTCCCTACTAGACTTGTGTTGACTCTTATTAACTCTCTAAAGCTTTATTGGAGATTCTGACACCACAGAAAACCTCACTTTTGTGTGTAAAAGCTGTGGACAACAAGAACCAAAGTTCATACCAGCAGAAGTAAAATCTGTTATACAGAAAAGTCCTAAAAAACAAATCACTGGTCCAGATGGAATAACCACAGAAGCTATTCAGACCTGTGGGGAAACAGGAGTTAAATTGGCAGACAAGACTTTTTAATATAGCATGGGAAGAAAGACAAGTCCCAAACTATTGGCAACAGGCAATAATAGTACTAATATGGGGAAAGAAAGGCAATATGAGAGAGTGCAAAACATACAGAGGTATATTACTCTTGAGGCATACAGGGGAAACAAACGCAACACTACTGGAACAAAGAGCTTGACCCATAGTTGAGCAATAGTTTAGCAAAGTACAATTTGGTTTCAGGAAAGGTAAAAGTTGCACTGATGCACTATACACACTTAGACAAATATATGAAAAAGAACACTGAATACAGTGACCACCAGAATATTGTGTTTGCAGATCAGGAAAAGGCTTTCGATAGAGTAGATAGATACAAATTATGGACCATTCTTGAAGACTATGGGATACAAGGGCAATTGCTAGAAAACATCATAGCCATGTACCACTCGAGCCAAAGTGCAATAAGAACATAAGAAGGTATATCAGATATGTTCACAGTCAATACAGGAGTATGAGGGATGTGTGATCTCTCCTCTGTTATTTAATATCTACATAGACAGAATATCCAAAGAAGCAAGCCTTGACAGAACAGATTCAGAATATTGTGAACTATTCAGGTGAAACAAGAGATTCACCCACAATAAATGAACTTTTATTCGCAGGCATTCTGTGCCTATTTTATAGAGATGAGGGCAGACTGCAAAATCATATTAATAAGCTGAGTTCAACATGCAGTAGATACAATATGAATATAAATGCAGCCAAAACTGAAGTAATGCAAGTTAGTAGATCTCTTGGTCCACTCAGTATACAGATATGTAGCACATCTTTGAAATAAGTTAAAGAATTAAAATATCTTGTAAGAAGATGCCAGAATTTACAGAGAAATCGAAATCAGATGTCAAAAAAGACGGTGCGCTTATATATCAACTATCACCAATACTGAAACATCCAAACTTACCCGTTTTCACAAAAAGATAGATTATACATAGCATATTCACACCCTATGCTACTAATGTCAAACATGGACATTATCCAAATCACACTTACGAAAAGTCAACACTTGTGAGATGAGATGCTTGAGAAGAGCTGCCAACTTAACTATCCCTATCCGAGACCGAATAAGAAATTATGTTATCAGACAGACAGTGGGATCAACACCTTGTGCCACATACATTGGCCATCTCGTTAAAATGCAACACCATCAACTACCAGTACTGGCGCGACATCAAAGATGATCTGATGTGAGAGTAAAATGGATTGATGACATCAAAGAATTATCACACAAAATGACACTATCAAGTACCACCCATCGTGCGCTGAAACACCATTTATTCCTGCCTACTTTGCTTTACGGCATAAGTGGAAAATGATGATGGTGATTGATGTATTTCATCTTGTTAAAGGTTACTTTTGCAATGGGAATTCTCATTTTAATCACAAGTCATTTTCTATCTGATGTTAGTTAGTTAGTTAGTTAGTTAGTTAGTTGTGGTTCCAACTTCATGGCAAAAGGTCGTCCCCATATTGCTCCGTTCCTGTGCCAGTGAATATCACACAAAATGCTCCTCACTGCCCTATGTGAACAATGGAATAGACAGGAGTGTCGGCAAGCCAACAGCCTGCACAGGTAATGCCGCCGCTAGAATGCCAACACAAAAGTCGTCCACGAAAAATACAGTTCATCATTGATGGAAACTGCAGTCACCAGAAAGACTTCATTGACCCGGGTTTTATCCCATATGGCTCGGTCTCTTTCCGCAGGGCGACCCACCGAAAGCGCAGCACACAGCACGAACTCCGTAGCTACAGCGCTGACTCCCAGGAGTCTCCTGAAAAAAGAACTCATGAACCGAAAAGGCAAACCAGTCAATCCAGCAACAGCCAGCCGCCATCATTCCGAACACGCAGTTCACGCTAAAAACAACCGCGGACCGATGCAAAAAGCATTATCTGATGTTATGAATGTTCAGAGATTGATAAAACGATTCATGTGTTTGTTTCCCCTTTATGAGGACTCCACACTGTGTTATTACATCATATACACTATAATAACATGGACAAGCTTCGAGTGACACTTGATGGCACAAGCAAGCAAGTCACACCTCTATCATTGAAAAGTTGTAGCTTCTGAAATGCCATTGGTCTCCAGACACTTAATGTGAAATCAGCACCAGTTCCTGTTGGCCTTTTTTGAAATTGGTGTGCCTGGCTCTGCTAAAACAATGCTTTCTAATATCAGGTGATGATGGTTTTCACTCACTGTGTTTTCTTTCAACAGCCCCATATGATATCTTAGATCTGACAGTATATTCTGTGAGAGATAAGAGCACCCAGAAGATTAACCTGAACATTTCATGGATGCCTGGTGACCAGACGGGACCCACTGATTATTACCTTCTTGTTCAGGAAGCTGCAGGACTAGACGCTACAGAACATAATCAGAGCATCAGTCCACTGAAAGTTACAGGTGTGTCATCTTGTGCTCAAGCTAACTTTCTTTTTCTGTTTTTATGGCCACCTGTAAATCCAGCTTTTTATGTAGCGTTTTCTCCACTGTTGTACGTGTTTCTAGCTTTCTAGAGGACTGCCTCGTTCATTTTTCTGTTTGTCCACGTCACTCTTTGCATTTTATTCAGAAACCATGTCCACTGCCATTAAATGTGATTCGCAAATGTATCATGTAAATGCCTAATTAAGTGATTTTGTGACTATCTCGAACGAACGAACGAACGAACAAACTTTATTTATCTAGTTCACCAATACTGTGATTTATTCTCTAAATGTCTAATTAAGTGATACTGGCATAAATGTTTAGTTAAAGTCATATTGGGATTTGATTTTCAAACAGTAATGTTATAGCTGTCTCAAAATGTCCGGTTAAGTGATTCTGGAATTTATCTTGCAATTATCTAATTAAATGATATTATGACTGTCTCAATATGTCTAGTTCAGCGATATTGTGATTTATTCTCCACATGTCTAGTTGAGTATTACTGGAAGAAATGTTTAAGTAAAGCAATATTGGGACTGTATCTTTAAGTGTCAGGTTATGTGATCTTATAACTGTCTGCGGCAGAGTGGTCAAGCCTTGTGACTGACCCTCACAAGGTTGCGGGTTCGATTTTTACCCCATCATTCAGTTCATGAGTGCAGCTTTTTTCAGAGACCCCTTTGGGTTGTTAGCTGTAATGTTTGTTGAAGGACTTTAAGAACATGATTGTAATCATAACAATGGATCTACTATAGTGTTTGTTGAAGGACTTTTAGGACATCGTGATTGACATTTTAAAATTGTGTCATCTATAGTGTTTTTGACATTGTAACAATGGGTCAGTTACAGTATTTGTTGAAGGACTTTTAGGACACCATCATTGACGTTGTAATATCATCAAGCTGCTGACTGAATCTATACAACTTTTAGTGGGGGTTTCCATCTGTGTCATCTCTTAGGGAATCTTTATTTTGGATCCTATTTGCAGCCTGCTTTTCAATCTTCTTTTGGCTTGCACCGAAGCTGACTCCACCGACAGTCATATTGTGTTAGACCAGCCTAATGCCAAGCACTGCTCAACTCTCACTGTTTACGTGTACATGTTACGATTTACCACAATAAAATCGGCAGAAGAGTCAAACTGTCTCATCTCATCTCATTATGTTCCTCCTGCACCTTGTGGTGTCGAGGTGAAGTATAAACAGCGGGAGAGTGCCCGCTTATGGGCTCCATGTATCAATATCCCCATGGACTCCGCTATTCCCTCTGTCCATCGTTTACGAGGTCAGCCTCTTCCTCTGCTTCCATCTGGTCTGTACATCATTGCTTGTTGTGGTATACTGTTAGTTGGTAAACTAGTTGCATGGCCAAACCATTTGACTTGCTGTCTTCTAATAAAATCTAGCATTGCTATAACTCCCACTTTAGCCCTGATTTCTTCATTTCTGATCTTATCTCTTCTTCATACATTGAGTATTCTTCTCAGGAATCTCATTTCTGTTGTTGTGATTTTTCTTTTCTCTTTTTCTGTCATTGTCCGGGTGTGGCATTGGTAACATAGAGTTGGTAGGAAGCTTGTGTTATAAAATGCTTTCTTATTAACTATTGATACATATTTGTTCTTTAGTATTGGTGCCATTTGTCCAATGAGTTGGCTTGCCTTATTGCACCTATTTTCGATCTCGTCTTCTGATTTGCCATTTGATGATATTATACTTCTTAGGTACTTGAAACTCTTTACTTGTTTCAGAGGGTGTTCGTTTAGGTGAATTGTTGTTTCATTAAATGTGCCTTGTCATCTCTACGTGTATGCATGCTTCACGTGCATACACCAGTATAGGTTTTATATAGTTCTTAATGTCATTCTTTCATTTGGTTAATTTAGAACCATTCTCCTAGTTAGTTTAATGGTTTGTCAGCATTGTTTGTGATAAAATGTTCCTGTGAGATATTAGCATCAATAACATGCTGATGTGACTGAACTTTTGGTAGAAGCACTCCAGTCCATTTTTTGTGTTGTGTAATAATATGGTCACTAAACATGCAATATTTTACATAACCAGGCTACAGTAATACAACCTATGTGAAGTCTGATGTGCTGGCATATTGGAATTACATAGTTACTGTTTGGGCACAGACAGACAAAGGAAATAGCAGTCAGAAGTCTGCACAATATAGAACTGTGGAAAATTGTAAGTGTTGACTTATTATGCATTGTGTTCATTTATTGACCCTTAACATGTGTTGTTTAACTAAGACTTGGGGCACACAATGATTGCTGCAATGATATGTTACTTGGTGTATATTTGAAGCTAGAGCCTGGAGAGCCAGACATGATGTTGTCACAGACAACAAGTGGAGCATGTGGGTGTTTGTTCTGGTGATAAGAAGGAGGTAGACATCTTAACCTGTTTAAGTTTTTGTATTACCAGATAGAAAACTTGAATGTTTTTCATCTTCTTCTTCTTCTTCTTCTTCTTCTTCTTCTTCTTCTTCTTCTTCTTCTTCTTCTTCTTCTCATCTCACAATGGGGCCTTCAATCACCTCACGATAAGACCTCCTACATTTTGTTATCTCCTGTGGCTCCCTCCATGTCATCGCCATAATTTTAGCCTCTTCTCTCATTCTGTTCTGCCTGTGTTTTAGGACTCCCTTTGTTTCTTATGTCCTGTGGGTTCCAGATAAAGGGGTTTCTAGTTATAAGGTTAGCAGGTTTCTTTGACGTGTGTCCTATCCAGCACCTGGGTCAATTTATCATCTCTTGATTTGTAGGAATGTATTACTTCTCTTTGTAGGCTGTGCATTTGTGATTGTGTTATGCCATTGTAGTCCTGTTCCACACAAGCATCAATTAATGAATATTTGCAATTTTTTAGAGATTGTTTTAGTCGCTCTCCATGTTTCTGATCCATACAGAAATACTGACTTGACATAAGAGTTTTAAATATTCAGTTTGTACTAGATTTAATTTTTTTTGACTTCCACAAATTTGCCTATACTATGGAAGCTCCTTCTGCCTTTTGTATTCTTATTTTAGTATCTCTGGTGTCTACATTGCAACCTAAACATATGTATGATTCCACATCTTGAAGTTTAGGTTTCATCAAGGGAGATCTGGTTAACATTGCTTCATTTATTCTCGTGATTGTTGTCTTTCCTCTGTGGATTTTTAGACCTAACTGTTGAATTAGATATCAATAGTGGACATATGCATATTGGTATGCTGAAATTCACATTTATAGCTCTACCCAAAAGACCAGGAACAATTGAAGGCAAAGATTTTTGTAGTCAGCCTCATAAACCATGTCATCAATAATGCGAAGAACAATACAGAAAATAAAGACAGAAATTGGTGTTGAGCACTAATGGTTTGATGGAAGGGAAGGATACAAATAATACCACTTACACTTTCTGAAGCTGAATTGAGAGATCAATAGAGACACAGAAAGACAAAGTGGTGCTTCATAAAATATGTCATGACGTTTGATCAAGTGAAATTATCAAATTGTTGGAAGATATTGATGGGAAAGATCTCAAAATGATAAAGAAAATTTACTGGAACCAAGAAGCAGCAATTAATGTGGGAAATCAAGAGGGCAATTATAAAGATAAAACAAGGCGTAAGACAAGGCTGTGTTCAATATAATGTGCTCCCTTTTGTTGGTGTATTCATTATCTGAATTCACAATGGAAGAACATTGTTTTGAATACATTTAATGATCAAATTTATTTTCTGTATTGTCGGCTGCTGACAGCCTTGTTGATTTATATATATTTTATATTTTTTTTTAAAAACACTTCCTCCTGTGACATTAATTCATCTCATCTCATCATGTTCCTCTTGTACTTTGCAGTGTTGAGGTGAAGTATAAACAGCGGGAGAGTGCCCGCTTATGGGCTTCATGTATCGATATTCCCAGGGACTCTGCTATTCCCTCTGTCCATTGTTTACCTGGTCGGCCTCTTCCTCTGCTTCCATCTGGTCTGTACATCATTGCTTGTTGTGGTATACTGTTAGTTAGTAACCTAGTTGCATGGCCAAACCATTTGACTTGCTGCCTTCTAATAAAATCTAGTGCAGCTATAACCCCCACTTTAGTCCTGATTTCTTCATTTCTGATCTTATCTTTTATTGATACATTGAGTATTCTTCTCAGGAATCTCATTTCTATTGTGATTTTTCTTTCCTCTTTTTCTGTCAGTGTCCATGTTTGGCATTGGTAGCATAGAGTTGGTAGGAAGATTATGTTGTAAAGTGATTTCTTAGTAACTATTGATATATGTTTGTTCTCCAAAACATTTCCAGCTCCATTGGGGAAGGTTTTGGATCAAACCGTTCAGATAGTGAATTTTATCAAAGGAGGAGTTCTCAACTCACGGCATTTTAAGCAGTTATGCACTAACATGGATGCGTGCCACCATTTGCTTCTTTTCCACACAAATGTTTGATGGCTGTCAAGAGGAAATGTAACTGCATGATGTAACTGAGAGATGAGCTCAAATTATTTTTTGAAGTTCAGGGTAAGATGGGCTTTTTTGCCTGGCTGGGTGATGAGGAATGGATCTTGCGCCTTGCCTATTTAGCTGATATTTTTTAGCAGTTGAATAAACTCAATCTTCAGATGCAAGGAAGGAATACAAATATAAAATTTGTGGATGCCTTGAGAGCTTTTATGAGAAAGCTGGAAAACTGGAAAAGAAATGTCATTATGACAAATGTTGCAATGTTTGAGAAGCTGTCATTAGTTCTCATTGTTGATGGTAAAGACCAAGTACTTCCAAAATTTGCAAAAAAATGAAATTTCGCAGCATTTGGCAGAACTAGAAAATGAATTTGAGCGATATTTTCCTGAATGTAGTGATGATGAGCTGGATTTGGTGCGAAACCCATTCAAATGATCAGTTGGAAAAGTTTCTGATGAATGTCAAGATGAATTTCTGGAGCTGAAAAATGATTCGGGAGCAAGAGATGTGTTCGATGAGAAACCAGTCACAGAATTTTGGCCTTTGATGTGCGATTCCTACCCAAAAGTGACAGAAAAAGCAATCCGTGCATTGCTTCTATTTAAGTCATATCTTTGTGAGTCAGGCTTTTCAGCTCTGTTGGAAATTAAAATGAAATGGCGTAATCGATTAGGTGTTGAAAATGATCTCTGTTGTGTCCTTTCAAGCACTCCTCCGCGTATTTCAGAATTGCTGCGGGAAAAACAATCAGCGTTCTCATTTATTACAATCTTCATTTCAATAAAGTTAATTACGAATCAACAATATCCTGATTTTGTAATGGGCGTTTTGTTTGATGAAGCACAATTTTTCTGGCATTCTGGTGTCGTATATTAAGCTACAATTCTTTGACGTTTTAACTGTTTGTTTATTGTAGTATGATTAATGTGGTGTTTTAATAAAATATTGTGAATATAAAAATGCTTTTATTTAAGTTTTAATATCCATCAGCATATTCATTTGCCATTAACTGTATAAAACTACACTATAAAATTTATCTTTGCATGTAAAGGTTATGTACAACTATGGAAGAAAATAAGGATTTTCAGTATTATAGGTATGTTATTTTTAATGCACCTTTTGAGGCTGACAATTTTGGAAAGGTGGGGGGGGGGGGGGGGGGGGGGGGTGACAGTCTGAACATATGGTGAAGGGGGGCATGGGCCAAAAAATTTTGAGAACCACTGGTTTAGGCTATTCATGTGGTCTTGTAAATCAGCTGCTGATTTTGCTATTAGTGCTTGGGCATCCGCAAACAGGAGTTCTCTAATGGTGTAATTTGCAGATGGTTCTTCTTCTGTGTTTTCCTCATGCGGTGTTCTTGTGGTCTCTGTTTGGCTGGTTTCTTTACATATGTTGTCTGTATAGGTTATGAACAACAGAGGGGACAGGACACAACCTTGTCGTACTCCAGATCTTATGGTGAAGGGTTCTGAGTGTCCTTTAGTTGTTCTCACTATGCATTCACTGTTGTTGTAAGAGCTTCTACATAGGTTTGTTAGATGTGTACTCACTCCATATTGTTTAAGGATTTCCCACAGCTTGTTTCTACCTACTCTATCAAATGCCTCTTCTTGGTCGACAAATTCTAAATAGAGTTTTTCATTAAATTTAATTGATTTTTCTATAAGTTGTTTAAGAGCAAAAATGGCATCATTGCATCCTTTGTTTTTCCTAAATCCAAGATGGGTTCTATAGTAGTTTGTAATCTTTTGTCAAGAATTTTGCGAAATATTTTCCCAGCATGACTCAAAATGGAAATGCCTCTGCATTGTGTGCAGTCTCTTTTGGTGCCTGTGTTTTTCCAATTGGGATAATTATGACGTTTCCCCAGTCATGTGGTGTCTGTTGTTCTACCCAAACATGGTTGAATAGTCTATGAAGCCATGCCGTTCCTACTTCTCTTGCTGCCTTAATTAGTTCATTTGGTATTTCATCTTGTCCTCGTAATTTATTCAATGGGGCTAATCTGATGGCTTCTATAATGTCTTCTTTCAGCTTCTTTCTGCTGTGGAACTACAAACCGAACTCAATCGCATAAGTACTTGGTGTGATGAAGCTGGGGCAATGGTCAACCCAACAAAGGCAACAGTGACTTGGTTCTCGTTGAATAATCATATTGTCAACAATCCAACACCAACTGTAATGCTGTGTTCAGAGACGGTGGAAAGAACGCAGGCAATGAATTACCTGGGGATACGGTTTGATCGAAGCCATGCTTATAATGTGCACATAGACCAGGTGATAACAAAGGCCAAGTGGGGTTTGGCAGCGATGCGGGTGATGGCGGCAGCAAACTGTGAGCAGCGCCATCTATGTCTTCTGTACGAGGGGCTGGTCATGTCTGTTTTGGAGTATGCAATGGCAATCCTGACTCTCAGCCATAAGCAGATAGAAAGGATGGAAAGGATACAGAATGAAGCTATGCGCATTATTCTTGGATGTACAAGAGATACAGCATGCAGGGCGATGCGCTACCTTCTTGATTTTCCAACCATTGAAGAGAGAATACAAGTTTGCAGGGCACGCGCCTACCTCAGAATTAACGCAAACACACAACATCCACTGCATAGTGAAATTAGGAAGGTGAAGGGCAGCAGGTTAAAAAGAGGACGGTCGTGGATGGGTCAAGCCGAAGACATTCTTCAACAGGTGTGTTCACTTGAGGACTTAGAACCTGGCGAGGAGTGGGTGCAAGTGCCAACAGACTTCTGCACATCCTTTTCAGTTTGCATCCAACTAGATAGAAAATGCAGACAAGAAAATCCGGCTGCTGTGGAGGCTGAAGTACAAGCGTTGATTTTCGAGAATTCGCTAGACGGTGACGCGGTTATCTACACAGATGGGTCGGTCGTCCGACATGTGAGAAGCTCATGGGCCTTTACAGCTCGGGCCGGAGGGAGAATTGTGAAGGAGGACTCTGGTGCTTTCACTGAAACCACAAGTAGCCTGACCATGGAAGTCATGGCAGTAAGTAAAGCAATAACATGGCTCGAGACACAGACATTCACTAGGGCTTGTTTCCTTAGCGACTCAATGAACATGATCAAGAGGATAGAGGAGGGGTCGATCCGAAGAGAATGGTTGCTGCCTCTGAAGCGGTCTCGGCTGGCAAAGATTAGTTTCATCTTCGTGCCAGGTCATGCGGGAGTACAAGGAAATGAGCGGGCTGACAAGCTCGCAGGTGAGGCTACTGTGGAGGGCGGACGCGCCATGGACCAGGCTGACATTCTGAATGCTCTACGAGAAGTGAGACTTTTGCGAGAACCAAGTGATGACTGTGAATCTACAACAATGGCCAGACTGCGGGAGCAGCAAATTAAAAGAGGGGTGGCCAAACAAGAACACTATGCAGGAAGCCAAAGAAGATTGATAAACCAACACAGAACTGGCGTCGTTAGCCGCTACACGCTGCGGGATTTGCTGAGGAGGGGATCCGAGCACTTATGGACTTAATGGTTCGATGTGCAACGAGGATGATCTGTCGACTAACTAACTAACTAACTTCTTTCAGTATGTCTAGTTCTAGTTCTTCAGTGCCAACTGTGTCGGTTTCTTGAATTCCTGTGACATCTGATGGAATATTGAGAAGTTGTTCGAAGTACTGCTTCCATCTTATTAGGATTTGTTTTTGTATGAAAATCCCCTGCCAGTATTAACCCTTTGCAGGGCACAGGATTTTACTTTTTGTAACTCTGAACGGGCAAAATTTTTCCGGTTGTAGGTCATATTTAGGACTACGATAGTAAAATTATCAAATCTAAGCTGTTAGTGAACGGATTTTTTAAAATTAAAATAAAAAATGAAGGAAAATGAATTCAGATTTATTAATTTACTCACTTGTTAAATTAATAATACAATGTTGCCTGCATTTTGGTTGTATTTGCTGGAACTCATGCTCGATCATTTATCTGTTCGATCTTTTTGTCAAGCATACTCATTTGTTTGATCGGCAATCATTTTAAAAGTCTTGGAGATATCCAAAATATGTAATGCTTAAACTGATATCTAGCTCCGATTCACAGTGATTCTCTGCTCCACATCTTCTGTTGATAAACTTTATCAAATACTTCCCTATAGTTTTGATGAGTGATCCAGAAATGGCTGCAGATGTCAGTGCTTCAGCGTTTGTTTACTTCTCTTTCCATGATATTCTCACCAATCTTCTCAAAAAGCCACATCTCCATTGCCTCCAGCTTTCCTGCAGTTAAAATAAATGCTGTAGATTTATCCATGTAAACTGCTTTTCTCACTCTGTGTTTATCAAACTGACAGATCCTGGAGCAGTTCAGAATCTGAATGTAACACAAGATGCAACTGTTGCCAACATTGTAACTTTAACATTTGAGTGTCCTGAATTAAGGAGCCGTAATGGGATCATAGAAACGTTTGTGATAAAGCAAACACTCTTAGATCCACAAGAACATGAAGTAAGTCTGTTTTATTTTTGTGTTGTTGGGCCATTGTAAGATTGTCTTTTATGTATTGGTGTTGTTTTCATGGAAGAATGATCTGAAGGGTAAAACTGATTACAGCAGAGCGCATTGCCCACAAAGTGATGAGAAGCATTGAGCTGGCTGCTAGCGATACATTTCTGGGTAATTGTAACAGACTTCTAGACTAGTGGACTCAACAGGGAAAGCAATACTTAAACATGTGTCATTTCAAGAAAAATATATTCGGACTGAGAAACATTATAAATAAAAAGGCAGGAGAAAATTTGTAATAGAATATAACAACAAATGCACACATGCATGTTAACACATAGAACAGCAAAGAAAAACAATGTACCAAAAAATGACAGTAGGATATAGCACATGAATTTGGGATTCAGAGTTGTTGTGAATAGCATGCTTCAGGATTCACAGCAGAATTGTAACTAGCATGCCTGCCCGCCAGCCCAGTGGTTGTTGATTCAATCTCCCTCTAGGTGGGGATTTTTTTAAAACTGATCTGGGCTCCCAGATTAACTCAACCTAAAATGGGTACCAGGAAATGTCATGGACTTTAAAGGTGGCCTGACATAATACTGACCACTTCACCTCGAGTATTGATTGGTCTATGGAAATATGGGATCAGTGCTACAATACAAGTCGTCTTAACTTACAGCCATGTCTTAACTCCTTGACTTACACTATAGTATCCTTGGCTCATTAATAATTGGCAACAAATGTAAACTTGAGAACAAATTGTCGAGACAGCATGAAATGGAATACACATGAGATTTATTCTGGTCGTCCAGATATCACATGCACAGGACAATAACACACATCTTAGTGTCCCGAGCTATTCGGGGGGGCGGCCTACTATGAGTACCTACTAACCTTCCACATGTCCTCTGTCTCACCGTTATTATCTTCACCATGTTTCCTCCGCTGAATCCATCTGTCTCCGGTGTTATCACTTGTGCCGAATCAATTCGTCTAGAGGCTGCCGGTTATTCGTTCATACATGGCGTTTCCACTAACTATCGTTAGATCTTCATAGCTCAGAACAAGTCGGCCGTCATCCTTCAATTTCTTATAACCGAAATACTTCGTCCTTAGAAAACCACAAACACGTCCATTTCGTTCTGACTTCCCACAGCGTATATCCCGTTGTCAAGTTTTCGTTGTCCGGTGAACATGGCCGTGACGTCCTAGTGGTTGTGCGCTGTCCACTATACTGTCCACTGCAGTTCGGCTTGCGTTTATCTTTTGGTTCCATGTACGGTGTGCTACTTCTAAATAGCTATGTGGCATTATGCCTCCCCCCACAATAAATGATCCTATCATTTAACTCCTTAATACATATCTATATATGTGATAACCAACTATGCCAAATAGCATTGCCAACAAATGAGAATACTGAGCTGAATACGACCAATAGCCCCTGTTACTTACCCTTAAAAAAAAAAAAATCGATAAAGGGCACGCCCATCAGTTCACACACCTATGGTGAACATCGTGTAGATAACGGCCTATGGGAGGGCCGTTCTAACTAACCATAATTATAATTAGTCCCTAACAAGTGTCCCCACTCTAGGATCAAACCTGGAGTTGTGGACAAGGGTAATCCCAGGTACCAAATAATCAGTACCAGCTAGTTCTCCATATTGTCGCAGGTTATATTCACTAGGCGTTTCTCGTGAGACATCTGTGTAGGAGAGGTCCATGCCATGCCCCAAGTGTAGCTTATATTGCAGCGATTTTTCCTATGACCAAAGATATTTAATGTACTAGCGCAATACATCTGACCTGGCCCTCGAATGAATATATAAGAACAAGGAGCGGCACGTTTACTATATATATGTTGTCTGATCCTCCTTGTTTGTTAAGTGAAAACCAAAAACGGCCACTGCAACCAACCTTCACAAGACGACTCTGGATAGTTTTTTCACCGTCCACTTTAATACGACGATTTTGACATGTCGAAACAAAAGCAGTCGCTCCACATAAAGCTCCAAACATACCTGACAACCTACACACACTATTTTAAAGAAAAGGCGGCATAATATTAGCCGTGCTGTAGTGACAAGACAACCATGTCCAACGTGGACGCCAGCTCAAGTCTAACTTGTTTTAATTGTGTGTTTTCTTCTTCTTTATTTTCTTCTTCTTCATTCGTCGTTTGAGTTTGGGTGCTTGTGAGTGTCTCGTCAGGTTTGCGTTCGACGGTTACTTTCTGAACTAAATCTTTGACATTTGGGATATTACCCACTATTAACCCAGCACCAGGGTTTGGTAATACCGCAGCACATACTTTACCTTTGCGGTCTTGTATGTTTCTATGGTACCCCCAAACGTTCTGCACCCAATACTATTACCTGTGTAATCACTTTCGTTTATTAGCTTGTGATCGACTCCCACAATAGCTGAAGAAGTATCACTAATACAGGTCGTTGATATATCATTGACCCATGCTTGTTGAGTAACAAGAGTGTCTTCTATGTTGTCGTCATCATCGATGATGAACACTGTATTAGTTTCATATATTTGTTCTTGTTTCCTTTTCTGTTCCTTTACCAACTTTTCTAATTTTTCAGTTTTCTGTTTTGCCCAGTTCCTAAGCTTTGAACTGGTCAAACCATCCTTCTTACCTATTTCCATGAAACCTTGAAGTGTCGACATGTTGTCCTACCTGTGTAGTAAATTATCTAGCTGAAATATAAAATAAAAAAGTGCAAAAATGCAAAGGAAACTGACGATATGGAAGTACATTCAACCGACAGTAAACAATATAACAAATGTTGAACAATAATAATTTCAACAATAGAAATTTAGCAATCTTAACGCGATAAAAATGTCCTAAGTGTTACTCTATGTAAATACTAGAAAATAGTTATAAAAATATATTCAGTATAAAGAATATAGTAATAACAGACAAGTAACAGTTATGAGAAAACGAGTGACAAGTGATGTAAATAGATATCTACTCTTATAAAAGAATAATACAGACTATCGATATATTACGTATGCACTTGATCAAACAACAATCAACACAACCATCAACAAATTAAACTGGCCTTATTCCCGTGTGTGTTGACGTGACATGTAGACCCAGAAACATTGAAGAGGGTCTAATATCTGACCAATGGCGGCTTAATGTTGGTATGGTTGCATACTGTGGACTAATATCCTGCGGTTTGTGTATGAGAAGGTAAGTATCCGTCCTTTGGAAGTATGCGTGGGGCAGTGAACCGTACTCACTCTATGGTTACGGTATATAAATGTGACGCCCTGTAGCCCCGTACTCACTGCTTAAGGTATAGACCTTCCGATGAACCTTGATTTGCCCCGTTCATCTGGTGGTGTGATGTCCAACAACTTTTCATGTCAATCTTCTGAGTAAAGTGGTGTAAATATCTATATGTATCCCGTCCAACGTATGTGATAATGTCCACTACTGTGTTGGCTTCCGGTTAGCAAAGTCCAAACGTGTATCGATGCAGCTTCTCTTGATAATGACGATGATGGCGAAAAGTGCTTGTGTAGGTGGTATCTGTCTGCTAGATACCAGTGGTGGTTTGGAGGCTGATACCTTGCAACTGAAGAATGCTGTTCTAAAATGTGCTGGTGTTTCGAAGTAGTGTTATGAGTGATGGTGGTGTCAGTAGCTATCAAGTGTAGCTATAATGATGACCTTGATTGCCTCCCGTTAAATGTGTAAAGTCAACTGAGTAATATGAGGTGACACTCTGGTTTGATAAATGGTAGATCGTATCCTTTGTTATTCTTCAGTAGTTGAAAGCTCTAACTCTTCCTGTTGTCTGTTGTGTGGTGCGTATGTACTGTCTACCTGTGTCCAGTTGGCGAATATCAATGGTAACATTCCGTGTAGACGACAACTGTGTTGATCCTGAGCGAGTGAGGTGTCGGTTCAGTGTAATGTTCTACAATGGCGCTATGATCAACGAAACGCTGCTAAATAAAATCCTTACCAGTCAGAGATAGTGTCCAGTTTGATTATTGGAATGATAATTGTGTAGCATGTAGTAATCTGAATCCTGTGTAAAATAATTCAGTGAGGACAATGACTTCTGTATATTATGCTTCCTGTGACTGAAGCAGTAACTGGTGGTAGTGTGTGTGCGGCTAGAAGATTTTCAGACGATGCCCGACTATGTAAAATGGCATCTTGTCCACAAAAACCAGTCGAGATATCAATGTACTGAATCAAGGCAGAGTGGAAATATGTATGTTGAAGACAACGCCTTTCCCTGTGATGTATACACCACTACTCTGACGTCTGCCGTGTCAGCAATTTACAAACCTTACCGTCTGCTCTCTTTGTCGTGACAATAAAATATGCACTAATTTCTGGGCACAAAGTTTTGATGTTATGAAAACGGCAGTTGTTCTCAAAAGCGCTACGTTTTTCCGGTGCGTGTTGTACGGTGCATGGACTCGGTTATCAGTGTGAAATCACTTTCTTTCAACATGTTTACATATTTTTGGCGCAATTTGTTCCATATGACGGCGGCAATTTTGTTTACTTATATCAATCCGGACGTTCCTCCACGTGCTATAATGCAAGTCGTCTTAACTTACAGCCATGTCTTAACTCCTTGACTTACACTATAGTATCCTTGGCTCATTAATAATTGGCAACAAATGTAAACTTGAGAACAAATTGTCGAGACAGCATGAAATGGAATACACATGAGATTTATTCTGGTCGTCCAGATATCACATGCACAGGCAATAACACACATCTTAGTGTCCCGAGCTATTCGGGGGGGCGGCCTAAGTTACTATGAGTACCTACTAACCTTCCACATGTCCTCTGTCTCACCGTTATTATCTTCACCATGTTTCCTCCGCTGAATCAATCTGTCTCCGGTGTTATAACTTGTGCCGAATCAATTCGTCTAGAGGCTGCCGGTTATTCGTTCATACATGGCGTTTCCACTAACTATCGTTAGATCTTCATAGCACAGAACAAGTCACCCGTCATCCTTCAATTTCTTATAACCGAAATACTTCGTCCTTAGAAAACCACAAACACGTCCATTTCGTTCTGACTTCCCACAGCGTTTCCCGTTGTCCGGTGAACATGGCCGTGACGTCCTAGTGGTTGTGCGCTGTCCACTATACTGTCCACTGCAGTTCGGATTGCGTTTATCTTTTGGTTCCATGTAAGGTGTGCTACTTCTAAATAGCTATATGGCAATCAGCACTCAATCAATCAATCATGTGCCATGCTGGAAAGCGTGGGCGATCATGACTCGCCATTTCACTCGATCACCAGCATCGTGGATCAGCTCAGTGTTCCTGTCTCGTCCATGCCATGTGGCCAAGCCATCCAGGTATTTTCCTCTAGGTCTTCCTCTTGGTCTGTTCCCTTCGATCTTGCCAGTTGTCAATAAGTTCGCCAATCCATTTCTTCTCATAACATGTCCAATAAAATTTTGACTGTCTTCGTCTAATTTCTCTAGTCAGTCTACGATTTTAATTTGTCTCCTGTAGTACTTGGTCATTGGTTGTTCTGTCTGTCCATGGTATTCTTTGCATTTTCCTCAGAAATCACATTTCTGCAGCCATCAGATGTTTTTCAGCTTGACTGCACATTGTCCAAGTTTCACATCCATACAAAAGAACAGGCTCTGTGTATCCCCTCAACACTCTTTTTCTCATTTCAATTGACATCTTTTTATTGGTCAGAATGTTTTTCATCTTGCTAAAGGCTACTTTCGCCATGGCGATTCTTGTTTTATTCTTGTTCATCAGCACTACATACCCAATATACCTCAAGGCACAGAAAAGGCTCTTTACTTATGTGTCTTTATGTAGTCAAGTGCCAGGCTGATTGACAGGTATTAACTGATTGACATAGCCTTCTTGTCTTATACAAGTCATCACATACAGGTCATCAAAGATGGGTCAACATTTGTTAATTCTCTGTCCTGGATTTGATTAAAAGTGAAATAATCAATATCTATCATTATGTTTCTCCATTTTTCTTTTAATTCCATGTTTTTATAATAATATATTGTGTAATCCTCATTATTTTCTGTTTCATTATATCATTTTCATCATTTCCTCATACAGTATGCTTATATAGTTCTTGTTATATTCTCTTACATTATGAAATCCTCTTCATTTTCTCTTACAGTATATCATATAATTATCAGTAGTTTCTATTACAAAACATTATATAATTGTCATCAAGTTCTCCTTCAATATATTGTATAATTCTCATCATTTTCTAAAAAAGACCTTTTTAAATGAGTGCACTCGAGCATTACAAAACACAGTTACAGAAAACAAAGCATCTTGCAGCGACAAGCCTTCATCACCAAACAAACACAAGAAAACACAACAACATATAAAACAAAGAATGACGCTATACTGGCAACATTAAGGCATAACAACAGAATGAAAAATGGGGGAGGGGGAATTTTCTTTAATGACAAAGATAGTGTGCTGCTTATCTCAGAATCCCTGAATGTGAAAGACACATGGATAATGATTGTGGTAACTTACATAGCCATATATAGCCCATAATGATGATGTGTGATCACAGACGTGAACTAGGGTGGGGGGGGGGGGGGGGGGGGGGGAGAAACCATGATTTATATGTTGCATTTTCTTGTTTTGCTGGTGAAGGCTTGTCATCGTAACTTCCTTTGTTTTTCCATAATTGTGTTTTGTAAAGCTTCATATGTTTAAAAAACATTATTTACGTGTCCACAGTTTTAATGCAGTTTAACTAATTTTATTCTTCATTTTCTGTTATGGTATATTATATATAGTTTGCTTTGCGCTTGCTCGCTTTGAACTCAAGTGTAGTCCATATACACTACTTCTAGTAGCACTGGACTGAAATTTGCATGTGGAATATGTTATATGATTATCATAATGTTATATTACAATATATTATATAATTCTCATCAAGTAAAAGTGACTCAGTCTGTCTGCCATGTATGTACATATATACAGTGGGTATTGCTTGTGGCCCATATCTTCGATGACCACGTGGCTCATCGGGAGTGAAGTGCCCATGATACCTGCCATCCTCACATTCCCAGATCTGTGGTAGTTGTTTATGATGGTGGCTCCACCTGTAGGCTGTACTGGTTGGAGGCAGTGTTTAACTGTGCCACTACTGAGAGTTGAATCCAGCAACAACGTATTGATTGATAAATGTGTTAACCATTACAGCTCATGTGTGATTGGCACTGAGCCTTGAATGTGTATGTACAGCTGTAGGTAGTTAGATTGTTTCTTTCAAGTGGAGTAGTTGATATAGGGATGGAATACTGGTGTCCGACAAATGTATAGTCTTCTAGTTGTTGTTTCCTGCAGACTTTGAGTTAGACTTTACAGTAGTTGTTTCCTGTAGACTGAGATAATATTTATGGTAACTGTTTTCTTTAGACTGTGATAATCTGTATAGTCATTTTCTGCAAAATTTGAGATAAGCTACATAGCAGATGTTTCCTACAGACTTTGAGCAATGCATTTTTTCTTCTTCTTTTTCCCCAGGATACGATACAGGACATACATAACCAGAGTGCTTCTGGTGGACAGTCAGAACCCTGCAGCAGTGGGTACAAAGTCATGGTCAAAAATATCATAGTGGAGAGAAACTATTCATTTACTGTAAGTTGTCTACACATGTATTTACCCCATATAATCTTATGTATGTTGGGGAGTACAAAAAGGGTTTCCTTCTGAGGTCCATCTTCTTAGAGCAACATGGGGTATTATTTGATCTACTGCTGGTGACTACAACTGGGTGTTACATGCTCTCAACATAGAGCAGATTATGTATTATTATTTCTTATTTTCTCTAACATGCTCACCAGTGTTTCTTTCTCATTCCATGAATCATCATCATCATCAAGTGCCCGGCCAGCTGATGTAGACGTTCATGGTTCTCCACTGATCTTGGTCTTTGGTGTTCTGGATCAACTCTGCTGATGATATTCCTCCATACCACCGTCTCAATCCATCCTGCATACTTTCTCTTGGTCTGCCTCTGCCTCTCATCCCCTTGGTCTTTCTAGTTGTCACGATGTTCTCCAATGTCTCTCTTCTCATCACATGACCAAAGAAAGCTGTTTGTCTCTTTCTTATTGTTGTATATAATGTTCTAGTTTCATTAGCCTCTTTCAGGCAATCGTTGTTAGTTACTCTGGCAGTCCAAGGAATTCGCAACATTCGTCTCAAAAACCACATCTCTGTTGCTTCTAAGTTCTTCCTAATTTGTTCATTTACATTCCAAGATTCACTGCCATACAGCAAAACTGGTTCTATATAGCATTTCAGCACTCTCTTACATTCATTGATAGTGACTTATTGCATAAGATACTCTTCATTTTCTGAAATGCAGCTTTTGCCTGCTCTATTCTGCTCTTAATCTCTGTTGTACATCTTCCATCTGATGTTATAAATGCCCCTAGGTATTTAAAATTATCCACTTGGTTAAGAATGTTCCCTTCTATTTCTATGTCACATTTTGGTGTCACCTTTTTCTTTGATATCACCATTGTTACTGTTTTCTTGATATTCAAGGAGAGTCCTTTCTTTGCACTCTCTGTTACTACAATGTCCAACAATTGTTGTAGGTCTGTTGCATTATCCGCCACCAATACTGTGTCATCTGCTGTCGTAGCACTCCCTGGGGTGAGGGGAACCTGCTATCACACTTTAACAACGGGATTTCTGTAGCCTCGGGACATAGGTGCCCTCAGATGGTAGTGAAGACATCATAGTTAGCTGGCAGGAAGGCAGTCAGTCAGGTTCACATCTGGGACAATAACAACATCAAGATACTTGCCCAGGTGGAATCAAGAACAAGGCAATATGGTGCTGTCATGGCAAACAACCTGGTATATCAGGTGTGGAGTGGGCTATGGGTTAGCTGGGCCCCATACTAAGACGTAACTCTCGGTTGTAGGTACCTCTCGCTGTGGTAGTGGGCTCACAGGCTGCTAACACCGGCACTCGCCATAGTCCGTATCACTGGACTCGTCACCAGATCTTCGCTCTGCTCTCATCAAGGTAGAACCTGGGAAGGACAACACTCAGTGAGAGCAACATGAATCAGACTTACCAAATCGGAGACACTTAGATCCCGCTTACTCAGACGGGTGGACCCTTCCCATAATGGCCTGACTCCTTCATTGGCTGCTTGAAGAGGTCGTGGACAAACTAGGCCTAGAACCCAAGCGGCAGCTGTCCACCTGCATCCTGGGCCAAGGTAGGTGTCTGAGAAATGGGCCTATGCTGAAAAACGGCTATATAACATATATTATTAGTGAGTTAGTTGTACTTATACACAGAAGGGCCCTGAAGGAGGGCCGATGGCAGTCTTTCCTAAACCCCCTTCCCGTTATCCGCCAGAGCTTATGTCGTACCATGCCATGGGTACAATCCACTAGATCCAGTTGAATATACAGGGTGATCCCCCTGTAGCAGAAATCCACACCCCATTCCCCCCTCCCAGGTCCCAGGTCGGGGCATTTAGAATGGTGTCCTGTTCAGCATGAACAATTCTGTCGCAACGGTCACTTTCCTCATTGTCACCCTCTCAGGAAGCCACTATATATTAAGCTGGTCTTCCGTCGAGATATATTAATTAAAAGACAGATGTGAGGAAAGCCAAGAAGCAAGCCAGTGGTCGCCCCACCATGTGTCACGAAGTTTGACTCCCGGTATGACCTTGAAACAACCTTGGCGGTTTCGGCCAACTGGTGCACTCGATTCATCTTACTCGCCCGAGTTCATCGATATATTACTTGCTATATCCGATGCGACTCCTTAATCTACTTCCGGTGGCACTTCGGGTAAAGGTTCGGCCACGCCAACCATGCCGACGCTCGAGGTTATGAAGTTGGCCATGTGTGAACTCAAATTACCGGTCTAGTTTCCCTGAACCCAATTTGCCTGATCTACACTGGCTGTAAATAAGCTGCGCGCTGCTAACCTACAAAATATCTTTACCGTACAACGATGGTAAACACGCGGTTACAACAGGCTTAAATTACAGGTGTAAAACACAAGCCTACAAATGTTCACACCTGACCTATTTCCTTGCGACGGTCAGTACACGCGTCAACGCAATCTCACAATTTGAATCCCCGACATCGAACTACTTAAACAAAAAGGTTGTACACATACCTTCAAACAAATAGCACGGCTGTGAAAATGGGAGCCATTGTCACTGCAACTGGACATGATGTCGGAGTTCTTCAAAACCCGTCAAGACACTTGTCGTCCCGCTCTCCATCACTTAGCACTGGGCCAAAATGTTGACTGCCTGCAAGCTACCTTCGTTCACAACTGAACTCTTTGTCCTGGACGTTCCACTGCGGCTGCGCCAGTCATGCGCAGTCCGTAGTGTCAGAACCCCGGTTCCGATAACCAGTTTCCAGATTATTCTTCAAGGGCGAGCAACGGCTCTGGTCGGGTTATATCATTTTACTGGTTCTTACCCCTTGACTAGTAAAGTTTCACCCGGCCCAAAATTTTCATGAGGCGAACCGACTGAGCTTCGTAACATCTGCATAGCGTATATTATTTATATTGTAACCTCCGATTAGTATTCCTGGCTTCTCTTTGACCTGTCTCATTATTACTTTGCTATAGAGGGAGAAGAGATCCGGTGACAAGACACACCCCTGTCATACTCCTTGCTTTATCTATTCATAACTACCCTCTTTATTTCCAATTTTAATTGCTGCTACTTGGTTCCAGTAAATATTCTTTATTCATCAAAAAATTAGTCCTCGCCCTATATTTAGCAAGATAAAAATGAAATCAGTCCTCTGTTTGGTATTTTAATCAATAAGACATGGCTCCCCAATAAAATGAAAAGTTTTTTCAAATAAATGAAATAAATTCAGTCTAAATTATTAGTTTTATTTTGTTTTTCAAATTGGGTTCCAAATAAATGTCTGCCAGATTCACTGAAGGCCGAATTAAGAGCAGTGCACTGTATTACTGTCCTATATGCAGTTTCCTACAATGATGATACATTTGTTGACTTAATGATGTTAGAATAACAGTTAATCTTGTAAGGCACTATGTGTGAAGCTTGCCCATATAATTGTTATAAACTGAATTTTTTTTGGTTGTAATTATAGACATAAGTTGATGCATTTGATGGTGTATGTTTCTTTACCAGCTTATAGATGATTACACATTCTTGATGGCATAAAATATCTAGGCCCAGTTTAATATATATAAATTAAGTCATGAGTTCCTCTGAGAGCTTAAAGGTGTCAATGTCCACCTCTGTCTCATGTAGTTCATTTCAGTCTGGGCCCTTGTACACACTGCACATATTAAAAATTAAAATCCCACAGCAGTTGAAAATTGAAAAAAGCAGGCTGACCAGGTTGCTACCCAGGCATAAATTCAAATGGGAAATCTTACACATAAAATGAGTATTTATAGTCTGTGAGAGTCTGGTATACACATTTGTGGAGCCTTGCTGTGTGCTAAGGGTTTGTGCACTGTGCTGAGATTCTCATGAACTGAACTGTGTGGTATTTGTTTCTAAAATAAGAAAAAAATAGAATACTCTCCCCTGATCCAAGTGTTGTGATTGTAAAATCTTACCTTCTGTGACAATGGTTACAAAACTAACTGTAACTGCCCATGTACATGTTGGCACATTGAAAATCGCTTGGCTGTTGGACATTGAAAAGAGCAGATCAACTAGACTGCTACTCTAAATTTCAGGACTACATTTCAATTTAGAAAACATACCCACAATAGGAATATTTATGTGTTTCTCTGGTGTACACACATGCGAAGTCACCAGTACTGTGGAGTCTGTGCACTGTGCTGAGATTCTGCCTGTGTGATTTTGCCAGGAGACTGGAGCACTTGTGGAGATATCTGTGTGTTCTGTGCCAGGAGACTGGAGCACCTGGGGAGATATCTGTGTGATCTGTGCTAGGAGATTGGAGCACTTGTGGAGATATCTGTGTGATCTATGCCAGCAGAATGGAGCACTTGTGGAGGTATCTGTATGATCTATGCCAGGAGACTGGAGCACTTGTGCAGATATATGTGTGATCTATGCCAGGAGACTGGAGCACTTGTGGAGATATATGTGTGATCTATGCCAGGAGACTGGAGCACTTGTGGAGATATATGTGTGATCTATGCCAGGAGACTGGGGCACTTGTGGATATGTGTGATCTATGCCAGGAGACTGGGGCAATTGTGGAGATATCTGCATGATCTATGCCAGGAGACTGGAGCACATGGGAAGATATCAGAGTGCACTGAAAGTCATCTATAGCAAAGACCGATCCTCAGCCCTCTGATCGGTTCAGTTAATATCATGATTACAAACTGCATGTCTGGGCAGTCATGGTAGCGCAGTGGCTGGCATGCTTTCTGCCAACCCAGTGGTATAGTGGTCAAATCCTCATTTTGGCGGGATTGTTGTAAAACATGGCCGGGGCTCCTAAGTTGATATTGCCTTATTATTGTAGTATTAAATGTTCTGGGAAGTAGAGGTCACATGTGTGATATGGATCACATGACCCGTTGAGTGCCACTTGGGCTGTTCATATACGGGTCTATCACTGTATACCCAGTACACGTTAAAGTGGGGACTTGTGTCCTTGTGTGCATGTCTTGTTGACATGACAACCATGATTGACAATTTTCTTTGTCTACGCAGGTGATGACAGTCAATAATAAATATGCAGGAGGTTCAACAATGTGTCCATATTTTATGTACAACCCAAAGGTAATTCCTGTTTATAGCTTCCTGTATTTGCTAGTGCTGGTTAAATGTCTGTAATGTCCTCGTCACCAAGTTTCCAACATGCTGTGGTAAATGTTCAGAGAAATTATCCCACCTAGAGAACACACAAATATTGTTTTCAGCAGAAACAAAACAATTGATATTATAGCCGAGCTTGAAGATGCACAACAATATGGATTATATTATACTAATGTGTGGTTTACAAGTCTGTAGAGTCAAATCATGGTTTGTGAACTGGATAGCTGTGCTGTTAATAATGAGATCTCAGTAACATTTCTTTGAGAAAATGGATATCAGATCCTGTGTGCGTGTGTCTAGGTTTGCCCCAACCCTCTCCGCTGTCTCCAATGCTGTTAACCACGGTTCCAGATCACAGAACCTGTCCACATTCTTGTATTTGTTGATATACTTCTATGCAAAGCTGGCTCTGACAGGTATGAAATGTTCATTACAAAAGTTACAAGTATTAAATCTATAACAAATATGGGGCTAGCACCATATGTCCAATACAGCTCCAGACACCTGGTCCTGTGTCCTACTTCCTTATAACTCTCTAACATGGAAGCTGTGTTTTGTATAACATGTAAAGCTAGTCCTGTGCCTACTTCCTTATAACTCTCTAACATGGAAGCTGTGTTTTGTATAACATGTAAAGCTAGGTCCTGTGCCTACTTCCTTATAACTCTCTAACATGGAGCTGTGTTTTGTATAACATGTAAAACTGGTCTGTGCCTACTTCCTTATAACTCTCTAACATGGAGCTGTGTTTTGTATAACATGTAAACTGGTCTGTGTCTACTTCCTTATAACTCTCTAACATGGAGCTGTGTTTTGTATAACATGTAAAACTGGTCCTGTGCCTACTTCCTTATAACTCTCTAACATGAGCTGTGTTTTGTATAACATGTAAAACTGGTCTTGTGCCTACTTCCTTATAACTCTCTAACATGGAGCTGTGTTTTGTATAACATGTAAAACTGGTCCTGTGCCTACTTCCTTATAACTCTCTAACATGGAGCTGTGTTTTGTATAACATGTAAAACTGGTCCTGTGCCTACTTCCTTATAACTCTCTAACATGGAGCTGTGTTTTGTATAACATGTAAAACTGGTCCTGTGCCTACTTCCTTATAACTCTCTAACATGGAGCTGTGTTTTGTATAACATGTAAACTAGTCCTGTGCCTACTTCCTTATAACTCTCTAACATGGAGCTGTGTTTTGTATAACATGTAAAACTGTCC
Source organism: Cepaea nemoralis (assembly GCA_014155875.1). NCBI lineage: Eukaryota > Metazoa > Mollusca > Gastropoda > Stylommatophora > Helicidae > Cepaea > Cepaea nemoralis. Next base: position 297,003 of record JACEFZ010016569.1, read on the forward strand.
TGTGCCTACTTCCTTATAACTCTCTAACATGGAGCTGTGTTTTGTATAACATGTAAACTGTCCTGTGCCTACTTCCTTATAACTCTCTAACATGGAGCTGTGTTTTGTATAACATGTAAACTGGTCCTGTGCCTACTTCCTTATAACTCTCTAACATGGAGCTGTGTTTTGTATAACATGTCAAACTGGTCCTGTGCCTACTTCCTTATAACTCTCTAACTGGAGCTGTGTTTGGTAGCATGTAAAACCTGGTTGTGTGCCTGCTTCCTTATAACTTTCTAGCATGGAACTGTGGTTTATGTAGCATGTAACCCTGGTCGTGTGCCTACTTCCTTATAACTCTCAATCGTGGAGCTGTGGTGTGTGTAGCATGTAAACCTGGTCCCGTGCCTACTTCCTTATAACTCTCTAGCATGGAGCTGTGGTTTGTGTAGCATGTAAACCTGGTCGTGTGCCTACTTCCTTATAACTCTCTAGCATGGAGCTGTGGTTTGTGTAGCATGTAAACCTGGTCTGGTGCCCTACTTCCTTATAACTCTCTAGCATGGAGCTGTGGTTTGTGTAGCATGTAAACCTCGGTCGTGTGCCTACTTCCTTATAACTCTCTAGCATGGAGCTGTGGTTTGTGTAGCATGTAAACCTGGTCGTGTGCCTACTTCCTTATAACTCTCTAGCATGGAGCTGTGGTGTGTGTAGCATGTAAACTTGGTCTGTGCCTGCTTCCTTATAACTCTCTAGCATGGAGCTGTGGTTTGTGTAGCATGTAAACCTGGTCCTGTGCCTGCTTCCTTATAACTCTCAATCGTGGAGCTGTGGTTTGTGTAGCATGTAAACTGGTCGTGTGCCTACTTCCTTATAACTCTCAATCGTGGAGCTGTGGTTTGTGTAGCATGTAAACCTGGTCGTGTGCCTACTTCCTTATAACTCTCAATCGTGGAGCTGTGCTTTGTGTAGCATGTAAACCTGGTCCTGTGCCTACTTCCTTATAACTCTCTAGCATGGAGCTGTGGTTTATGTAGCATGTAACCTGGTCCTGTGCCTACTTCCTTATAACTCTCTAGCATGGAGCTGTGGTTTATGTAGCATGTAAACCTGGTCGTGTGCCTACTTCCTTATAACTCTCTAGCATGGAGCTGTGGTTTGTGTAGCATGTAAACCTGGTCCTGTGCCTACTTCCTTATAACTCTCTAGCATGGAGCTGTGGTTTATGTAGCATGTAACCCTGGTCGTGTGCCTACTTCCTTATAACTCTCTAGCATGGAACTGTGGTGTGTGTAGCATGTAAACTTGGTCCTGTGCCTGCTTCCTTATAACTCTCTAGCATGGAGCTGTGGTTTGTGTAGCATGTAAACCTGGTCCTGTGCCTGCTTCCTTATAACTCTCAATCGTGGAGCTGTGGTTTGTGTAGCATGTAAACCTGGTCGTGTGCCTACTTCCTTATAACTCTCAATCGTGGAGCTGTGGTTTGTGTGCCTGTACCCTGGTCGTTGCCTACTCCTTATAACTCTCAATCGTGGAGCGTGGTTTGTGTACATGTAAACCTGGTCCTGTCCTACTGTCCTTATACCCTCTAGCATGGACTGTGGTTTAGGTGCTTAACCTGGTCGTGTGCATATTCCTTAAAACTCTCAATCGTGGAACTGTGGTTTGTGTAGCAGGTAAACCTGGTCCTGTAGCCTACTTCCTTAGAACTCGTTTTTTTTTTTTTTTATACACCGAAAATCTTATTTTCAAAGGTCTTAAGAATTGGGCACCATGCCCGTCGACATTCTGCCCTTCTTCTCTATTTCCTCTCATACATTCTTTCATTCAACACAACGTCTTAATGAATCAATGCTTTGACACAAAAGAACAATAAACATTAAAACCAAGAAAATAATCAATCATATATGCCTCATTGAGCAATGTTTAACTGGCATCTAATACCCAAGTGGGTGTAAGCGTACCACACGTATGGGAATGTGTTGTTGTTTTTTTCTGGCTAGTTGTCGTTTGAGATAATTTACCATTATTATTGTCTTTTGTTGCTTTTTTTTTTTTTTTTTTAAGGGGGCATGTAGTCTGTCCTGAGTAGTGTTCAAACAGGTTGCGACCTGTATGTAATATGATTTGGTGGTGTCTTTGATTTTCTTGTGGAAGATTGTCTAAAAACTGAGTGGCCGACTTGTATTTTAAATAAGTCTATCCTAGGTTTTTAGACATGGGTATATTTGTCCGTTCGCATGTTTTTTGCATTATATTTAAACAATGGACAAAGGTAGCTTTAGGTAGCCCAAAAAGTAGCCAAACAAAAAAACTAAGTCTACAGTAACTGCTCATGTTAAAATGTGCCAAAAGCAAACTGTATCATACAGTGTTTTTGCTACTAGCAGAATAACAGCTACAGTTGAACCACTTCAGTATGCCATCATTAGAGTTGTACTGTACATGTTGCTACACTAGCACTGGGGAGTTGTGGTGGTGCCACAGCTAGCGTGCTTGCTGGCTGGCCCAGTGGTTGCATGTTCAGATCCCCATGGAGGCAGGATTTCTTTTACTTACCAGGGCCCCCAAGTCGACCTAATCTAAAATGGGCAGCAGGAAGTTTCTTGGCAAGTAAAATCAGCCAGCGCAATACTGGCCGCGTCACCCACCAAGTGCTGATCGCTCTTACAATACGAGGCTAGCAGTGTTTACCCAATACACTTCATGATGTGAACAAGGTCTTTTACTCACTGTTTTTAAAGTTACAGTTTTACCAACAGAGAAATTATCCATGTGTTAATTTCATTCTAAACTGTAACTTCAGCAGTTTCTCTATATCTGCTAAGTGTCACAGGACTGTTATATTGTGTTATATCAGTTTGCCTATATCAGCTAAATGTTTCAGGACTAACATTGTATCTAACTGGTACTGTAGTTTATCTGTTTCTAGTACTAGACTGTTAGATTGTATCTGCGACAATTATTAGCTCTCTCAGTCACAGAATGTTTTAGAGCAAATTGCCAAGAAGGACAATAAGCACAATGAAAAATCATGAATGTAAGACTTTCAAACACCAAGAAAGCCCATTTGTTTAGTATACTCTGACATAATGTCAACAGACAGAGAACACATTGTGCGATGGTTGGGATTCAAGGGGAGGAGCCACATCACACATCACATGCTGCTTGGCGCTGAATGAGTGAATACATCTACAACTAATTAATGTATTCACATTTGGAAAGACAGTTACAGTTTACATAGCACAAACAACTGTGGCATTACATGGCTGTCAGTCATGAGTGGTTAAAAAGATGTCAGTGTTGTTTGAGCGATTTTAACAACACCATGAGCAACCAGAATAAGTAATGAGAATCCAAAGCACACAAGAAGTGTAGCAATCAACATTTGCCTCGTCGTGAGAAGAAGACAACTCTAATATACTGGCACAGCTGGTAATGTACAGCTCAGAATGGATGATGATGGCAACAGAGGTTAACATACACTCACTGCAGCCTTCACTGTTGGTTTGGAAGCAATGATTAGCTACCACACAGGTGTACAGGACAGTCACATGCTAGCTTGGACAGCAGTAAAGACACTGAGCTGAGGTGGAATTATTGCAGTCAGTAAGTACTTGTTGCATTATGAAAGTAGTCAATGATGCAAGCCTTTAGTTTCTGGAATATGGAAACCACTGTGACAATACTAGGAGGGCTATGAATATTATATATAGTAGTATGCTGTAGGAGCAGTTAGTATTCATGTTATACATTGTCTGGATGAGATGAGACTAAGAGTCTGTAGGTTTGAGCAGAGAGCAGCAGCTTCAAATCAAGTATTTAACATATTTTTAAAACAACAGGCAGAAAGAAAGATATGGCAGAAAGAAAGATACTTGATAACACACATAACAACAATGAGATGTGTCTAGACAATAGATCAGTGCTTAAGTTATAAATAAGGAGACTTTTTGTTGTTTGTTTGGCTTCAGAATCCCTGTGCACTGTATGGTAGTGAACAATGCCAAAATATGTTACAAATGTATGTCAATGTTTATTAATCTGTCATGTTTATGTGAATATAATTGTAAAATTGTGCTTCAGATTTAATGTCTTAACTTGGTTAAGCATGTTTTGAAAGCAGAAGCAGAAATTATATTGGCAGTTCAAACTAATACTTTTAACATTCTCGTTGTGGCCACAGTTCCTTACCTGGTCAGTCCCCAAGAGATGTTTCAGGTGGAAGCACTAGTGAAACAACAAGATGGATCTGCCACTGAGTACACCAAGATTCATGCTGATGTTTGTTCCTTGTGTTTGACTGACGTCAGATGGGGAACAGTGAACGATGTGGGGATCCTTGTGTGTGCCAAAGGTACCAACTGTACTGGGCCAGGTAATAACATAATTATAAATCATGCTTTGATCATTTTCAGCATTTGAGATGTGTCCCACGAGTGTAGAACCCTTCATCTTAACATGGTACATACTGTACAGACTTGACGTGTGTGTGTGCGTGCGTGAGAGAGAGAGAGAGAGAGAGAGAGAGAGAGAGAGAGAGAGAGAGAGAGAGAGAGAGAGAGAGAGAGAGAGAGAGAGAGAGAGAGAATTAGTGAGAGAGCGGCATAGGAGGCAGTGTTAGAAATTAAGTACTTACTGGCTATTGTTGTAAAATAGATGTATTATTTCCAAATCTCATTGTGGCCACATAACTGAATCCCTTATCTTAGTGGGGCTCAAGTATGTGTATACTTTATACAAAGAACTATACCATCTACACTGTTATAAAGTTCATCATTGCATGTTCTAGGTTATAAACATCCTTAAATTTCTGGTTAGACCAGACGTTCTTTAGATTTGAAGTCCTAGAAAGAGCGTCCATGCCCAGTATCCACACTATACTAATGAAGAATCAGATTCGCTGGACTGGTCACTTGAGTCGCATGCCAGATCACAGGCTCCCTAAACGAATTTTTTACGGCGAATTGCATCGTGGTAAACGCTCGCAAGGCGACCAGAGGAAACGCTTTAAAGACACTCAGAAAATCTTACTGAATGCTTTTGAAATTCATCATGATACCTGGGAGACTGCAGCCAGAGACTGAAATTTGTGGCGTGCATCATTACGCAAGGGTGCAGTCAAGTGTGAGGCAACCAGGAATGCAAGAGCTGTGAAGAAAAGGCAGAACAGAAAAACCACTGCAGGAAATTCTCCTCCAGAAGCGTCAAGCATTCTTTGTCCACATTGTCAAAGAACATTTCGATCCAAAATAGGCCTTATCAGCCATCTTAGAACTCACGGCTCCATACTTTCAACCCGACTGGATGAAATGAATGGTCATCATCATTTTTGATGGACAAACAACAAACGAAGAGGTGAAAATCATTTGGTGCCAACTGGGTGTTATCTATTTGTTTAAATCCAGACTAGGTTGTGAGTATGAACAGCAGTGTGTGGCCAAGTGTTGCATGAAATAAGTGAATTTATTATACTTTAATGTTTTCCATGTAAACCATCAATGTCCTTCTGTTGAAACTGTAAGAGAACATGTTATAGAAAACATGAAGGTTATATTACAGCAAAACAACAGACACTGCCGCATTGTTGAAGTTTGGTCACATTTATCGCCAGCTGTTTGCCTCGCCCAGGGCGTTGGATTGGAGTTTGTTGACAATAAAATATCTCAAGCCCATGGAGGAGACATGTCTAACTCAGGCCTAAATCTCAGCCAGTCTGTACGTGCTGTGCTGAATCATGACCTGGTTACACCCTAATGTGCTGCTCTACAAATGTGACATTCTAGCACATCTGGCACACACTGCTGGTTTCTGGGCCATGAGAATGGAAGGAGAGCTGCGGCACAGTTACTGTAGAGATGGTAATTTGGTACTGAGTCCAGAGGAAAGTCGCTACATCAACCTCACTCCGATAGATGGAAACACTTTTCAGCACTCACACGACCTGAGCATCAGTGCATTGGCCTTAAGAGTTAAAACTCTCTTCCAGTGGATTCACCAGCCAAACATTCAATAACTGCTAAACCAGCATTTTCTGGAGCTGGTGATAATGAAAGTGGCAAATGTGTTTGAATCAAATGAGCAAGCCAGATAACATTAAACCAAAGGGTAGTTAAATGGTGGGTCTAGCGAGATTGTGTATATCAAATTCCATGAGAGTGAAAGTGATATAACAAAATATTGTTAACAAGTGGAATATTATACAATTCTTTAATGTGTTTTGACATTTCAACTTCATTAAAAAAAATTTTTAAAAACAACTTTATACCAGCAGAAGTAAAATCCATTATACAGAAAAGTCCTAAAAACTAATCACCGGGATCAGATAGAATAACCACAGAAGCTGTTCAGGCTTGTGGGAAAACAGGGGTTAAATGGCTGACAAGACTTTTTAATATAGCATGGGAATAAAGATGATTGGTAACAGGCAATAATAGTACAAATATAGAAAATGAAAGGCAATATGAAAGAATGAAATAGAAATGTGCAGTTGAATTCCAGTAGTCTCTGATAAATGGTTATCAATCAAGCCCTAATGAAACTATGACAGACCTCAACTTCAGCCGGTTGTACTTCATGAGTGGGGTCGTGGATGACAGATAGTAGTTTTTCCTATTAGGAGTATTCTGGTTTAACACCTTTTCTGCATTAGACGATTAATCATCCCATAGCACTTAATCAGTTCATTTAGAACCTATTTGTATACTGATAGTAAACATGTTGTCACTTTTACCAAACAGCATCAATGGTCATCTGTTCATTATCAGAGAACCATTTTCTAACATTAATAATTCAGTTTGTATTGTTTTTATTTATTATTTTCTATTTGATTGCTTGTGTATTTCCAAGTGAATAGTGAAGATTCTCAATAATTTGCTGTAAATATGTCACAAATCAGAAACACAATAGTGAAGATTCTCAATAATTTGCTGTAAATATGTCACAAATCAGTTGTGTACAGCTACAAGAAAGTGTTTAATACATTACTGTCAGTGAACCGGGAAGATACATGTTATTTATGTCATATACACATGTATTTACATAGGAGTGAAAGTGTGATAGCTGTGTTAGAAAGAAATAAGCAAGAAGTAATGAACTATCACAATGTTTTCTGAACGACCACATTTCATCACATTTTTAGAATCATAATACACCATTGTTAGAGTGCTTGTGCAATTAATCTCCTATGGGTATGTGCTGATACAAATCATCTTACCACCCCTAACCTCTAAGCATCAACCAATTTAGAAGTGCATAATGCTGGGTAGCATGTGTTTGGCCGGCTTCTTGTAAATTATCTTATTGTATCAAGTCTTTGTTGTTGTTGACAACATTGGTTTCAGCGATGTTTTTGTGATGCCACACAGACACAAGTAGAGTGTTTCATACTGTTTCTGCAGTTGATACGAGCGAACTGATGACTTTCATATTAATATTCCTAAAGAATAATTTCCCAAGTTATCATTTAATCAGAGAGGCTAGTGTACATTTTCTTGTATTTATCTTAGATTGGTTTATTTTTTACTCCTCATTTGTATGTTTCAATATTGATATCTCTTCAATGCAGAGACCTCAGTGAGGTATCAGTGTTTTTATTTTATCAGCTCTGTCCAAAATCTCTGTTTGTCATGTGTTTATAAATATTTTGAAAATTTCTATACAGTAGAATGCTAAACCGGTTAGCGGGGTAGGGGTATCCCCTATCAAAGGACATGTAAGACGCCTCCTTTCCTCCATTAGTCTACGGGACACCCTTGGGCAAGGTGGAGTACCCGTTTAGCCCCCCGATCAGGGTTACGTGAAGCCATGGAAGCAGGTGGTGGATGGAATGTGAGAGCAGCCGACAGATTGTTGTTGGTTATGGTCTTGCACTCTGCGGCGATAGGCAGATGATCTCATCAGTAGAGGCTATGGCCACCGACTAGTACAGTCACTGCCCAGAAGGAAAGCAATGGCAAACTACCTTCTGCAAAACTTGCCAAGAAACCATAACAACCATGAAAGAAAACATAATAAGAAAGAGATCTGGTGGCGAGACCCCCAGGCCAGGCAGATCAGATAACACTGGGGAAGAGTGTGACGCAGGGACCAGTACTAGTAATCGTGATGACGGAGTTAATCCTGACTGTGTTACCAAGGAAATCCCCTGTGTCAGACTAAGAAACAGAGTGAGAATGGCAACGTGGAATGTGAGAAGTTTGTATGAGGGAAAGCTTAAAGTAGTGTGTGATGAGATTGAGAGGTTAAACATTCAAATTTTAGGAATTAGTGAACATCGCTGGAGCGGCAAGGACATTTTACAGCTGAAAATGGAAGTATTTTCATTTATTCTGGTAGAGATGTCGGAGGCCAGAGTGGAGTGGCATTTTGTTTAGATAAGACAACTGCAAAAACTTTAATGGGATATAATCCAGTTAGTGATAGAATCCTCACTATTAGACTTAAAGGCCGTCCAAAAAACACAACTCTCATACAGATATATGCACCTACTTCAACAGCAGAGGAGGACGAAATTGAAGATTTTTACAACACACTACAAGACACATTAAATAAGATTGGTCATAATGATATAGCAATAATAATGGGAGATTTTAATGCAAAAGTAGGTGCAGGAAGAGCTGAAAATGAGAGACACGTTTTAGGAAAATTTGGATTAGGAAATAGAAATGATGCAGGTGACAAATTAATTGAATTTTGCACAGAAAATGAGTTAACGATAGCCAACACACTTTTTAAACAACATCCAAGAAGACTCTTCACATGGAAGTCTCCAGACAGTTTTACCAAAAATCAGATAGATTATATTTTAATACATAGAAGATGGAGATCAAGCATAACATCTGCAAAAACCCTACGAAGTGCAGACTGTGATACAGATCATCAGTTATTAGAAGCAGATCTGAAATTAAAACTCAAAAAGCTTACCCGAGGACCAAGGCCACTTCGTTTTGATCTCACAAACATACCAGACGCATACAACATAGAAGTTAGGAATCGCTTTGGGGTCTTGATGTCTGTACAAGAAGAAATGACACCTGATGAACTGGCAGTACAAGCTAGAGATATCTTGATAACTGCAGCCAAAGATCTAATTCCGACCAAGAAAAAGCAACTTAAGCCATGGATTACATTAGACACGTTAGAATTAATAAAACAACGAAGGGAGCTGAAACAGAAAGGAGATGAATCAATTAACCGCAGGATGAAGTATAAATCTTTAACTCGAGAAATAAGAAAGAACACAAGAAAGGACAAAAATCAATATATACAAGATTGCTGTACCAGAATAGAGCAATATCATAAGGCTGGAAGAGATTATGAAATGTTCAAAGAAATGAAGTTATTGACAAGAAATGTTCAACCTCAATTGAATGTTATCTGTGACAAGATGGGAAATACCTTAACAGAATCTAGACAAATTCTAGAAAGATGGCAGGAGTACTGCAGTGGAATGTATGATATGAGTGACAGTGAGGATATGAATGAGATACATGAGCCAATGACAGTAGAAACAGAACCTGAACCCTCATTAGATGAAATTGCTTGGGCTATAAAGAACCTGAAGAATGGTAAATCACCTGGATGTGATGAGATACCAGCTGAACTAATTAAAGCGGGAGGAGAAGAAAGCATACACATATATCATGCATTATGTAAAAAGATTTGGAAATATGGTATATGGCCAAAATATTGGAAGAGAACTATCTTCATTCCAATACCAAAAAAGGGCAACCTGAAATATTGCACCAACTATAGAACTGTTGCCCTGATCAGTCATTCAAGAAAAATTCTACTGAAAGTCATAATGCGAAGAATTAGTAAGAAAATGGAAGAAGAGATTAACTTGGTTCAAGCTGGATTTAGACAAGGAAGAGGAACAAGAGATCACATATTCAACATGTGTTTAATAATAGAGAAGTGCAGAGAATTTAATGTAAACCTATTCTCATGTTTTGTGGATTATTCAAAGGCATGTGACTGTGTACAACATCATAAACTTTGGAAAATCATGAGGAATATGGGCTTCCCATCACATGTAGTACATCTCATAAAAATGCTATATCTAGACCAACAAGCAGCAGTTAGAATAGATGGCGAGACATCAGATTTGTTTGACATCAAGCAAGGAGTCCGTCAGGGCTGCGTACTGTCACCCTATTTGTTTAACCTGTACGCCGAAAATATAATGAGAAATGTAAGAGATGATATAAACAGGGAGCTGTATGATGCCCTAAATATCGGCGGTCATGACATACCAGAGATTCGATATGCTGATGATACAGTATTACTATCCACAACACAGAATGGCATAGAAAACCTAATAGCCTCAACCCAATTGAATAGTGAAAATCACAACTTATATCTTAACATAGCAAAAACAAAGATAATGCATACAGATAAAACTACTATGGAGAAAGAAATATACATTAATGGGGGAAATTGGAGGTGGTGGAAAATTTTGAATATCTTGGGTCATTGATTACCAATAACGGCGACACAATGAAAGAAATTAAACGGCGACTATCCATTGCTCTTCAAAGACTAAAACAGATGAATAAATTATGGAGTGGGACAGACATAACTACAAAAATTAGATTTTTAAGAGCATGCATCTTTCCCATTGCAACATACGCCTGTGAGACATGGACACTTACTAAACAAGCTGAACAGCGCATAAACGCCTTTGAATATAAATGTTATAGACGAGTTCTAAGAATATCTTGGGTAAAGAAAAGAACAAATGCATCCATACTTCAAGAGTTGAATATTGAGGAGGGATGGCTATTAAAGACGATAAAACAAAGAAAATTGAAGTATTTTGGTCACTTGAAACGTCACGAAAGTTTGGAGAGAACAATAATGGAAGGGTATATGCCTGGGAAGAGAGGAAGAGGAAGGCCAAAGAGAAGATGGGTGCAGGATGTGGCGGATGATCACCAAATGGGTGTATCAGACGCGGGACATCTTGCTTGTGATCGAGAAGCTTTCCGGAAGGTTGTTATGGGACCGAGGTTCTGCAAAGGACATGCTACTGAATGAATGAATGAGAATGCTAATCCTTGATTCTCTTCAGCAATTTCAAAATGTATATGCACCTTGTCAAAGCATTTTATTTTAACATATTTCAGACTGTTCTTTGCCGATATCAATAAAATCTTTAACATTATGTTCTTTAATTGTGAAGGTGTTGTATTATCTACAATAGTGGCCACTTTTATGTCCAGAGATGGCTTAAAGTTGATGTAACAAATGTCAGCAGTAGGGTATAAAATACCCTACACACGATGTCTGCTTATCAGAGTTGATTACTTTTGTTAGGACTATGTGAATATTTTTTACGACTGAAAATATGGTATATGGGTTCTTTGTTGGTTTCATGGATTTTCCTGTATTTTAATGAAACGTTCAACATTCCATGTGTTGTGTAAAAGTCATCCTTATGAGTGAGGTCAAAGATGGATGTATGTCAAAGGATATTCTTTAATGCAAACAGTAAATAGAATAATTGAGCACCCACGCTTACAGATCACTGATATATGCAAGTGAGGTGAGAAAAAAATTTTGATGATAGACTCAATAACCTGGAAGGGAAGTGCCTCCGATGGTAACATGTGGCGATGCACTTATAGGAATCATCTTTACATTAGTTAAAGGAGACCACTTCAGCGAGTAGAGGAGACCATGTGTCTCTGAAAGGACTAATCTACTGTCTCTGCACACTTCCTGCTCATAACGCACAATTATAGACAGATACGAGTGAAGGAAGCTACTACTATGTTGAAGTAAAGCATTTTTGCTGAGACTTCACATTTTGAATCTCTTTAGTACATACCAATAGTCAGTCATTGCTGTTATCATTCAGGGCAAATATATCTAAATCCCCTATAGATGGATTAATACGAGAAACATGACTGGGCATGTGCAATATACCTTATACTGTTCACGTTTGGTACTAGTGGATTTGATTTGTTATTATCCATAAAAAAAGAACTTAGAATGCCAGAATAAATAAAGTATGAAAGCTATTAATATCCACATATCTGTGAATGTGTATTTATCTATCTATTTCTTTCATGTAATCAGGAAGAAAGAAAAGATCCACTACTCAACAGTTTACACAAATACCAAGTTGGGGGTCTGCCAAACTGCAAGATTTTAAAATTGAATATCGTACTACTCCAGATAAATGGGTACCAGCCACGGATGGTAAGAATTCTCTGATACCTTCAACTTTATATTGACATATTCTTGATGTGAACACTTATAGAACAAGTATATCTGACCTTGTAAGTGTGGACTAGGTCAAGTATGTAAACACAGCAATCACAGACAGTGGGTTGCACAATTATCAGTGCCGTAGAAGAACATGGAATAAACCAGGTCACCAGACTGCTGAAGACTATATACGATCCTGGAGAAACACCTCCTGATTTATGTAAGTCTATGTTTATTGCAATCTCAAAGAAATCAGGAGTCTTGGAATGTGATCAACATTGAACAATTAGCATAAAGAGTCACATCACAAAGATTTTGCTTAGTATCATGCAAAGATTCAGGGAAAAAATATAACCCGAAATAAAAGCAAAACAAATGTGGGTTTCTAGAAGGCACAGGTAAAACACATACTGTGCATTTGCTGAGAACATTATAACTTTAATAGAGCTTTTGATAGGAGTAAGCAAATACCTATATATCTGCTTCAGTGACTATACAAAGGTTTTCAGTAGAATAAGACATGTAGACATAACAAAGATACTTACAGATTTACAGATTAATGGAAAGACCTTAGACTTGTAAAACAACATATATTGGAAACAAACTGCCATAAAAGCTGATAGTGAAGTTAGTCAGTACCAGCCTAGCAAGGGAAGTGTGTGACAGAGATGCATAATTGAGAGGATATGAGAAGAATCATCATTGGAGAATCAACATCTGATGGGAGGTGCCTAACAGAGATTAGACAAGAATTGCTATGGTAAAGTAACCTTTTGCAAGATGGAAAACATAGTAACCAATAAAAAATTTCAATTAAGTGAGAAAAGAGTGTTGAAGTGCTGTATAGGACCTATACTGGTATATGCATGTGAAACATGGGCAATATGTAGACAAGCTGAGAAACATCTAATGTCAGTGGAAATATAGTTTTTGACACAAATGTAAAGAATATCAAGGACGGAGGACCACACACACACAAATGAATGAGACACTTATGCAAGAAATAAATGAAAACTGTAAATAAATTAACCGTGGAAAGTCAAGACTCTTTGGGCACTAGAAAATTACAACCGGCAAAATTGAAGGAAAAAGAGCAAGTGAAAGACAGACAGACAAATAGTGGGATGATTTGGTCACATGGTATAATTGGGACAAGAACACAGCCAGGATTTAAGAGTTTGGTGGTCGTGTGAGATGGTCAGCCATGACCACCCATGCTTAACATAATAATGATGAATATCAAGAGATGGATGAACAGCTGTACGTCTGAGTGTACCACCAGAACAAAACATTTGGAGATCCTTTGTAGGTAATCTTCATTGTGAAAACGATTTTTGATTGGTTAATTCATTATTGCATAACCCTAACTTGAACAACAAAACCTGCTGCCTGTGTTTTTCTGTAATTTGAAATGTTAATATAGTACTTAAAGCTAAGACCAGTGTAATGGAAGCAATACTATATTTAGAAACAGTGCTGGTCATGTCAACACCTGATTGTTACATTTGTGTATTCTCTAGGCATCTAAACATATCTGAGAGTGACATCCATTTTACTACCTGCTTGTATGTGTTAAAATCACAAATACTGAAGTATTGGAAAGATCAGGTTGTGTGACGGTGTATTCCATGCTCAGTCTTCGTAGACTTAGATGGATAGGACATCTTAGGAGGATGGATGATGGTAGAATACCAAAGGATATCTTTTTTGGTGAATTACAGACGGGTAGGAGATCTCAAGGTCGGCCTCTACTACGATACAAAGATGTGTGTAAGCAGGACATGATTGATACAGGCATTGATAATGCACAATGGGAGCATGTCGCCGCTGAACGTGTTGCATGGAGGGCAACTATCAGAAATGGAATAAAGACAAAGGAGAAAATGATTGCGGATAAAGCACACACAGAGCGTGAGAGACGTAAGATGGTGCAAAATGGTGGAAATGACCATGTTTTCACATGCACCTACTGTGGGCAAACATTTGCAGCAAGAATTGGCCTTACCAGCCACACTCGCCACCGCCATGGATCGTAGTTATTGCCATATGACAGTTATTAAGCCTTTTTGAAGCACAATGTACCAAACTATCGTCTGTCAAGACGGAAAGGTGCCAATGAAATGAATGTATGTGTTTCAGGAAACAACAATTATAGCCTATTTGTTGTTGGAGATAACGCAAGCTGTAGTCATGCAAATGCTGCTGTCTATTGTAACGGGCCTCTGCCTGCTGGGCAAGAATTCTAGTAAGTTTCTTTTGTTATAGCAGACGTTGTGTTATATTTCAGCTGCTTGTAGAGAATTTTTGTTTGATGGTGTGTTCATACAAGTTGCGTGAGTAATATGTTCAGTTGGATGGTAACCTTTGATTGTGTTACATAAAATATTAAATATTTCATCAGCCAGACTGAAATACATGCTAATATAAGATCTTCAGACAAGCTATGATTTCTTCTTCTTTGTTCGTCCAAAATGTTTGTTTTGGACATATGTGCCTCTTTACAGCAGAGCTGCAATGTTTTTGCCTTTTGACCGACACATCCAACTTCTTCAGGCATTTGTTGAATGGTTTAACTTTCCTGGATGTTTTGTAGGACTTTCAAACTCTTAATGTTATGTTATCTTCATCCCTCCATCCCAGCTAGCTCATTTAGAACAGCTGAACACATCCCAATCGGCCCTCATTTGGAAGGCAAGGATAGACCATGGTAAATTGCCGTATATTGGGTCTTCTGTCCACCACAGGCTTTTCCCCTAGAAACCAGAAGAATGCAGAGTGCAGATGACATCTACACAATGAGCTTTCGATTCGGTCTTTCCACATAATGGATTCACTCATAATTGTTATTATGTGCCGTGGGTGGTCATGTCTGACCATCTTACATGATCACCAGAGCCGTGGATAAAAGCTCTGTGTTCTTGTCTCGACCATGCCACATGGCCAAGCCATCCCGATAATTACTTCACCTTGTTCTTTTCCTCACAGTCTTGCCAGTTCTCACCAAGTATTCTAGTTTATTTCTTCTAACAACATGTCCAAAAATTGTGATTGTCTACGTCTAATTTCTCCAATCAGTTTACGGTTTTCATCTGCTACTTGTAGGACTTGCTCATTGGTTTTTATGTCTGTCCATGGTATTCTTTGCATTTTCCTCAGAAACCACACTTCCACTGCCATTAGATGTTTTTCAGCTTTTCTGCTCATGTCCACATCTCATATCATAACAAAAGTAAAGGTTTAACATAGTACTGCAACACTCTTTTTCTCTTTGAATTTACATTTTTTATTAGTCAGTAAGTTGTCCATCTTGCAAAGGCTAGCTTCGCCATAGTGATTCTTGTTCTAATCTCTTCAAGGCACCTCCCATCAGATGTTAAACTGTTCTGAGATAGTCATACTAGTTCACTTGTTTAAGAGTATTCTTATTTACACATATATTATATTGGGGTATTTCTTTCTTCCTAGTGACGACCATAATCTGTGTCTTCTTACAATTTAATCCCTAGTTGATCAGTGCGTACAAAAACTGCATCTACTAAATGTTGCAGATCTGTTCATTGTCTGCAATCAATACCCTATCATCTGCTTATCTGTTACTGATGTTATGTCCCTCAATGGTGATTCCTCTCATATCTTCTAAATTTCTAAAAATATGTTCACCATGTAGTGAAAAAAGATCAGGAGCCATTACACATATCTGTCGTACACCTCTCTTAATAGGCTGATCTTGATCTACTTCATTATCAATCTTTATGGCAAGACAACTTGTTGTTTCCAATATATATTTTTAAAAGTCTAAGGTCTTTCCCATCAATTTGTAGATCTGCAAGAATCTTCATCATGTTGACATGTCTTACCCTATCAAAAGCTTTTGAGTAGTCAATGAAGCAAACATGTAGGTCTGTGTTTAATTCTATAGAACACTCAGTTAATGTTCTCAGCAAATACGCAGCATTTACTGTACACTTGCCTTCTGTGAACCCACATTGATCTTACCCCTTTGAACTCAACGCACTGGTATACCATACCGGCTTCCACATGTTTTCTGTTTACATCTCACTGTTACTCGGCAACCAGCAGACCAATAAGTATCCAGCTTAGATCTAGACATGGCTAACATGTTTGAGGTCACTCTCCTGCCAAAGATTCAAAAAGTTTTTGATAGTTGATGGGGTTTGGGGCCAAAATAAGCTGTGGAATTGGAAATTGGTGAAGAACAGTATGGATTTGTGGAAGGAAAGGGTACAAACAATGCAATATATATATTACGGACACTAATAGAATTATAGGGGCTGAGTGGTCTCAAGATATGGTGTCTGCCTTGGGTGCTAGAGCCCCCGGGAGGACGGCGATTTTTTTTTGGGAGTGAATTTTAGGAAAAATTTGCAAAAACGATGGCAAATTTACACTTTTCCCCAAAATTGCTTAAATGTTTTTTTTTGTTTTTTTTTTAATCACTTAGAAACATTTTTTGTTCTCACTTAGAAACATTTCCTATGTTTCTTCTTGTTCACCAATGATTTTTTTCTAGAAATAATGTCTTTCTCAGGTTGAAATATTGAAAAATTATTAGTACGCCAAAAACGGGTAATGACCCGGGAACCCCAGGGTTCAAAGGGTTAACCTATTTCAGGTTGTATTTTCTTCCAGACTCTTTGCATGATAATTCTTAGCAAAATCTTCGTGATGTGGCTCGTTATGTTAATTGTTCAGTATTGATCACATTCCAAGGCTCCAGATTTCTTTGGGATTGCAATAAATATAGAATCACATAATTCAGGAGATATATCTCCAGTATCATATATTGTGTTCAGCAGTCTGGTGACCTGGTCTTCTATATTCCATATTCTTCTAAGGCATTGATTATTTCTGTTGTATTGTTGTCTGGACCCGGGATCTTGCCAGTTTTCATATGGTTAAGAGCATTCTGAACTTCATTTTATTCAGAATATCATACTGTTCCTCTCTTGTATCGTTATAAAGATCTTTCATGTAATCTGACCATACATTTAAAATGTGACCTTTTCCTATTATTATTTTTTTAGTCATATGTCAAAAAGCAAGTGCGCTTATATATCAACTGTCACCAATACTGAAACATCCAAACATACCAATGTCCGCAAAAAGGACAGATAATAAATAGCATGGTCATACCTACCCTATGCTACCAATGTCAAACTTGAAAATTATCCAAATCACACTTGTGAAAAATCAACACCTGCGGGGTGAGATGCTAGAAGAGAGCTGCCAACTTGACAATCCGAGACCGAGTAAGGAATGTTGTTATCAGACAGACAGTGGGATCAACACCTTGTGCCACATTTATTGAAAGACAGAAGATCAAATATTTTGGCAATCTCGTTAGAATGCAACACCATCACCTAACAGCACTGGCCCAACATCAAAGAAGATCTGCTTTGAGAGGCAATACTTCCATATAAACAACAACAGTCATTGGACACAGACAATACTTCCATATAAACAACAACAGTCACTGGACACAGACAATACTTCCATATAAACAACAACAGTCATTGGACACAGACAATACTTCCATATAAACAACAACAGTCACTGTGCACAGACAATACTTCCATATAAACAACAACAGTCACTAGACACAGACAATACTTCCATATAAACAACAACAGTCACTGGACACAGACAATACTTCCATATAAACAACAACAGTCACTGGACACAGACAATACTTCCATATAAACAACAACAGTCACTGGACACAGACAATACTTCCATATAAACAACAACAGTCACTGGACACAGACAATACTTCCATATAAACAACAACAGTCACTGGACACAGACAATACTTCCATATAAACAACAACAGTCACTGGACACAGACAATACTTCCATATAAACAACAACAGTCACTGGACACAGACAATACTTCCATATAAACAACAACAGTCACTGGACACAGACAATACTGCCATATAAACAACAACAGTCATTGGACACAGACAATACTTCCATATAAACAACAACAGTCACTGTGCACAGACAATACTTCCATATAAACAACAACAGTCACTGGACACAGACAATACTTCCACATAAACAACAACAGTCATTGGACACTAACACTTCTTTATAAATAAGAACAATCATTGGACACTGACAATACTTCCATATAAACAACAACAGTCATTGGACACAGACAATACTTCCATATAAACAACAACAGTCACTGGACACAGACAATACTTCCATATAAACAACAACAGTCACTGGACACAGACAATACTTCCATATAAACAACAACAGTCATTGGACACAGACAATACTTCCATATAAACAACAACAGTCACTGGACACAGACAATACTTCCATATAAACAACAACAGTCATTGGACACTAACACTTCTTTATAAATAAGAACAATCATTGGACACTGACAATACTTCCATATAAACAACAACAGTCATTGGACACAGACAATACTTCCATATAAACAACAACAGTCACTGGACACAGACAATACTTCCATATAAACAACAACAGTCACTGGACACAGACAATACTTCCATATAAACAACAACAGTCACTGTGCACAGACAATACTTCCATATAAACAACAACAGTCACTAGACACAGACAATACTTCCATATAAACAACAACAGTCACTGGACACAGACAATACTTCCATATAAACAACAACAGTCACTGGACACAGACAATACTTCCATATAAACAACAACAGTCACTGGACACAGACAATACTTCCATATAAACAACAACAGTCACTGGACACAGACAATACTTCCATATAAACAACAACAGTCACTGGACACAGACAATACTTCCATATAAACAACAACAGTCACTGGACACAGACAATACTTCCATATAAACAACAACAGTCACTGGACACAGACAATACTTCCATATAAACAACAACAGTCACTGGACACAGACAATACTTCCATATAAACAACAACAGTCACTGGACACAGACAATACTTCCATATAAACAACAACAGTCACTGGACACAGACAATACTTCCATATAAACAACAACAGTCACTGGACACAGACAATACTTCCATATAAACAACAACAGTCACTGGACACAGACAATACTTCCATATAAACAACAACAGTCACTGGACACAGACAATACTTCCATATAAACAACAACAGTCACTGGACACAGACAATACTTCCATATAAACAACAACAGTCACTGGACACAGACAATACTTCCATATAAACAACAACAGTCACTAGACACAGACAATACTTCCATATAAACAACAACAGTCACTGGACACAGACAATACTTCCATATAAACAACAACAGTCACTGGACACAGACAATACTTCCATATAAACAACAACAGTCACTAGACACAGACAATACTTCCATATAAACAACAACAGTCACTGGACACAGACAATACTTCCATATAAACAACAACAGTCACTGGACACAGACAATACTTCCATATAAACAACAACAGTCACTGGACACAGACAATACTTCCATATAAACAACAACAGTCACTGGACACAGACAATACTTCCATATAAACAACAACAGTCACTGGACACAGACAATACTTCCATATAAACAACAACAGTCACTGTGCACAGACAATACTTCCATATAAACAACAACAGTCACTGGACACAGACAATACTTCCATATAAACAACAACAGTCACTGGACACAGACAATACTTCCATATAAACAACAACAGTCACTGGACACAGACAATACTTCCATATAAACAACAACAGTCACTGGACACAGACAATACTTCCACATAAACAACAACAGTCATTGGACACAGACAATACTTCCATATAAACAACAACAGTCATTGGACACAGACAATACTTCCATATAAACAACAACAGTCACTGTGTACAGACAATACTTCCATATAAACAACAACAGTCACTAGACACAGACAATACTTCCATATAAACAACAACAGTCACTGGACACAGACAATACTTCCATATAAACAACAACAGTCACTGGACACAGACAATACTTCTACATAAACAACAACAATCACTGGACACAGACAATACTTCCATATAAACAACAACAGTCATTGGACACTAACACTTCTTTATAAATAAGAACAATCATTGGACACTGACAATATTTCTGTACAAACAACAACAATCATTGAACACAGACAATATCTCTATATAAACAACAACAGTCATTAGACATAGACAATACTTGTATGTACACAACAATAAGTGGACACAGACAATACTTCTATATAAATAAAAATCAGTGGACACAGACAATATTTGTATTTACACAACAATCAATGGGCACAGACAATATTTCTATATAAACAACAATCGATGTACACAGAGATAATATGTGTATGTACACAACAACCATTGGACATAGACGGTACTTTTATGGACACAACAATCAGAGAACATGAGACAATATTTATATGTAAACAACATCAATCATTGGGCATTTCTGTGCAAACAACAACAATCATTGAGCAGGAGATGATATGTCACTTTGAATAACATTAACAGTACATATAATATTTATGTGTTAGCAACAATCATTGGATATGAGACAATATGTCTGTGTTAAAAACAAGAATCAGTGGATAAGAGACAATATTTCTGTGTTAACAATAAGAATCATTGGACATAAGATGATATTTCTGTGTTAACAACAAGAATCAATGGGTAAGAGACAATATTTCTGTGTTAACAACAAGAATCATTGAACATGAGACCATATTTCTGTTTTAACAATAAGAATCATTGGACATAAGATGAAATTTCTGTGTTAACAACAAGAATCATTGGACAAGTGACAATATTTCTGTGTTAACAACAAGAATCATTGGACAAGAGACAATATTTCTGTGCTAACAAGAATCATTGGACATGAGACAATATTTATGTGTTAACAACAAGAATCATTGGACAAGAGACAATATTTCTGTGTTAACAACAAGAATCATTGGACAAGAGACAATATTTCTGTGCTAACAAGAATCATTGGACATAAGATGATGTTTCTGTGTTAACAACAAGAATCATTGGATAAGAGACAAAATTTCTTTGTTAACGATAAGAATCATTGGATATGAAACAATATATCTGTGTTAACAACAAGAATTATTGAAGTATTGAGACAATAAGAATCATTGGACATAAAATATATCTGTGTTAACAACAAGAATGATTAGACATGCAACAATAGTTGGTTAGTTGCATATTCTTTATCTGACATAGCAGTCAACTCCAGCATTTTTGGGCTATTTGTGATTCCTGGGCAATGTTTACATTCAGTAGTTTGCTGTATGGAATATAAATGAACACATTAGGAAGAACTTGGAAGCAATAGAGATGTGGTTCCTAAGACGAATGTTACCAATTCCTTTAACTGCCACACTTAAACTGCAAACACCAATTTTTTACAGAAGCATACGAAGGATAGACTTCCTCAAGCACTGGCTCCATCTCCCTGTGTATTTCTGTAGTTGTTTTACCCTGCAACATCAAGAATTTTATCACAGTCCTGGCTTCTGATTTCTCCATTGTTCTGACAAACCATTGAATGTACAGATCTGGTCAATAGGGTGTGTTGTGCCTTGCATCATATCGGGAAATCAGTTGAGGAGGGAAATTCATAATTCATATGTCCATTACAAATTGAATGAACTATACATGTGCCAAATTTCAATTTTCTCCGCCTACTTCTTCATGGTCAGGCTAAAGACTTATGAGAAGCCCCATGTATGTTCACCTGGACACACACACACTAGTCTGGTTAGTGCAGGCAGTATCAACCATGGTCTGTCTCTGTTGTGATGGTAGCTGCTGAACACTACACAACATGCATGCTGAGAGATTGCCACAGTCCTAACAATCCATTATAGGGATGGTAGATGTCCAATGCCCACTTTCAGCATGTTCCTCATGGAGAGCTCCAGATTAATATGTAACTTGCCTGCCATATGGAACCAAATTATGATAATCCCCAATTCCATCAGTTCACACATAAGTGAACACCTTCACAAGATGATGCCCTTAAAAATTAAGAGAATACTTCAGTTTACAGCATGTATTTGATGTGAATACCTCTTCATTGTGTTCTTGCAACAAGAACATATTAATTAATCTTGACAGTGCTAAAGTATTCATACGATTTTTTAATTGCATGCCCTTCACAGGATGTAGCAGTCAACCCCAGCATTTTGGTTGTTTGTGATTCCTGGGCAAGTTTTACATTCAGTAGTTTGCCATTACTTTCTGAACGACCTGCACCTATACCTTTTTCGAAAAAACCAGCACTGCTGTGTTTCAAACCCGGTTATACAGGATTACAAATCGCGTCTGTAACACCTTCACCATGGAGACCAGTATTCATAAGATATATTGTCATTTAATTTTTCTAATTCTGTGTCTCCAGCATTGGTGTTATCATGTGCACTACAGCAGGATGTTCAGTTTACAGAGAAACCCATGTGTTTGCAACCTATGGTAAGTGGGCTGTTTTTTATTCAGCTCAATTTTTAGTCTTTCTACTTGTACCCTAGGATGTAGAGGTCCTTTACAGTTGTGTGTATGTGCTTTTTTTCTGTTGACATAAGTACTTGCATATTTTCTTGATTTGCTCAGCTAATGCATGTGAGAGACATAAAATTGTACCTGGGTCTCTCTCACCAGTGCATGGTTATGCAACCACTAATAAAATAATAATCCGCAGCATGTATTTTAATTTCAATAAAATCTGTTCAGGTTACAGAATATCTAGAACAAGAAGTCAGTTCATTCATTAGTTATGTTAGTTAGTTAGTCGCAATTCCAACTTCACAGCAACGGGTTGTCCCCATTATGCTCCGTTCCTGTGCCAGTGAATATCACATTAAGTTCCCCTGAATTATTGTCTACATAACTATTGTTAATAATACAGTTAACATGGATGACAAAAATAGCTCACAATTTCAAGTTTTCTGTTGACAAAAAAATAAATGCATAAATAGAACATTGCTTGATTCTAAAAAGATTGGTTGGTTGAATATGAGTCCTCTAGATGACTGAGAGTGTTGTCTTTAGCCTCAAGCCTGACCTACTGGCATGAAGGTGGCTTGATCCCTAAAAAGAGCTTCAATATATCGTTCTGAGGTTGGTGTAGAGACTTGTCTGCCCATCAGATACCATAGTACCATCACCAAAGAGTCTGTTGCTGAGTATGCCCTCCCCTCTCCAAGTTCAGAAGGCAGCAACTTCATATCTGAGGAGAGGCACATTAGAATGTAGTCAGATCATGATTGATCACACCACACAGAGACTGGCTGGAATTAGGGTTAGGCTGGTCATGTTTTAGGTATTTCATTGTCAACAGACTCCAACTCAATGCCCACAGAGCAAATTTTAAAAAGGTTAGAATTACTGCTTGTTGTTTGTTTCAGCTATTTTCTATAAACATCCTTTCATAAATGTGAACCAAATAATTGCTACATTTTACATGAGCATATAATTCCCAAGCATGAGGACTGTCATGAAGTGAAATACAAACTGTTCCTTGTACAAAGTCTAAATGAATGTAAATCACTTTAAACAGGTTAAACTTATTACTTAGCTTGTACATGACAACATCTCTCTCTCTCTCTCTCTCTCTCTCTCTCTCTCTCTCTCTCTCTCTCTCTCTCTCTCTCTCTCTCTCTCTCTCTCTCTCTCTCTCTCTCTCTCTCTCTCTCTCTCTCTCTCTCTCTCTCTCTCTCTCTTCGCTCCCACACACACACACACACACACACACTTCAAATTAGAAACCAACAATGGTTGGGTTGACTTGGCAAGAAAAAGTGTAGATCAACAAAACAGGACATAGACAATTATTGGTGGATGTTATGATAGTATGCAGATACATTACGCATGTTGGAACTTTAGGCATGAAGGAACCAGTATGGGAAGGGACCGAGATGCATATATAGGAGTGGCATCACTGGAAAAGTTATATTCATGGTAGAAGGTTCTCAGCTGAAGTTTTTATAAGGACCATTTCCTGGGGACCTTTTAGTTGATCCGGTTGAGTATTTTTCATAGTTGTGCTCCAAGGGAGATTAGACTCCTTTGTGCCTACATTTTGGCATAATATAAGACTATCTTTTTATTGAAATGTCTCTGCAATCATCACAATGTCTTTCATGGTGCACTTGTCCTGGACTGACTAACTTGAATGTGGTGGGGATATCACGGGCTATATCTCCGAGGTGAGTGGACACTAACAGACATTACAAATTGTTGCACATACCACATCTGTAAGTTTTGACTCCCATAGAGGTATTTGTGATGCTACCATATTCTCCTCCATGATTTCCTGTGTTATACATCTCTGGGAGAGTGGCTAGCTTAGCCACTGTGGCTTTTTATTTTCAAGGCTGAGTGATCCGGTTGACAAATTATTTCACAAAATCATTTCAAGGGACTGAATCATAGCTATGCAGCTTTGCTCTGAGCTTTAGTAAGAACAGGCAGCCAACAAGAGGGTTGGTGACCCTGACTTACAGTGTCGTGACCTAGCATGTGTGATGTCATTAACATTACAAGCAACATCCAGGATGCTCATAACTACAACCTACTAAAGCAAAGCATTCTAGGAGAA
The DNA here is from genome assembly GCA_014155875.1 of Cepaea nemoralis. NCBI lineage: Eukaryota > Metazoa > Mollusca > Gastropoda > Stylommatophora > Helicidae > Cepaea > Cepaea nemoralis. Next base: position 321,833 of record JACEFZ010016569.1, read on the forward strand.
TACAAGAAATCTGGAACTAAACATTACAAGAAGATATAGAAAGTACAGAAATCTCAATGTGATTGGAAACAAGATTAGCACAGAGCTAAATAAGAGTTGCTATTGCATTTATGTATTCAACTTGAAAACTGGAAAGGACGAATGAAGCCACCAATTATTTCAACACATCATTTGATAATTTTGTATGACATGTATTTTGTCAAGGCTAACATTTTTATAACAAGTTCTGTTACACAGTTTTGCTTACTGAATTATTTCCACAGTTTTAAGTTACTGTGATTGAAGTTGCCCGGTTTCTGCAGAAATAGTTGTTTTATTTTACCAATGTTTGCAGTTGTTGTATAAAGTGATCATTGTTTCAGCACGTGAAGATAATGAGGCACCAGTGGGAGCTATTGTAGGTGGTGTCTTGGGTGGACTAGCACTGATTGCTGTCATTGGTGTTATTATTTTCCTTGTCTGGCATCTGAGAAAACGTAATGAAAAGCAACCAAGGTATGTTTTATTTATTTATTTTTTCTGATATGATATGTGATAGCGGGGATATATGGGATAGTGGGGTAGGGGTATCCCCTATCAAAGGAGAAGTAAGGCGCCTCCTTCCCTCCGCTAACCTACGGGACACCTTTGGGCAAGGTGGAGTACCCGTTTAGCCCCCCAATTAGGGTTACGTGAAGCCATGGGTGCAGGTGGTGGATGAAGATCGAGAGCAGCCGACAGATAGTTGTAGGTTATAGTCTTCACCTTCACGACGGTAGGCAGAGGATCTCTTTTTTGAGGAGACAATGGCTACGGTCACTGACCAGTATGGTCACTGCTAGGAAGGAGAGCAATGGCAAACTACCTTCTTTATAAATGCCAAGAAAATCATGTTGTGTGGATCTCGGAACAGTAATAACATCTGATGGGAGATGCCTTGAAGAGATTAGAACAAGAATCGCCATGTCTAAGGTAGCCTTTAGCAAGATGAAAAACATACTGAACAATAAAAAGATGTCAATTGAAACGAGAAAAAGAGTGTTGAGGTGCTACATAGAACCTGTACTTTTATATGGATGTGAAGCTTGGACAATGAGTAGTCAAGCTGAAAAACATCTGATGGCTGTAGAAATGTGGTTTCTGAGGAAAATGCAAAGAATACCATGGACAGCCAGAAAGACCAATGAACAGGTCCTTCAAGAAACAAATGAAGATCGTAAACTGATTAGAGATATTAGATGCAGACAGTCAAAATTTTTTGAGCATGTTATGAGAAGAAATGAATTGGAGAACTTGGTGACAACTGGCAAGATAGAAGGGAAGAGACCAAGAGGAAGACCAAGAAGTAAATACCTGGATGGCTTGGCCTCGTGGCATGGTCGAGACAGAAACACAGAGCTGATCCACGACTCTGGTGATCGAGTGAGATGGCAAAACATGACCAAGGGAAGAGACCAAGAGGAAGACCAAGAAGTAAATACCTGGATTGCTTGACCTCGTGGCATGGTCGAGACAGAAACACAGAGCTGATCCATGACTCTGGTGATCGAGTGAGATGGCAAAACATGACCGCCCACGCTTACCGGCATGGCACATGATGGATGGATGGATATGATATGTGCAAGCTTTAATCAACCTTAATCAGAAAGAAGTGAAGGATAGATATTCATGGATTTCTGGTATGATTCAATTAGAATGTCTCTGAATATTTTTTTGTAATGCAGTGTTGACAGTCAGTAATGTCAAAAGTATAAATAAGATCAAGGTAGTGCCATAGCTTTACTGCCATTGGGTTATTCGTGTTAGGCCTTGACCTTATTCTAGACCACAGCAATATGAGATTGGGTGGCCATTTTGCTTCCTCTGACACTTGTCTGGTACCCATTTTTATGAGGCTGGGTTACCTCAGAGCTGTCCTGGTTGGACAAAATAACCCTTCCTCTGTTGGGGATTGAGCCTAGGCCACTGTCTGATCAGACTAGTGCATTAACTACTATGCCACTGTGGCACCATGAACGGTGGAGAGAGATGTAGGAATTTAAGGAAAGATATGGCAGACAAAGAGGTAAAGAAGGGCAGAACAGATATCATAATACATGTGGCTTTGAGTAAAAGTGATACCAATATAGCAATCTATAAAAAGGATAATACGAAGAATGGTATATTCATAAACTGTTCAATATTCCAACAGCAACATGTCAGAAAACAAATAAACTGAACATTACTTGTAATAACAAATGTAAGATACTACAGTTGGGAATAGCATATTTTACTGTATAAGAAAATAACTGCTGAATGCCAGAGAAAGAATACTGTACATTATTTACTTTAATGCAAGAAATATGGACAACAAGAGATACCACTAATAGACATTGTGGACCATGTCATTGAGCATAAGACAGTGGATGACCTGTTAAAGATAGAAAGCTCATTAGAACTACAAGGCAGGATTAGGCAGTATATCACAAGGGAAAAAATCCCTATTTAAGCAACTACACGCTTTCAGTAAAATATTAATGATATTAATTTTATGAACAGTTGAAAGTTCTAAAGCAGAACTGGAATGAATATTGAAGCAACACAATACAGAATATAAAAAGTATAGCACTACATAGCATATCTGTGAAGAAAATATTAGTATTAAATAAAAATCCGAATTTTTCAAAAGACTTGAGCTAACACATAAAAAGTCCATAATTTGAAAAAATAATAAAAGACATTACACATCCCAGTTATAACCCAATATGGCTGAACAAAGGAACCACACTAGCATAGAGGATAGATGCTCACCTGCCAGGCCAGTGGTCAAGTGTTCAAATTTTTGCATCGGAAAGAGTTTTTAACATTGGCTTGAGCTGCCACTTCTAAAATGGGCACCAGGAAATGCCTTGTGAAGTAAAGGCAATCGGCATGACCTTACCACCACTGAATGTTGATTTACCTATACAAATATGGGTGTAGCACCATGTGCCCAATGCACCTTTAAGACATGTAAAAGTGACCTTGACTTCACTGACTGGCTATGGTTGAATGGAGTATGGTCTTCTGATCATGTTTAGTAATATGATATTTGTCTCATGCAACTGAGGTAAAGGTCGTCCCATAGCACACACTGCCGTAGATGTGTTTGTTAGCCTTCACATGTTCTATGCCAGGACATATGAGGTGGGGTGGCCAGCTCCCTTCCCTGTCATCTTGCCTTTACAGACAACTCCCAGAACATTCTGATCATTGTCTCATACAAATCGTTATTAGGCTTAGTCGACCCCAGAGCTGAATTTATAAAAAAGAATTCATCCTGCCAGTGCTGTAGATTTAACTCAGACCACAGACTGCAGCTCTGTAACTATATAATCTTTAATTGCTTGAACAATTGTCATGTTTGTGCTTCTCTGATGATAGTTTCTTTTTAAAATTATGCATTTGATCAATCATTTCTCTTGACATAATTGCATAAATGTCCATTGATCAATCATTTCTCTTGACATAATTGCATAAATGTCCATTGATCAATCATTTCTCTGACATAATTGCATAAATGTCCATTGATCAATCATTTCTCTTGACATAATTGCATAAATGTCCATTGATCAATCATTTCTCTTGACATAATTGCATAAATGTCCATTGATCAATCATTTCTCTTGACATAATTGCATAAATGTCCATTGATCAATCATTTCTCTTGACATAATTGCATAAATGTCCATTGATCAATCATTTCTCTTGACATAATTGCATAAATGTCCATTGTGTCTTCCATCACATGATGTTGTAGTTGTATATTTACCTATTTTGTTGTTAGGACATGTGCAAGTGTAGCATATTTAATGGGAATGTAATGACCTGCCCTTGCTTATCCTGTGGTTTGCTTTGTTTCTTTCCTCTACTAGACCACATGTAGTAACAACCAACGAAAACAAGGAACTTGTCAAGAAAAGGTAAATCCTGGCCAAATTCACTCATCACTGACTTGTTTATGCTAGTATGACACATAATTATATTTGTAGTGGTGACTATGATTTATACAGAAATGATTGTTGGTTACAAAGGTTTTCTGCCAATTGCTTTTTTATACATTCATACATACATACCTACCAAACAGCCTACCTACTTATTTGACCACCTACCCACCTACTGTCAGTCAGTAATGTTCTTTGTAATATGTTTGTCTTCTTCACATTCCTTTGATTGTTTTTGATTGATGGTCTTTGTTGCTGGATGTTGGTGAGATTTTCATCACCAAATTCTGTTACATATGATTTCAATCGTTCACTGACATTTTCCATGTCAAAATCCCCCAAACAAAGGTGTCTTCCAGTACAAGCTATTTCCTCACTGATATTGTTGATGAGATTTTCTAAAGCACACAAAATATCTGCACTGTCAGGCACAAGAACCCTGAAAACTGATTCTACCACTTCATCCAGAGACATGTGAATAGTTTGAGTTACACTGTTCAGTTTCTGCCCAAATAACGTGAAGAATTAAAGCACCCTGCCCTGGTAGTGCTTGTATTGCGTCTGGGAAAGTAGCCATGGGCTATACAAATGTCACATTCAAGATGGTGATGATACAGTAGGTTTCACAAATAGAATAGAATGTGAATAATGAAGACACAAACATTATGTTGCCTGGCATACTTTACTTCATTTCGTCACATGCATGCTGCAAAAGTCACTCAACATAATACAGAACAAACAATGAATTCTTCAAGCTGAAATATATAGCACAAATATTCCCACAGTATTTTAAACTGCCTGTCGTGGTAATTTAAACTGACAATCGTATTGTTGTTTTGTTTACACAGGATAGTCAGTTTAACACTAATGGCAGCTGACGTGATACTGAACACATCACCCACCAGCTGCCCCTTGGTCCATCAATATATCGGTCTAACACTAATGCCTAATGCACTTTCAGGCTGTAGAAGGTTCCAAATAGACAAGTGTTCATTTGTGAGCAAGTATAGAAATGAGAAAACTGAGATACGTTGGTGATCTGTGGGATACTGGACTGCCCATGCTAGTTGGTAAGGCACTTAGTGATGATGACAAGAAAGCAGATTGGTGCTATTTAACTTAATTGTGGTGATTAATATTCATATTGATAAAAACCACAAATGAAAAGTGCTTGTTGATGTCAAGTCACTATCTTTAAGTAAATAGACAACTTCAGGGATCAGGGAAGTTGATAGTGAACCGTGCTGGAAACGTCTTGAGCACAGTCAAACATGGATTCAATGTCTGGGCTTGTCACTTGCCAAAATGGGGAAAGATTGGCCACATATTCCTGCATGCTCTCAGGTCTACAAAATGTGATGGGGCTATCATGCCACAGACCTATAACAGGAAACTGCTTCGGGGCAATTTATTTTCTCAAATAACTAACTTGAACCAAACTGTGCTGTGTCCTTGTTTATCATTCTCTTTGCTTTTCTGTTGAATCCACAGGCCCGTGAGAATGCGAGATTTTAATGACCTTGTCACCAAATTTCACAGAGACACAAATCTTTTGTTTTCAGCTGAGTTTGAGGTACTACTGAGTTTATTCATTTGTAAGCCAATTGTATAATGTGGGTGTAGCTGATTCTTTCACTTAAACAAACAGGAGGATAGCATGTTGTTGAGTCTGTGCATAAATGATATTTCCTCCGTCAGTAAATGAGAGACGTTACTGTGTCTGTTTATGTCCACTGGTGTTCAGTTTACCAAACTGATGGCTAAGATCATGTCCTCTTCATGACTCTCCAATCCTCTCTGCCATCTGATATTGTGATGAAGATTGTGTTGCTGATATGATTTTTTCTTTGTTGCCCAGCTGTTTAACTAAGCTTTCCATGTGCATCTTTCAATAGACTTCCTCTACCTCTCTTGACTAGTATTTTCTGATGTTAGGCTAATTTCTCTTTTTCACATCTTCTGTTGAAAAGCATCATAAATTTGTCATGTCTTTATGGTTTTGATGGGTGATCTTTTAGCGCCTTCATTACTCAACGGACTCAATACCTCAGTTTGTTTGTTTGTTTGTTTGTTTTTCTCTGTCCACGATATCTCAAAACACCACATCTCCACTGCCTCCAGTTTCTTCATCATTTCATGACTCATTCTCCAGCATTCATCATTCATACAGAAGAACAGGCCAAACACAATTGTTCAGTATGTGTATTTTGGACTAATCATTTTTCCATCTTTCATAACATTGCTCATTCTTGTAAAAGAATCTTTGGATGTGGTGATTCTATTGGTCATCTCGGTGTCACATCTTTCGTCAGATGCTACAGTGTCATCTAAATATTTAAAACGAATTATCTATTTGATTTGTATACCTTTACAATGTATAAACAATGTTGGAATTTCTGCTTTCTTAGAAACTACCATGCATTCAGTTTTGCTGACATTTAATGATGATCCCTTCGTCTCCCTGGTAGCATGTGGTCATTTCTGAGTATCTTCTACTTCTTCTGCGTTCGTCCTGGATGTTGTTCCAGATGTAATTGTGCTGTGTCTGTTTTCAGCAGAGCTGCAATATTTGAACCTTTCAGCAGACACATCCGACTTATTCAGGCATTTGTTGGCTGGTTACCTTCCTGGGTGTTTCGTATGTTTGACTCTCACTATTGTGATGTTATCCAAATCCCAGCTGCCCATTTAGAACAGCTGAAGACATCCTGGTCAGCCCTCAAGAGAAGGCAGGGGCAGACCATGGGCACTCCCCGCCATCCAAGGAGGCTTCCATAATTGCAGGCCCAACACACAGCGCTCTGGTACTGGGCTCACTCACGGAATCGTCATGCCCTGCACATGGCTGCTTACCCTCACTTCCGTTTATTGGGCCATCTGTTCACCACAGGCTGTTCCTCTGAAAACCAGAAGAATGCAGTCTGCAGATGACATCCACACAGTGAGTTTTTGATTCGGACTTTCCACATAATGGATTTACTATCCAAGCAGTATTCCATTTTGTGCCACTGAGATGCTTTTTCCACCTTTGATGATGCCCACACAATGAGCTTTTGATTCGGACTTTCCACGTTATTGATTTGCTAGCCAAGCAATATTCCTTTTCGTGCCACTAGGACGCTTTTGCCACCGACATACTTTTGGCATGAAGTATGGCAGGCTAAAAACTTCTTCATGCACCTTTAGATGTCAACCTGAATGTTGTTAAAGAAATCTGCAGTCAACTTGAGCTTTTGACATCTCCATAGAGCTTGTCCTCAAGTGAAGCAGGTGTGGGCCAAAAAATCTTTCTCTGTTCTGCATATATTGGGCTCCCCTGTAGCAAATGTCTAGCTGTCATTTTACCAGTTCCACAATTACATTCACCAGTGTCTCCTATCTTTAGTTTATTGAACAAGTGGTATTTCAGCCTGGTATGTCCTGTGCATATCCTGAAGATTGCTATTTGTTCACTTAGGTTGACTTTGTAATAAGCATCGTCTTTCTGGTGGCCTGGATGCTCTGATTCCCACTTGGTTCGATAAGTGCTTTTGATAAACATCTTTGCCTCATTATAGGTTATGTCTATGTGAGGCTGAGGTAGCCAGTTTGTCAACCTTTTCATTTCCAGGTATACTGCAATGTGATGGGATCCACTGTATTACAACTTTTTTGTATTTCTGGCATAGACCATGGAATGCTGCTCTTAGGTCTGCTAGTTCTGTGCTGTTTTTATTTTTCAGTATTGAGACAGCTGACTTTGCATCTGTGAAGACAGCTATTTCTTTCTCTTTATTTTCCTCCATTAAGAGCATTTCTGCTGCAGTTTTCAAAGCTACCTCTGCTTTTAAGTTACTTGAGAAGTTTCCAGTTGCCACTGGCTGTTTTTTTTTCCACTCCATTTTTTTAAATTTAGGAGAATTCTTCCCCCATTTTCTATTGAATTGTTGGCTGATCCATCTGTATATGCATGGGTCCAATTGCTGCTTGGGTAATGTTCTTTTATGTAATTTAGGGTTATTTTTCTTCTTTCGGTTTCATTCTGAGTGTTCTTTTTCTCAATACCAGGAATGTTTTCTATCATGTCAGGCAGTTGCTGCTGTCTCCAAGCTGGGAACTTGTGTGCACTGTAAATAGGTTTGACTGTTGAAATGTTAAGTATAGGATCTGTCTTAATCTTTCTTTATGCAGTTTCTACAATGTTGCTACACTTCAGTCTTCCCTTTCCAAAACCATTAAACCTTTTATACATAGGGTGGTCTGTCAATCTTCTAAAATTTCTGCTTGTTGCTGGGCTCTACTATCTCTTCTATCCTGCATTGGTTGTAAACAAGTGATCTTTTCTAGTTCATGAATAAGCGTTGTTTTCAGGCTTCCAGTTATGATCTGCATTCCTTGATTTTGGACTCTACTTGTTTTGTTAAAGTGTGACTTAGCTGCTGTTTCCCAAGCTGCGATGCCATATTCCAGTACTGGCCTCACCCGTCCAGTATATAACTTCTTGAGAACTTTCTCATCTGCTCCCCACGTTGTACCAGCAAGCTTTTTCATGATTGCCATTCTTTGCCTTGCTCTTGTTCGATTTTTCTCAACCTGTGTCATCCATGTCAGGCGACAATCAAAGGTGACTCCTAGATAGTTTGGATTTTCTTCATGGCGCAATATTTTTCCATTCAGTACCAGCTTAGGTTGCTAAGTTTTATTTGAGAGGGAGAACACTGTGCATGTTGTTTTCTCCTCACTTATCTTCACTAGCCATGACATTAACCAGTCCTCTAGCGCTAATAAGGCTTGTTGCATTGTACTGTTAGCTGTACTAATATATTCTTCAGATGTCCATATTGCTAAATCATCAGCAAAGGAGGATGTGTGTACTCTGGCTGGAAAATTGTCTGTGATGTCATTTATATATGCTAGGAATAATGTTGGTGAAAGAACTCCCTCTTGGGGGACACCTTGCTCCAACAGCATCTTTTGCTGGTTTTTCCTTGTACTTTTGTTCTGGCAGTTCTGTTCTCAAGGTAATGGCTGATCCATTTGTACATGTTCCCACACACCTGCATTTTTTGCAGTTTTACTTTCAGTCCTTCCTTCCATACTTTATCAATGCTTTTTCTAAATCTATCCAGACTGCTAGTGTGTGCTTTTTCTCCTGGAAGGCATCCTCTATTTCCTGAACTATATAGGTTATTTGATCTTCAGTGGATCTGTACTTTCTGAATCCTGCTTCGTGTGGTGTTAAGAGTTCGTTTTCTTCCAGATGCCATGTTAGCCTGCCATTGATAATGCGTTCCATTAATTTTCCTACACAGCTAAATAAACTGATAGGTCGATAGCCATTTGGTTCTTCCAGGTTTTTTTCCTTTTTTGGGAGGACTGGTATTAGTATAGCTTCCTTCCATGCCTGTGGGATTATTCCTCTCTTCCAGCTGTAATTTAGGAATACTAGTAGTTTTTTTTTGTTGCTTGAGTACCTAGTCCTATTAGCATTTCATTTGTGATTCCATCCTTTCCTGGTGATTTCTTCTTGTTTAGGGTACTCACTGCCTGTTACATTTCTTCCATGTTTAGATTTGCCATCATATATTATGCTGCTGTCTCTGTATCACTGTGATGTGTGTAATTTACACTAGCATAGTGTTCCTTTAGTGCATTTGCAGCCTTTTTTCCTGTAAGGAAAGCATTTCCTTGTTTAATTGTTGTTTGTTTGTTTCTGGGTCCTTCATTGTTCATGGCTTCACTAGTTTCCATAGTTTGTTTCCATACCTGTCAAAGTTCAGGTTTTCTGTTGTTTCCCTCCAACAATCTCTTGTTTTTTTTATTTATGTTCTTTTATATTTTGATGAGATGGCTTTGAGAGAGATGTTTGCTTCAGTCGTTTGTTTTCTCTCTCTCTGCTGTCTTCCTGGCATCTTCAACTTTCTCCTTCAAAATTTGTAGTTCTTCAGTCCAGTAAAGTTTGTAATTTTTCCTTGCTCCTCTTGGAATGAACTCAGTTACCGCCTGTATTATTGCTTTATTTAGACTTTATTTCTTAATATTATCTCGCTATAAATTATGAAAATATCAGATGACAAAACACATTGCTATTTGACTTGTCTTTTGAGTGTTCTGAAATGACTAAATTCTCTTTCATATCTGATGTTAGATTCTCGCTCCCAACATATATTTCTTATTATCATGAGATCTTTCCAATCTATACTGGGTTTATGCAAATTTTCTTAAAGGTTTTGATGTTTTGCTCTATGGCGAAGGGGTTGCAGACACAAATCGTAATCCCACATACCGTGTTCAAAACACAGCTGCGAGCGATATGGCAGCAGGCCTTCTTGTATTGTATTTTCATACAGTGGTATGAGTGCCGGTTGTTCAGATATCAATGGCAAACTACTTAATGTAAACTTGCCAAGAAATCACAAACAGCCAAAAAATGCTAGGGTTGACTGCAATGCCCCGTAAAGGATATGCAACTGAACAACATAAATATAGATTCTTTTGCATGTGAATGCATTTTCCATGAGCATCAATAAAATAAACAGAGTATTAAGTAAGAAACAAAACAGCATGTACATTGATAATTCATTTAGCTCACTGCATGTATATCTATGTATGGGGTTTCTTCATCTTATGTTGACTGTTCTGTTTGCACACTTAGCCAGAACCATTTTTTTTTTTTCAAATGAGGACTGAACTTGCCTCCTATGTTGGCAGGACAGTACACTATGCTACATTTGCATGGATTATAAGGAAAGTGGATATAATATGACAGTCTTGTGTTGTATGATCATAAGCAAGCTATCGCATGCTGGATGCTTCAGTCTAGAACTAGTGTTTAGTTTAGTTTAGTCGATGGATCAACATCACAGAATATGGGTGCAACCCATAAGTGCTCCGTTCTCCTCCTAACTCAAACCTGAGTCTGGAGAAGCTCAGCTCAATGCATGAACTCCGTAGCACTGGCGAGGATCCTGAAATACTTTGGGTAGATTTTTAACTCGAAATTTTGCCCGGGCAGCGCCGTTAGGCTACTCTTTTTCGATTTCCAACTGCCAAGGGATTTTTTACGTGCGTAACAACACACATGGGCGTCCGATCTCACTACCCAGAGACCAGGGGAAATTTATTACTAGAAGTCCACGAGAAAAAATCCAGGCATCACCGGGGCTTGAACCCGGGACCTCCAGCGCTCAAGGCGGACACCATACCTCGAGACCACGCAGCCTCGAGACCACGCAGAACTAGTGTTTTAGATGCTGTGGTCACTGGTTAGCAGGTTGGTTGCCAACAAGTATTCTTTGTGGTCCGTAGAACATTTGCAATGTATCAGAAACATTCAAGAACACAAGTAATGAGTTTGGTTGTCTACAAGTATTCTTTGTTGTCTGTAGAACATTCGCGAGGTATCAGAAACATTCAAGAACACAAGTGATGAGGCTAAACGTGAACAAAACAGAGTCAAGAATCGATATGCGGACATCCTGCCCTGTAAGTAATCATTTCCTCACAATTGAACATATCTCTCATGATGCAGCGGTTCCATCTTATGTTGAGTTGAGTTAAGAACCGACATCACTGCACTCAGAACATTCCCATACGTGCTCCGTCTGCTCGTTCAACAACCAGCAAAGAGTCATACTACTAATCATTCTCACCGCTATCTGATTTAAATCTTCCCTCTTAGTTTTGAGATTCTTCCAGAACCCCTACCGATCCCCCACAATCTCATTCTTTCCACATACGGGTTCTCTATCTGTTCCCCCGCTTTCTCCACCTGGTCCCACAAATGCTGACCGCCTCCCCATTATCCATAGGTAATCAACCACCAAGAGGTGCATTCCCTGCCAGCCTATCAACCTGTTCACTCCCACACATGGCCATGGCAAAATATCCACACAATTCTTACAATATGTGACCTCTGAAGCGACGCTAGCCATTCCACACGAAACATTAATTTCTCCACCTTACTAAGCATACTCTTTGAATCCGTAACAATACCCACAATGTCACTACATATATCAGGTGTTGACCACTGAGTGTTGATGTAGACTTTCAGTTATCAGTTCCCAAAATTATACTCCTTTGAAACACTCATATTGTGGTTAAAACATTCTTTTGTTGCATTCAATCTATCAATCACGTGCCATCCCGGAAAGCGTGGGCGGTCATGACTCGCCATTTCACTCGATCACCAGTGTCGTGGTTCAGCTCAGTGTTCCTGTCTCGTCCATGCCATGTGGCCAAGCCATCCACGTATTTTCCTCTCGGTCTTCCTCTTGGTCTGTTCCCTTCGATCTTGCCAGTTGTCACTAAGTTCTCTAATCCATTTCTTCTCATAACATGTCCAAAAAATTTTGACTGTTACGTCTAATTTCTCTAATCAATTTACGATTTTCATTTGTCTCCTGTAGTAATTGGTCATTGGTTTTTCTGTCTGTCCATGGTATTCTTTGCATTTTCCTCAGAAACCACATTTCTGCAGCCATCAGATGTTTTTCAGCTTGACTGCACATTGTCCAAGTTTCACATCCATACAAAAGAACAGGCTCTATGTATCCCCTCAACACTCTTATTCTCGTTTCAATTGACATCTTTTTATTGGTCAGAATGTTTTTCATCTTGCTAAAGGCTGCTTTCACCTTGGCAATTCTTGTTCTAATCTCTTCAAGGCATTCCCCCATCAGATGTGATGACTGTTCCGAGTTAATTGTACCGATTCACTTGTTGAAGAATATTTCCATTTACTTGTATATTACATTGTGGTACTTCGTTCTTCCTAGTGTTGCATTAGTAGTCTGTTACTTTCTATTTCCATTTACTTGTATATTACATTGTGGTACTTTGTTCTTCCTAGTGTTGCATTAGTAGTCTGTTACTTTCTATTTCCATTTACTTGTATATTACATTGTGGTACTTCGTTCTTCCTAGTGTTGCATTAGTTCTCTGTTACTTTCTATTCAGTAGTTCACTGGTTTTGATTGCTAAAACTTCCTCTGAACTTTTCTCTTTTCATTGTGGTTCACTTGAACAGAATGGTGGCCTGCCTTATTCTGGCTTCTTATCCGTATAGTTTTGTTTGTTTAATATGTTTACTTTTGCATATGGGATATGGTCTTTGATATGACAGTTTGTCCAGGCACAATATATTTGTTTACCGTTATATTTTATTTTATTGTGCTCTCTGGTATGCTTTGAACTTAAGTGTAGTCCATACACACTACTTCTAGTAGCACTGGACTGAATTTTGTGTGTGGATTAGCTTTCTCTATTACCATTGTCCTTCGCCATAAGGCGAACCCACTCTGACTTCAGAAGTACTTGTAATTTATATCTCCAAGTCAAGGATGAGAAGTCAACATTTTAGTCCAATTCCCTGGTTTAGGGGTTAAACCCACTACCTCGGCATCAGCACACCGGATGTTTAATAACTAGCGTTCTTATCCATTCAGCCATGCTGACCTCCTATTGTTATGTATTCTGTGAGGTAATTAATATTTAACATTATTGTTATTCTTTGTTCCAAGTTGCACCACTTAAACATGGAATATTACCTTGAGTATAACAGTATGACATATGTAAATACATACAGTATGCACGTCACGTAGAAAGCTGAATACTGGTACAGATCAGGATGTTGTAGTGTACCAGAAGACTTGTTAGACAAGTTTGTGTCCACAAAATAACACCCTTATGTGTTTGGTAAATATAGCAGATACAGACAGGTATACACGCATGTTGTACATACAAGAATAACGCTGAATGTAATTGATGAATGTAAACAACACTTGATGACTTGGTTTGTCTGTCTCTAATCACTGATGTAACCAAAACAAGGGATTGCGTTGTATCTGTTGTAATGCCAGTTATATTTGTAAATAAGGGCCCTGTTTACCGCCTTGAGCTGTGTTGGGTATATGGTGCTAGCCCCATATTTGTATAGACCAGTCAGCACTCACTGGATTATGGGATCAGTATCACACCAGCCTGCTTCACTTCCCAGAGCTATTTCTGGCACTCTTGTCAGGCTGGGTCTACCTGGGTCCACCTGGATGTCCAGGTCATTTTTTTTACAATCTTTGATGGTTGTCTTAGGGGTTTTTAATTACCAGCCTGTGCCAATGTATTCTGTGTTGTGGTACATTAGTGCACAAAGATATGTGTACAAGGTCCTGCCCTGTTCAAACATACTTGTTACATGTGTTGTGTTGGTGGTGACGGCTGGTCTCGATCCGATATTCTACTGTTTGTATGACTGCCTTATTTGCTGAATTGTTCCTGAAACATGGCAATTTAAAACTCCCCAGATGATCACAGTCGTGTCAAGTTGGAAACCCTCGCTGATGATGATGAAACAAACGACTTCATTAATGCTAACTACATTCCTGTGAGTTTTTAGTTTTTTAAGACAAAATGTTGCATGCATTTGTTCACTGAACAAATTATTGTTCTCAATACATTGCTATACTGACAGTTAATTACGACAACATAACGTGGTGTACTTTAATCATTCAGAAAACATGAATGAAAGTGTTGTCTTTGTCCCAACACTGTTTTACACTATCAATTTCTCAACACAATCCCAATTAAAGATTGCTATTGTCTAGTGTCTTACCAAACCGGCACATTTGGAATATATAATGGCTGCTAGTGGTTGAGTTATTTATGTAACAGTGTCTTCCTTTCATATGCAGTGTCTGCGAAGAATACTTGATATTAAGTGGCAAGACAAAATCACAAATACTGAAGTATTGGAAAGATTAGGTTGTGTGCCGGTGTATTCCATGCTTAGTCTTCGTAGACTTAGATGGATAGGAAATGTTAGAAGGATGGATGGTAGAATACCATAGGACATCTTTTTTGTGAATTACAGTTAGGTAAGAGATCTCAGGGTCGGCCTCTACTACAATACAAAGATGTGTGTAAGCGGGATATGATTGATACAGGCATTGATAATGCACATTGGGAGCAAGTCGCCGCTGAACGTGTTGCTTGGAGGGCAAAGATTAGAAATGGAATAAAGATAAAGGAGAAAATGATTGCAGATAGGTCACACACCGAGTGTGTGAGATGTCAGATGGTGCGTGATGGTGGAAATTACCATGTCTTCACATGCATCCACTGTGGACGAACATTTACCATGTGAATTGGTCTGATCAGTCACATTCACTACCGCCATGTACTATAGTTATTATGCCTTGCCTCTCTAGCTGGCTTGATATTTTTCTGGCAATTAACTTCTCCAGCAGCTTACCTATTGTATTCTGCATGGTTATTACTCGATATCACTGAATTTTTTTGTGGTTTTTGCCAGGCTTCAGCAAGAGAATCAGATAGCTGTGTAACCACTCCTCCTTGATGCTAGCACTCCCTATACTGTTGTTGTACATGTCTGCTAGTTTCTCTAGCTCGTTGTCGGTACACCTATTGATGTCATCATATCTTATGCCATCTGGCCCTGGAGCGCTGTTTTTTGATCATCGAAGCACAGCCTTGATTTCTCTCACTGTCACTGTGTCTTCATCCGAAATGTTCTGGGCCTTACACCTGTCTGAGGTGACCTCCTTGACAAGATTTTGGCTTCTCATGTCTGTCTGGTTGCTATGCTCTGGATAGCGTACAAAGAGGGCTTTGCCCTTGTTCTCATCAGTCCTCTGCCAGGTGAGGTCGGCACCTTGGAAGTCAGAAATTCTCTTATTCTTGACTACACCGCTCATGCTTTTATGTAGTCGCCAGAACAATTTCAGTGACTTGTCTATGCTTACTCTTTGACATACATCTGCTCATTTTTCACTTTTAACCACCTTAACCAGTTTTTTTAAATAAGCTTACTTTTGTGTGCATCTCTCTTTCTAAGTAAATGCAGGGACCATGATGGGCAACTCTGTTCTTCTTGGCCTTTTGCCATTTCCTTACAGCACTGCGCTTATCCACCCAGGCCTTCTCCACCTCAAAATTCCACCAAGGTGGCTGCTCCCAGCTTTTTTTCCTGCCCTGAAACTGTCTGTGCTTGTCGCGCCTTATTTTACTCACATCTTGTCCTGTACTGTCATACTGGAAAGTCCTGACTATTGACTTGTGCTGCCTGGTTCTGCCTTTCTCCACCAATATGCTGCAAGGGTGGTGGTCGCTGCCGTGGTACCCTAGGACACCCCATTTACACACTGTAGTGAGTGAAGGAGAAACCAGCACCAGATCAATAGCACTGTCTTCATCACCTGGGCGGCTTGCTGTCCTGGTGACACAGCCACTGTTGATACAAACCAGGTCAATGGTTTCAGGTACAGTCTCGAGCTCCTCCCCCTGTGTGTTGGAGGAAATTTTTCCCCATGATCTGCCTTTAGCATTGAAATCACCACAGAAAATGACATTTTTTTTGTGAACTAATATGTCACTTAAGCACTGCCACTTCTGGGAATCCACGCTCATTCATTGTTAAATAGTCACTATAGTTGATATTTTATTGTTTTAAGTCAGGAACTCCATTGATTGAATAATGAATTATCTGAATGCAGAATAAAACAGACATGAAAAGATACCAGATAGTGCAGGCATCATGACTTGGAAAAATACCAGTGCATGGAATTATAAACAGCATTCTAGAGCAGTGTTGTGGAAGGGACATGATCACTCCATCAGCACCCAAGAAGTGTTTGGTAGATAGATTTGATATGTGTTGTATCAAACTTAGAACTATGTTAAGGAATACAGTGATTTGTAATTTGTGTCACTCATTGGAGTCTTTGTTTTTTCAATTTATAATCTTGGTATAGTGACCTATACAACTCAGTCACAACATAACTTTGGTACACAATGTTATAAATTTTTTTTTTTTTTTTTTTTGGTTTTAAATTTGGGGTTGGGAAGATAAAGATGCTTTGGAAGGGGAATGGTCACGTCATCTCATAAACTGTAACTTGGTGTGTCTGTGAAATGCATAGCTTTGTGTATCTCTACTCCAAGGTTTTCTATGGGATAACATGATGTGGTGCCTTTGTATGTTCCCATAGGGCTACAATTCTGTGAGAGAATACATTGCTACCCAGGGTCCTATGTATTCTACCATGCCAGACTTCTGGAAGATGGTCTGGGAGCAGAAATGTAAGATGATCGTCATGTTGTCAGACCTCATGGAGGCGGGCAAGGTACAACTGTGTTCACATCTTCTGCATTAACTATAACTGTGTGTCAGCTATCCATTCATTCATTCTACTTCCACTTCTAACTTAGGGTGCATAGACATGTTACAATTACATTCGTTCTCCGTGATTATCCACACCAAGTCCAGTGGGGATTATTCTACCACTTCTGTCATAGAGGTGCTCATGTGTGGATTGTTACAACTATTATCTTTAAAAGTTGAGAGGATGAACTTCATAGCACTGGGTTTTATTCTATATCAGTGGTTCTCAACCGGTGGGGAATTCCCCGCCTTTAGGGAGGGTTTCGGGGGGGAGGGGGGGATTAAGATTATTTCAAGATCGTGTTAATACAAGAACCGATTACTTAATATTGTTTTTCCATTCATACTTTACGGTTCTGTACGCCTCACCCTTCTAAAATTCATTTTATAAAGTAAGTAGACCCACAAGTTTCCACCTTGTCGTGGTGGGGGAGCTTGAGTTTCTCAATGACCATGAGAGCTATGCCGGCGGTAGCATAGCTACCAGCAGGGCCTCCCAAGCCGGACAGGTCAAAGGGTAGAGAACAGACAAAGAGAAACACTCTGGTCCTCCAGGTTGGGGGTTGAAGCGTGGGGTTAACATCCCCACCTTTGTAAAAACCTTTCTTTGTTACGAAACAAATACATGAGCCTCGATATCGGACTGACTTATCTGGACAACGACCTTGGAACGTTAAAGGACTTTTGAGATTTGGAACATGGAATGTACGGACACTATATCGAGCTGGAGCGGCCGAAGAACTAACCCGGGAGCTGGTTGAATATCAAATGGATATAACAGCAATTCAAGAAATAAGGTGGCCAGGAGAGGGTACTTTAGAGCAAAATGGAATTATTATAATATATGGAGGAAACACCAAAATAAACATGAATTAGGAACAGGATTTGTCATCAAAAAAGAGTTATGGGGGAACGTTTTAAACTTTAAAGCTTTTAATGACAGGATTAGTAAATTACGAATAAAAGGTAAATGGAAAAATATAACGATGATTAATGTACATGCACCTACTGAAGAGAAAGAAGATGATATTAAAGAAGACTGTTATAATGATCTGGAAGATGTCATAGAAGAAACTCCCAAACAGGACATCCTGATTGTGCTGGGAGACTTCAATGCAAAAATAGGTAGAGAGCAAACTAATAAAAAAGTGGCCGGTATGGAAAGCAACAAAAAAGTAGAATTAGAAAACATCCTGGACAAAGAAAAAGTAAGCATATGTTGCTTGCAAGAAACTCACCTCAACGAAAATATTGCCTTCAAAATCAGAGGCTACCAGTGTTACCGATCTGACCGAAAGGACAGGCGAAAAGGTGGGATATTTACCCTTGTAAAAAATAACATCACTGCTTCCCAAATCGAAGTCTATATGGAAGGGGCTGAGTATCAGACACTTAAACTTAAAACAGGCTATACAGACCTACATCTGATCAATTACTACTGTCCAAGTGACCGCCCACAGGCACTGGACACACTACCATTAACAGAAAAAATGATGGTGTGCGGCGATTTCAACAGCCACTCGCAGAGTTGGGGCTATGATCACATGGACCAGAGAGGAGAGAGACTGGAAGACTGGCAGGATGAGAATAGATTCATCTTGGTTAACAAGCCGTCCGACCCACATACTTTCTACTCGAGATCATGGCACTCTACAACTACACCTGACCTGGCTTTTCATTCACCAGACCTGGAGTGGAACATTACACGAATTGTTGGGAAACAACTAGGTGGCAGTGACCATCGACCAGTCTTTCTAACTGTAGAAAATGAGCTTGTAAGTGAAAGCAGCACCCTCTCGAGGTGGAACTACAAGAAAGCAGACTGGGCAGTGTACAAGCATCGCACCAGCATACTGGTTAGAAACCTGAACACTGAGAAAGACATAAATAGAGTAGTTGAAGAGTTTGGGAAATGCATACTACAGGCAGCGCGAGAAACAGTACCAAGAGGAGCCCGTAAACAATATAAACCCTACTGGAGTAGTGAACTGGAACAGTTGCATAATGATGTGGAAGTATGTAGAAAGCAAGCAGAGGCCACACCCAGCCAAGAGCACCACAATAAATTCCAGCATGCAAAAGCCAAATTTCAAAGGGCCAAGCTGCAGGACTAGACGGAAAAGCTGGCAGGAGAAAACAGAGTCTCTGAACTTTGAAAAGAGACACAAGGAAATTGTGGAAGCTAATAAAACAACTCAACGATGAGGGCACAGGGAGAAACTCAAAAATTGCACTACATAAAGATGGAAACATCTTAACAAGAAAGCAAGCAGCTGACCATTTTGCGGACTCATTCGCACAAGATAACAATATCAAAATCAGTCCAGAGAAACAACAAGAGATTCAAGAGAAACGGCAACATACAGGACAGAAGGAAATAGTACATGAGGTTCTGGAGGCACCCATCACAATCAGCGAACTGGAGCTAGCCATATCAAAACTGAAAATGAGAAAGTCACCAGGAGCTGATGGTATCTCCAATGAAATGATCAGGAACCTAGGAACAGAGGCCAAAGCAAAGCTGTTGCAGATCTTCAATAACAGTTGGACCTTAGGCAGTGTTCCACAAGCCTGGAGAGAAGCAATCATGATACCCCTCCTAAAATCAGGGAAAGATAGTTCCATTGCCTCTAGCTACAGACCAATTAGCCTCACCAGCTGTCTCTGCAAAACACTGGAGCGCATCATCAATCACAGACTGCAGTGGTACATTGAAAGTAAAAACATCCTTGTGCCACAGCAGGCTGGCTTTAGGCAGTGCTACTCTACGGAAGATCAGACAACCTACCTCTCTCAAGAAATTGAGGATGCATTCCAAGAGAAGAAGCTGGTGCTTGCGGCATGGATAGATTTGAAGAAAGCCTTTGACAAAGTCTGGAAAGAAGGTCTGATGAATAAACTGAGAAACTGCAAAGTCAATGGAAGAATGTACAAATGGGTGAAAGCATACTTGCACAACAGAAGAGCCCGAGTACAGATAGACGGACTAAAGAGCAAGAAAGTACTACTGCGTCACGGAGTTCCCCAGGGCGGAGTATTGTCCCCCACACTCTTTCTAATCTTCATCAATGATCTCGTTGCTAATCTACCGCATGGAATTAAAGCCTGCAATGTATGCCGATGACCTGGTTCTATGGAGCACAAATGAACATGCATCAGTGGCCACCATATTACTACAAAGAGCTGTAGATACATTTGTTGCATGGGCAAATAGATGGTGTGTCAGCATAAACACTGACAAGTGCAGCACCACCCTATTTACCCTCTCTCCAAAACAAAAGGCAGGGACCATCCAGATAAATGGAACACCCCTACGAGAAGATAAAGAACCAACATACCTTGGAGTAACATTTGATGGCAGGCTGACATGGAGAAAGCACATCAACAAAGCTGTAGCAAAAGCCAGAAGGAAAATAGCCATCCTGAGAAAGCTAAGTGGAACCACATGGGGAGCCAGTGGGAAAATACTTAGCAAAGTTTATCAACAGAGCATACGACCACACCTGGAATACGGGTCAACTGCATGGTGTTCGGCAGCAAAAACCACACTACAAGAGCTGGACAAAGTGCAAAATCAAGCACTTAGAGTCACCACAGGAGGGATGAGATCAACCCCTATAGTGGAAATGGAGAAGATGGGGAGGACACAAGCACTGAGTGAGCGCAGAGATACGAAAACGCTAATACAAGCAGAAAAGTTCCTCAGCTTGCCAGGCCACCCTATGAAGAACAGATTTGAAAACCTAGCTATGGGGCGGTTGAAAAGTAGTTTTATCCACCAGGCCAAACGACTCTGCAGAGAAACCACCGATCTGCCCACAGTTGGTATCCCCCTAACAACTATTCCAGAGCGAACTCCATGGAAAGATGAGCATAGACTATCATTACAAATCCAGACAAAAGTGAGAGGAATATTTGACAAGGAAGATCAGAACAGTGTGCAGCGTAGAACAGCCACTCTCAGCTTCCTTGATGAAGAATACCCACAGGACCTCTGGATCCGAGTCTACACAGATGGGTCAGCACAAAATGCTGTTCGAAATGGAGGAGCGGGAGTGTACATAGAATACCCAAATAATACCAGGGACACAGCTAGAGTACCGACAGGAAAGTACTGCCATAACTACGATGCTGAAATTGAGGCAATCAAGATAGCAACAGAGAAATTACTAAATACCAGCAATGGTACACAACCTGTGGTGCTATTGACAGATGCAAAATCAGTACTCGAGGCTCTCCTGTCTGGGAAATTGCCAGTACTAAGGACACTACTTTCTGAACTTAGCAGTCAGCATAAGGTCACCATACAGTGGATACCATCCCACTGTGGAGTACCCGGGAACGACAGAGCTGATCAATTGGCTAAGGAAGGAGCCAAAGAAGAACAGCCTGATGTGCCTGTAACATACCACCAAAAGAAAAGAATGATCAAATCAGTCAGAAAGCCACCAAAACCTGCTCAAGATGACTACCACGTTATGGATAGACCAGAACAAGTCATTATTCTGCGCCTCAGAACAGGGCACAATAGATTACGCAACCACATGTATACAAAATTCAAGATTGGTGAAACAGCCATGTGTACATGTGGATTGGCGTCGCAGACAGCAGAGCACGTACTCCAAGACTGCCCAAAATATAACATATCTAGGCAAACCTTCTGGCCTAGAGAGACGACAGTGGAAGATAAACTCTATGGACCGCTGTGTGAACTGAAAAAGACAGTTCAATTCATACAAGAGACAGCACTGCAGTTATAGACATATTTCAAGCGAACGAAAGAAGAAGAAGCAGTGGTTCGAATCGCATTGGTGACTTGCGGGGTATGTGAGCCGGCCGCTCAGAAAGCAATGGCAAACTACTGAGCGTAATCTTGCCAAGAGATCAACATACAGCTGAAAGATGCTGGTGTTGACAGCTAAGTCCTGTAAAGGATATGCTAAAAAAAAAAAATGCACCAAGGGTTGGTCAGAAGAAGTCGCCTTAGGCATTGAGGCAAGCATCCCATTGCTTAGGTAGGCGGCGGATGCCGTCCGCAAAAAAGAATTGTGTTGCTCACTGAACCAAGTGTTTACCATGTTCATTACATCTGCATCTGTGTGAAATCGTTGCTCCTTCAGAGTTTTTTTAGAAGTCCAAACAAATGAAAATCACATGGTGACAAATCAGGACTATAGGCTGGATGTTGCAGAATTTCCCATTTCTACCTTGCTAATGCTTCCTGCACAATCTTTGCGACATGTGGACGAGGATTATCGTGCAACAAAATCACACTGCGAGAAAGCATGCCGGGTCATTTATTCTTCATGGCTTTTTGTAGCTTGTCTTGTGTTTCCAAGTAGTGGGTAGAGTTGTTGTTGGTAAAAAAATGCGCTCAGCATAACCTTACCAGCGAAAACCTGTAACTTGAATTTTTTGGCTTTTGGTGATCCAGCATGCTTCCATTGCATGCTCTCTCTTTGCTGCTCGGCTCAAAGTGGTGACACCATGATTCATCACCTGCCACTATGCAGAAGAGAAATGCATCACCCTCCATTCTGTTACGCAGCAAGTGGTTCAAACACCATCCCATGCGTTCCTCTTTTTGGTGGTCGGTCAACATCCATGGTACCCACTGTGAACACACCTTCCGATATTGCAGTTTCTTACGAACGACCTTTGGAATTGTCCCAATTGACACATCAAATTCTTTCGCTAGCAAACGGATGCTTCGACAATGGTTCATCTGTACTGCTGCATCAATTTTGGCAATTGTCAGGAGTTTATTGAATTCCATTTTTGGTATTAATTATTGTTATCTTCTTAATACAGTCTATAATCAGTAATAATAATAAAGTTGACAAAAGGCATCCCTGTTGCACTACTGCTCTTTCAAACATAAATTTTAGTTTTCCCTTGTGACTAACTCTGGACGAACTGCATTTCATGTCCTTATATGTTGTTGTTTTTAGTTAATAATCTTCTGTGAGGTTTCATAGTGCCTCATCAATTTCTTAAGATTCTCTATCAGTGCTGTCAAAGGCTTTTTGGTTGTCCACAAATCCAGTATAAAGTTATGTTGTTCTGTTGGTAATGTGGCTATCTGGTCAGTGTAGGATCTGTTTTGTCAGAATCCAGTCTATTCATCCCTTAGTTGTTTGTCAATGAGATCTCTCTAAATCAATGTTAGTGAGAACTTTCCCATTTTATTTTGATCAGCTCACTTGGCTGCTTATATGTTCCTGCTATTTTCTTTGTGGTGCTGTAAATGTTCATGAGGTTTCTTTTTACTGCTACTACTTCTTCTGCCTATCCTGCTAGCTATCTAAATATTGTCTTGTAGCTGCTCCTATCTGCCTTCGAACTTCTTTATTAATTAATTTCTGTGTATTTGTCATGAGCTCTGACTATAATGGTTCTGTTTTTTGCATTAATATGCATTGTTTATGCCTACAAAATCCATTTGACAATGTTTTTTTCCCCTATGTTAATGTAACATGCACATTTGATGAATGAAAGATGAGTGATTGAAAGGGTCGAATGTAAAACGGGCCTGCGTGCCCAATTTGTTACCCTTTTAAAATAAAGTTTGTTTGTTTGCTATTGTTTAAATCTGCTATTTTTATTGTTTGTTTGTTTCCTATCTTATATTTTTTGCAAGGGTTTCCAGCTTTATTGATGTTATGTATTTTAAGTCCCTTTTTCAAAATACTTTTCTGCATGATGTTTTCCAAATGATTTTGACCTGCGGCCGGTAGTCCTCCTCGCTCACCACGTCTATAACTGTTGCAGGACCTGATACTTGGTAGAAACTGTGAACATATACTGTTCCTTAGTTGCTTGAATATCTGAAATATCCTACATTGTATTGATTTCCATGTTGTTAAAGATATGCAACTCTTGAATCATCTTAATTTTATTTACCAGCAGATGATGATCTGAATTTACATCTGAGCCTCTAAAAACTGTTACATCATGTAAGATCTAATGTCTTTTTAATACAGAGATGATCAATTTCATTCTCTGTATTGTGGTTGGGTGATACCCATGTTGCTTAGTGTAGTCTTTTATGATGAATAATTCTCCATTTCCATTAATTACCTCAAACCCATGTTTCCCCATGATCCCATCCATCATCACCCATGTTATCCAACCCTATCTTGGCTTTCAGGTCACCAGTCAAAATGTTCATATTACCAATTCTTTGAATACCCTTAGCACTATAAAGTTTTATGTAAAATTCTTTTGGCAGTGATTGTATCCTTATTTGCCGGTACATAACCACTGATTCACATTCTTGTTTACTTTCTTTTTTAGCTCTAGATGTTGCTGTTATTATTCAAGAACTCATTGCGTCCTATTTTATTAGTTCTTTCTCTACCTCTAAAGACTGCATTAAAACCACTCCTTCACTTTGTGGGGCATTCTTCTCTGTATAATCTTGAGTCCAGCACTGTTCCACCTGTGTTTAGTAGTTTTTCTCTCTGCTCACTTCCATCTTATTTTGCATAATCCCAAAATTCTATTGTAATACTTCATTTCCTCTACCATTTATGCTGTTTTTCCCAATTCATACATAGTTCTAACACTCCAGGTGACAGTTTTGAAGAGTTTCCTACCTGAAAGGGGGTAAGTTGCAATCCAGACTCCTTGCAGATTTCTCCGCATTGCATCATGTCTTCTAGGAAAAGTGCCTCCTGTCATCTTGAATGGCAGAATTAATGTTCCCCCTTTTCTGGAGACTGTTTATGGTTGGTTAGATTTTGCAGCTGTGGTCTTCTACAGGATAGAGTAGTCCATCCCATGTCCACCCTCCTTGGTGGCTTCATACAGCATGCATGCTGGGTAGGTTACAGGGTTACTGTTCTTTGCTTCTGTGATGCATCACAGTAACACTGGCATTTTATGTTTTTGGTTTATTTTGTTTCATTGTGATATTCATATAACCATCTGTGAATTAATTTAGATATTTGTTTTCAGCTAAATATTCTTGTTTTTCCATGTTATTTTATTGACATTCATTTTTCTATCTGTTTGTACCTTTCGTTTGTCAAGCTTCACAGTATCACATTTCATGTTAATTCACTTTAAATATCTAAAACACTTTAGTTAATACACTGACATGCTAAATATCTAAAACACATTATTTAATATACTGACACACCAAATATCTAAAACTCATTAGTTAATATACTGACATACCAAATATCTAAAACTCATTAGTTAATATAATATACTGACATACCAAATATCTTTTAAAAAGTCGCTTAAAATTCGACAGGGTTGACTTCATTGCACCGGGTTTTATCCCATATGGCTCGGTCTCTTTCCGCAGCAGGGAAAGCATCGCACAAAGCATGAACTCTGTAGCTTTTAGCGACGACCCACAGGAGTCTCCGAAACATTTAACTCGTAAACTGAAGAAGCGGCCCGGAATCGAACCCACAACCTTTGGAGCACAAGTCAAACGGCTTGACCACTTCACCACAGAGACTCCCATACATATATCTAAAACTCCCATACCAAATATCTAAAATTCATTAGTTAACCCTTTACATGGCAGATGCTTGTCCGTTTTTTAGCCCTGAACGGGCAAGATTTTTTCAAGTTCGAAAATATTTCGGGTTGCGTTAGTAAAAACATCATAAATAAGGTGTTAGTTAACCGATTTTAGTTAAATAAACAACACAATGAAGGGAAAAGCATGCAGAATATGTCACTCACATGATTGTTGTTGATAATCCATATATGAACACAAATATTTACGAAATACAACATGCTGTTTGTGATTTTCCGTCATCTATACGGCAATTTACAAACACATTTTCAGAATCATAATCACTTTCTTTAAAGTCCGACTCAGACTGCTAATGCAAAGTAACGCTTTGTGACTGATATCTAGTTCCGATTAATAGTCAACTTCGTGCCCTTTAATGTCACTTAAATTGAACCTAGCGAAATCTCGGCTATCACTTGAAAAATCGCCGAAATCCGTTTGGAAAAACTAAGCATAAAAACCCTGAAAATTATCCAAAAAAGTCCGTAAAAGTCAGTTCAAATTCATAGTTGGCGCTTACAAATGGCGGCCACATTGTCAAGCTATCGGCGAAAGTAGCCGTCGGAAGTATCGTAAGGCCGAGAAATCGCGTTTTTACTATGCATAATAGTATCGGACAGAATCGGCCAAAATGCTCATTAAAGGCATCGGCCGCAAATGGCCGTTCTGCCCTGTAAAGGGTTAATATACGGACATACCAAATATCTAAAACTCATTAGTTAATATACTGACATACCAAATATCTAAAACTCATTAGTTAATATACTGACATACCAAATATCTAAAACTCATTAGTTAATATACTGACATACCAAATATCTAAACCTCATTAGTTAATATACTGACATACCAAATATCTAAAACTCATTAGTTAACATTCATTTACACACTCAGAGTGTTTCCTCTTTTGCCATGTGGTACAGAAGTAGTACCTTACAGCATTTTATGTTTTTGAGCCATAAATTGCACTGCTGTCTGGATTTGTAAAACCAAATTAATATGGGACAAATTAGGGTTAGCGAGGATTGAACTCTCAATATACTCTGTATCAAGATGTGTGTAAGCGGGACATGATTGATACAGACATTGATATTACACCTTGGGAGAAAAGTCACCGATGATTGCATTGCATGAAAGGCAAAGATCAGGAATGGAATAAAGACAAAGACGAAAATTATAGCATATAGGTCACACACTGAGCGTGTGAGATGTCAGATGGTGCCTTATGGTGGAAATGACCATGTGTTTGTTCACTTGCATCCATTATGGACGAACATTTATCACACAGATTGGTCTGATCAGTCACATTTGCTACTGCCATGGGTTATGCTTATTATGCCTTTTTTGAAGCACAATGTAACAAACTATCGTCTGTCAAGCATGTGGATGGGCTAGCCCACAGATAACCTAATTAATATTTGTATGTAATTAATCACAGACTGGAATTCCACAGAGAAAAGTTGATTTGTACTGGCCTGAGAATCTGAATGAGCCTATCACGTATGGCAGTGTGGTGGTGGAGATGACGAACTTCTCACAGCTCAACAAACATATAATACGGAACTTCAAACTGATGAAGGTGGGTGACCTTCTGTGTAACCACTCTTTGATCTCTTATATGACTTTCTTATCATTTGTGTCAGTCCTCAACACATTCTATTACTTTCTTGTAATGTGTATCTGTTCTCATTGTTCTTTTGTAATGTGTGTTCTCATTGTTCTCTTCTAATGTATGTTCTCATTGTTCTCATCTTGTAATGTTTGCCTGTTCTCATCTTGTAATGTTTGTGTTCAAATCTTGTAATGTATATGTGTTCAAATCTTGTAATGTATGTGTTCTCATCTTGTAATGTGTGTGTTCTCATCTTGTAATGTATGTGTTCTCATCTTGCAATGTGTGTGTTCAAATCTTGTAATGTATGTGTTCTCATCTTGTAATGTATGTGTTCTCATCTTGTAATGTATATGTTCTCATCTTGTAATGTGTGTGTTCTCATCTTGTAATGTGTGTATTCTCATCTTGTAATGTGTGTGTTCTCATCTTGTAATGTGTGTGTGTTCTCATCTTGTATATGTGTTCTCATCTTGTAATGTGTGTGTTCTCATCTTGTATATGTGTTCTCATCTTGTAATGTGTGTATTCTCATCTTGTAATGTGTGTGTTCTCATCTTGTAATGTGTGTGTTCTCATCTTGTAATGTGTGTGTGTTCTCATCTTGTAATGCATGTGTGTGTGTTCTCATCTTGTAATGTGTGTGTTCTCATCTTGTATATGTGTTCTCATCTTGTGTATGTGTTCTCATCTTGTAATGTGTGTGTGTTCTCATCTTGTAATGTGTGTGTGTTCTCATCTTGTATATGTGTTCTCATCTTGTAATGTGTGTGTGTTCTCATCTTGTATATGTGTTCTCATCTTGTATATGTGTTCTCATCTTGTAATGTGTGTGTTCTCATCTTGTAATGTGTGTGTTCTCATCTTGTATATGTGTTCTCATAATGTGTATGTGTTCTCATCTTGTAATGTGTGTGTTCTCATCTTGTAATGTGTGTGTTCTCATCTTGTATATGTGTTTTCATAATGTGTATGTGTTCTCATCTTGTAATGTGTGTGTTCTCATCTTGTAATGTGTGTGTTCCTATCTTGTAATGTATGTGTTCTCATCTTTTAATGTGTGCGTTCTCATCTTGTATATGTGTTCTCATCTTGTAATGTGTGTGTTCTCATCTTATGTATGTGTTCTCATCTTGTGTATGTGTTCTCATCTTGTGTATGTGTTCTCATCTTGTGTATGTGTTCTCATCTTGTGTATGTCAATGTGTAA
Organism: Cepaea nemoralis; assembly: GCA_014155875.1. Lineage (NCBI taxonomy): Eukaryota > Metazoa > Mollusca > Gastropoda > Stylommatophora > Helicidae > Cepaea > Cepaea nemoralis. Next base: position 350,288 of record JACEFZ010016569.1, read on the forward strand.
GACATTGTCATATGCCGATGATGTTTTAGTGTATCGTCAGGGTAAGGATAGAGAGGAGGTTGCTGTGGAACTACAAACCGAACTCAATCGCATAAGTACTTGGTGTGATGAAGCTGGGGCAATGGTCAACCCAACAAAGGCAACAGTGACTTGGTTCTCGTTGAATAATCACATTGTCAACACTCCAACACCAACTGTAATGCTGTGTTCAGAGACGGTGGAAAGAACGCAGGCAATGAATTACCTGGGGATACGGTTTGATCGAAGCCTTGCTTATAATGTGCACATAGACCAGGTGATAACAAAGGCCAAGCAGGTGTGGAACTACAAACCGAACTCAATCGCATAAGTACTTGGTGTGATGAAGCTGGGGCAATGGTCAACCCAACAAGGCAACAGTGACTTGGTTCTCGTTGAATAATCACATTGTCAACACTCCAACACCAACTGTAATGCTGTGTTCAGAGACGGTGGAAAGAACGCAGGCAATGAATTACCTGGGGATACGGTTTGATCGAAGCCTTGCTTATAATGTGCACATAGACCAGGTGATAACAAAGGCCAAGCAGGGTTTGGCAGCGATGCGGGTGATGGCGGCAGCAAACTGTGAGCAGCGCCATCTATGTCTTCTGTACGAGGGGCTGGTCATGTCTGTTTTGGAGTATGCAATGGCAATCCTGACTCTCAGCCATAAGCAGATGGAAAGGATACAGAATGAAGCTATGCGCATTATTCTTGGATGTACAAGAGATACAGCATGCAGGGCGATGCGCTAACTTCTTGATTTTCCAACCATTGAAGAGAGAATACAAGGTTGCAGGGCACGCGCCTACCTCAGAATTAACGCAAACACACAACATCCATTGCATTGTGAAATTAGAAAGGTGAAGGGCAGCAAGTTAAAAAGAGGACGGTCGTGGATGAGTCAAGCCGAAGACATTCTTCAACAGGTGTGTTCACTTGAGGACTTAGAACCTGGCAAGGAGTGGGTGCAAGTGCCAACAGACTTCTGCACATCCTTTTCAGTTTGCATCCAACTAGATAGAAAATGCAGACAAGAAAATCCGGCTGCTGTTGAGGCTGAAGTACAAGCGTTGATTTTCGAGAATTCGCTAGATGGTGATGCGGTCATCTACACAGATGGGTCGGTCGTCCGACATGTGAGAAGCTCATGGGCCTTTCAGCTCGGGCCGGAGGGAGAATTGTGAAGGAGGACTCTGGTGCTTTCACTGAAACCACAAGTAGCCTGACCATGGAAGTCATGGCAGTAAGTAAAGCAATAACATGGCTCGAGACACAGACATTCACTAGGGCTTGTTTCCTTAGCGACTCAATGAACATGATCAAGAGGATAGAGGAGGGGTCGATCCAAAGAGAATGATTGCTGCCTCTGGAGCGGTCTCGACTGGCAAAGATTAGTTTCATCTTCGTGCCAGGGCATGCGGGAGTACAAGGAAATGAGCGGGCTGACAAGCTCGCAGGTGAGGCTACTGTGGAGGGCGGATGCGCCATGGACCAGGCCGACATTCTGAATGCTCTACGAGAAGTAAGACCTTTGCGAGAACCAAGTGATGACTGTGAATCTACAACAATGGCCAGACTGCGAGAGCAGCAAATTAAAAGAGGGGTGGCCAAACAAGAACACTACGCAGGAAGCCAAAGAAGATTGATAACCAACACAGAACTGGCGTCGTTAGCCGCTACACTGTTGCGGGATTTGCTGAGGAGGGGATCTGAGCACTTATGGACTGAATGGTTCGATGTGCAATGAGGATGATCTGTCGACTAACTAACTAACTAACTATCTTGTGTATGTGTGTGTTCTCATCTTGTGTATGTGTTCTCATCTTGTGTATGTGTTCTCATCTTGTGTATGTGTTCTCATCTTGTTTATGTGTTCTCATCTTGTAATGTATGTGTTCTCATCTTGTGTATGTGTTCTCATCTTGTGTATGTGTTCTCATCTTGTGTATGTGTGTGTTCTCATCTTGTGTATGTGTTCTCATCTTGTGTATGTGTTCTCATCTTGTAATGTATGTGTTCTCATCTTGTAATGTATGTGTTCTCATCTTGTAATGTTTGTGTTCTCATCTTGTAATGTGTGTGTTCTCATCTTGTAATGTATGTGTTCTCATCTTGTAATGTGTGTTTTCTCATCTTGTAATGTGTGTGTTCTCATCTTGTAATGTATGTGTTCTCATCTTGTAATGTTTGTGTTCTCATCTTGTGTATGTGTTCTCATCTTGTAATGTATGTGTTCTCATCTTGTGTATGTGTATTCATCTTGCAATGTATTTGTTCTCATATTGTAATGTTTGTGTTCTATTCTTGTGTATGTGTTCTCATCTTGTAATGTATGTGTTCTCATCTTGTGTATGTGTTCTCATCTTGTAATGTATGTCTTCTCATCTTGTAATGTATGTGTTCTCATCTTGTGCATGTGTTCTCATCTTGTGTGTATGTGTTCTCATCTTGTAATGTATGTGTTCTCATCTTGTAATGTGTGTTCTCATCTTGTATGTGTTCTCATATTGTGTATGTGTTCTCATCTTGTGTATGTGTGTGTTCTCATCTTGTAATATGTGTGTTCTCATCTTGTATATGTGTTCTCATAGTGTGTATGTGTTCTCATCTTGTGTATGTGTGTGTTCTCATCTTGTAATGTATGTGTTCTCATCTTGTAATGTGTGTGTGTTCTCATCTTGTATATGTGTTCTCATCTTTTAATGTGTGCGTTCTCATCTTGTAATGTGTGTGTTCTCATCTTGTAATGTGTGTGTTCTCATCTTGTAATGTATGTGTTCTGATCTTGTAATGTGTGTGTTCTCATTGTGTGTGTTCTCATCATGTATATGTGTTCTCATCTTTTAATGTGTGCGTTCTCATCTTGTATATGTGTTCTCAGCTTGTAATGTGTGTGTTCTCATCTTGTGTATGTGTTCTCATCTTGTGTATATGTTCTCATCTTGTGTATGTGTGTGTTCTCATCTTGTGTATGTGTTCTCATCTTGTGTATGTGTTCTCATCTTGTATATGTGTTCTCATCTTGTAATGTATGTGTTCTCATATTGTAATGTTTGTGTTCTCTTCTTGTGTATGTGTTCTCATCTTGGGTATGTGTTCTCATCTTGTGTATGTGTTCTCATCTTGTAATGTATGTGTTCTCATCTTGTAATGTATGTGTTCTCATCTTGTGTATGTGTTCTCATCTTGTGTATGTGTTCTCATCTTGTAATGTATGTGTTCTAATCTTGTAATGTTTGTGTTCTCATCTTGTAATGTATGTGTTCTCATCTTGTAATGTATGTGTTCTCATCTTGTAATGTGTGTGTTCTCATCGTGTATATGTGTTCTCATAATGTGTATGTGTTCTCATCTTGTAATGTGTGTGTTCTCATCTTGTATATGTGTTCTCATAATGTGTATGTGTTCTCATCTTGTGTATGTGTGTGTTCTCATCTTGTAATGTATGTGTTCTCATCTTGTAATGTGTATGTGTTCTCATCTTGTATATGTGTTCTCATCTTTTAATGTGTGCATTCTCATCTTGTAATGTGTGTGTTCTCATCTTGTAATGTATGTGTTCTCATCTTGTAATGTGTGTGTTCTCATCTTGTAATGTGTGTGTGTGTTCTCATCTTGTATATGTGTTCTCATCTTGTATATGTGTTCTCATCTTGTAATGTGTGTGTTCTCATCTTGTGTATGTGTGTGTTCTCATCTTATGTATGTGTTCTCATCTTGTGTATGTGTTCTCATCTTGTGTATGTGTTCTCATCTTGTGTATGTGTTCTCATCTTGTGTATGTGTTCTCATCTTGTAATGTTTGTGTTCTCATCTTGTGTATCTGTTCTCATCTTTTGTATGTGTTCTCATCTTGTAATGTATGTGTTCTCATCTTGTGTATGTGTTCTCATCTTGTGATGTATGTGTTCTTATCTTGTAATGTTTGTGTTCTCTTCTTGTGTATGTGTTCTCATCTTGTGTATGTGTTCTCATCTTGTAATGTATGTGTTCTCATCTTGTAATGTATGTGTTCTCATCTTGTGTATGTGTTCTCATCTTGTGTATGTGTTCTCATTTTGTGTATGTGTTCTCATCTTGTGTATGTGTTCTCATCTTGTGTATGTGTTCTCATCTTGTAATTTTTGTGTTCTCATCTTGTGTATCTGTTCTCATCTTGTGTATGTGTTCTCATCTTGTAATGTATGTGTTCTCATCTTGTGTATGTGTTCTCATCTTGTAATGTATGTGTTCTCATCTTGTGTATGTGTTCTCATCTTGTAATGTATGTGTTCTCATCTTGTAATGTTTGTGTTCTCTTTTTGTGTATGTGTTCTCATCTTGTGTATCTGTTCTCATCTTGTGTATGTGTTCTCATCTTGTAATGTATGTGTTCTCATCTTGTGTATGTGTTCTCATCTTGTAATGTATGTGTTCTCATCTTGTAATGTATGTGTTCTCATCTTGTAATGTTTGTGTTCTCTTCTTGTGTATGTGTTCTCATCTTGTGTATGTGTTCTCATCTTGTAATGTATGTGTTCTCATCTTGTAATGTGTGTGTTCCTATCTTGTATATGTGTTCTCATATTTTAATGTGTGCGTTCTCATCTTGTATATGTGTTCTCATCTTGTAATGTGTGTGTTCTCATCTTGTGTATGTGTTCTCATCTTGTGTATGTGTTCTCATCTTGTGTATGTGTTCTCATCTTGTGTATGTGTTCTCATCTTGTGTATGTGTTCTAATCTTGTGTATGTGTTCTCATCTTGTAATGTTTGTGTTCTCATCTTGTGTATCTGTTCTCATCTTGTGTATGTGTTCTCATCTTGTAATGTATGTGTTCTCATCTTGTGTATGTGTTCTCATCTTGTAATGTATGTGTTCTCATCTTGTAATGTATGTGTTCTCATCTTGTAATGTTTGTGTTCTCTTCTTGTGTATGTGTTTTCATCTTGTGTATGTGTTCTCATCTTGTAATGTATGTGTTCTCATCTTGTAATGTATGTGTTCTCATCTTGTGTATGTGTTCTCATCTTGTAATGTATGTGTTCTCATCTTGTAATGTTTGTGTTCTCTTCTTGTGTATGTGTTCTCATCTTGTGTATGTGTTCTCATCTTGTAATGTATGTGTTCTCATCTTGTAATGTATGTGTTCTCATCTTGTGTATGTGTTCTCATCTTGTGTATGTGTTCTCATCTTGTAATGTATGTGTTCTCATCTTGTAATGTTTTGTTCTTATCTTGTGTATGTGTTCTCATCTTGTGTATGTGTTCTCATCTTGTAATGTATGTGTTCTCATCTTGTAATGTAAGTGTTCTCATCTTGTAATGTATGTGTTCTCATCTTGTAATGTATGTGTTCTCATCTTGTAATGTATGTGTTCTCATCTTGTAATGTAAGTGTTCTCATCTTGTAATGTATGTGTTCTCATCTTGTAATGTATGTGTTCTCATCTTGTAATGTATGTGTTCTCATCTTGTAATGTATGTGTTCTCATCTTGTAATGTATGTGTTCTCATCTTGTAATGTATGTGTTCTCATCTTGTAATGTATGTGTTCTCATCTTGTAATGTATGTGTTCTCATCTTGTAATGTGTGTGTTCTCAACTTATAATGTTTGTGCTCATCTTATAATGTTTGCCTGTTCTCATCTTGTAAGATCCACACATTACAAGAGAACAGATAAGCATTACAAAATGAGAACAAATAAACATTATAAGATGAGAATAAATAAATATAATAACATGACAACAGATAAACATTATAAGTGTGTGTGTGATCGCTTATGTAATGTGGTGTCGATTATCATTGCTACACAGTAGGGATGGTGAACAAAACTGCAGAATTGCTTAATGCAGCTTCCCTAAGCCTGTTCATTCTGTTCTAAAATACAAATAATAATCAAACAGACAGGTCGCTTAAAAGGAGTAGTCTTGTATTTTGGAGCATTGGTTGTAAAGAGCATTTACTGACCATATATTATAACAATATTGCATCCACAATTGTCAGGTGTTTGTCTTGCACTGTTATACCAGAGTTGTCGATATTTCTGCTCTAGGGAGACGAGACCAGAAAAGTGTCCCACTTTTTCCTGCCTGGCTGGCCTGACTTCGGTGCTGATATCGATTTTGATGTTCTCCTGGGATTTGTTAAAGCAGTCCGGCGAGAAATAACACCTGCCAACCAGGGACCAATCGTTGTTCACTGCAGGTTCTAATTGCCATGTTCATATCCATTTTAACACCCACACCACATTTTCTTTAGTCATTTGTTGTCACTTTTGTCTTCACAAACTTCTCTCCCTCTGTCATGTATCATTTCTGTTTGTATTTTATTTCACTTTTAATGCATTACGACACATTGTTCTTCTTTTTCACCCGTAGAAGAATGTTGGTTTTGTCGTGTAATGTTACAACTAAGCTGCAACATTGGCATCTTTTGGTCAACACAGCTAACTTAACATGTTGCAGATTGTAGTTGCCCTATCAACTTCATAGATGCAGTAAATAAATATTCTTTTATGAATGGGTTTGGTCATTTTTAAATACTGAAATTGCAGCTGAGTATTTTCTGTGTGCTCTTCCAGATGTTTAACAGCTGAGGAATCTGTACACTGCACATGGAGCCACCTGTTTGGTCACCCTTGTCTGAGATGGTCAGGCATCTTATCTACTCTGAACAGAACACTGGGGAGCATGAGATTCAATTGTTCTGTAAACTTGCTCTTCAAATGGATATTAATGTGCCTCAACAAGCTTGAAGAGGCCACCAGCCCTACCCAACAGTCAAGTTCTCATTACATTGTTTAAGTTAGGACACCCATCCTTCACAGGTTGCCAACTGGTGTGGCATGCCAAACTGGTGCAGTGCCACATTGCATGCCAAACTGGTGCAGTGCCACATTGCATGCCAAACTGGTGCACTGCCATGTTGTATGTGAAATTGGTGCAGTGCAGACAATAATCAAGCTTTTAGAAGCTGTTCACACAAAATCATCTGTCACAAATAAATGCCTTATAGACTGTTTTCATGTCTGGAGATGATATTCTTTCATACTTGTGTATTTTTGTTGTAGATAAAGCACTGCTAGTGTTTGAATTTTTTCAGGTGTCATTATGTAGCAGGTCCTCTGCAGAACCTCGCTCTCATGGTAGCCCACTGAACAGTTTCTTGATCTCTCTTGATGGCCAGGGTGTTTTATTTTCTGAGACATGATAAAGTTTATGGGCCAGATTTCTTCAGTTTTCAGATCTTGTAGGATTACAGATATTTTTATTCTTCTACTTGGCCTATAATATTCTAAGAAACGTTCTAACATGTCAGCTCAAAAGCCTAAATTTTTGTCCTCATTGATTACGAAGTGGTCCATGATTCACTCCATATGTTGCCACTGGAAGTATGTGGGTTCTCACAAATGTAATATTACATTGTCTGCTGGTGTTGTGCCAAAGGTTCTGAATACTGTAGAACCTGTGAATGGCTGTGGGCAGCCTGCATCTGACTTGTGTTGAACACTTCCCATTGGTTGTTGGTTTGGAGCTAGGGTATTCAAAGATTGTGGCATTGTTCAATTTATTTACTGTTTATTGGGATCTGTGGTTGGCATGTAGTACTGTCTGTGGACATTGTGTTTGTTTTGTTTAAGTTTAGAACAAGATGTTGTATCTCAGCAACAGACAGTCTGGTGTGGCGCTAGCACATTTCCATTAATGTTGGTTTTGAGTTCTCTGGAAGTCTGAGTCTTTACTTTTATGTGAGATCATTGACGTCGGCCACTTTAGCTCTGAAATAGGATTGCATTTATCAGTGTCAGGTTGGCGTAGAGACTGTCCTGTCACCCTGGTACTAAGATATGGTCTCTATGTTGTAGAGTTCTCCTGTCCGCTCATAAACTGTCAGGTTGGCGTAGAGACTGTCCTGTCAACCTGGTACTAAGGTATGGTCTCTATGTTGTAGAGTTCTCCTATCCACTCATAAATTGTCAGGTTGGCGTAGAGACTGTCCTGTCAACCTGGTACTAAGGTATGGTCTCTATGTTGTAGAGTTCTCCTGTCCACTCATAAATTGTCAGGTTGACGTAGAGACTGTCCTGCCAACCTGGTACTAAGATTTGGTCTCTATGTTGTAGCGTTCTCCTGTCCACTCATAAATTGTCAGGTTGGCGTAGAGACTGTCCTGTCAACCTGGTACTAAGGTATGGTCTCTATGTCGTAGAGTTCTCCTGTCCACTCATAAATTGTCAGGTTGGCGTAGAGACTGTCCTGTCAACCTGGTACTAAGGTATGGTCTCTATGTCGTAGAGTTCTCCTGTCCACTCATAAATTGTCAGGTTGGCATAGAGACTGTCCTGTCAACCTGGTACTAAGGTATGGTCTCTATGTTGTAGCGTTCTCCTGTCCACTCATAAATTGTCAGGTTGGCGTAGAGACTGTCCTGTCAACCTGGTACTAAGGTATGGTCTCTATGTCGTAGAGTTCTCCTGTCCACTCATAAATTGTCAGGTTGGCGTAGAGACTGTCCTGTCAACCTGGTACTAAGGTATGGTCTCTATGTTGTCGAGTACTCCTGTCCACTCATAAATCGTCAGGGTGTGCAAGACTGGTACTGGAACATCACATCTGTGGAAAGGCTGGGATGAGGGTTGGGTTGGTCATGTTTCTGCCACATGTGTGAAGTATTGCATGGTCAGCAGATTCCAACCCAATGCCTGGAGTGGTTCATTAATAACAGAACCAATATTTTGAGATTAATTAAACTGGTACAAACCCAGTTTCAGTGATACCGTTTTGTTTTATTGTGGTGGGGGAAGTTTGGTGTTAGGCTCATATTGTCATTGCAAAACAATACTCAGTGGCTTTCTGTGGTCAGTATCTGAAATCAGCTGCCATACCTATCAGACATGTTGTGGTACTCATTTGATGAGCCAGACACAGCTTCATAGCTCTTTGATCATGAGGAACATCCCTCTTGTGGGGGATTAGATCTCGGACCTTGCCCGTGTGTTACCACAGAGAAACAAAGATTAGTAACCATCTTATACCATGCTTGTTGTAAGAGGTGCTTAAGAAGCTTTGGCTATTGCACCTAATTGCTGTCTTGAAAGTTTGCATGTGTTGTTCACTTTCACATGACCCACTAGATAAGTGCTGTTGGGATGAGGTGTTTTCTATTTCATTCCCGAGATTAACAGTCTCCGGTGTTATTAATCCCCGAAAGACCACAGAGGAGTGCTTCACCAGCCACAACCCCATTGTAATTGTCAATTAATTCTTTGTTGGTGATTGATTTTACTATCATTATCTTAATATACAATACAAAATTAAAAATTTAAAAACATTAGCTTTCTTTAACATACATATTACTGTTAGTTTGACTGTGTTTGTTGTGTCCGCTAACATATTCTTCTTTTGTGTCGCGTGCAGTGCTGGAGTGGGTCGTTCAGGCACTTTCATGGCTCTGGATTACTTTATGCAATTTGTTGAAAAGCACAACCTGGAAGAATCAGTTGATATTTTTGACTTTGTGCTACAGATGAGGAAAAACCGAACTAGGATGGTGCAGGTTGAGGTAAATAATCACATTGTTTGCATGCATCACCTGTCGGCTCAAGCTCTCTTTACGATACTTCTTTTGTTTCTTTTGAACAGTATTGTCTGTGTCAGTGGGTCAGCCTGCCGTTACTTGGCAGGTTTTTTTTTTCTCTTCAGCTTGTTGAAACATTTTCTTTCACTGAGTTCAAGGTCATTTCTTACGGTACAAGTATTACAGTCAGAAGCTTTCACCTGTCTGCTCAAGGTGTCTGTGCCCAGCACTTTCACGCCTCACTTGCATGTATCCTTGAATCATAGCTTTTAAGCTAACAGACTATTTTGTATTTGTGGCTATCTAATGCCTTTTACTTCTAATTCTTGAAGTCTGGTTGTTTCACCATTTTACAAATAGCTTGCTATTATATGATTTGAATAATGAAGACACAAACAATAGATTGCACGATTTATTGCCTGGCATATTTCGCTGCATCTCATCAGGTACATACTGCAGAAATCACACAACGTAAAGTGAACACTGGTGATCGAGTGAAATGGCGAGTCATGACCGCCCACGCTTTCCGGCATGGCACATGATTGATTGATTGAAAGTGAAATAACTAGATAAATCCTTCAATCTGAAATATACACATATTCGCACAGTAATGTTGATTGTCTACCACGGTAATTTTAAACTGACTAAGATGTCTTTCTGCTTGCACAAGGCCGGCTTACGCAGGTTGATCACTATGGCTTCAGCAAACCTTAACAATCGACTACTCTGTGTTGAACAACACACGGAAGGCACTGTATCTTTCAACCACATGACCACACTCGAGCACATGTCTCGCGATCGATGAAGCAGGACTGTTCCGGTGTGTCGGCCTGCCTAGGCTACCATCTTCTGTGTGTAGTACCTTGTCCATCCAATTCGGAATGTGTTCCAACACCATGTTATGTAACTGTCGCTCTGTTCTACCTATGTAGATGGCCTCGCACCTACATGTAAATTGATAAATACAATTACAAAGCTACAGGTTCTTTAACTGCTGGGATGGGGATCGGTGTGGTTTTGTATCTGATAACCGGAGTTGCAGCACAGAATGTTCGCCCGACTGCTGTGATGAGCCGGTCCTGCAAACGTTGCATTACATCATCTCCTCGGAAGGTTAACTGGATGAAAACCTTGAGTTTAGGGAATGTAGTTTCTTCTGGTTTAGGTTTGGTCTGTTGGCAGTGACGCTTTATAAATCCTGTGGAGTACCCATTCAGGTTTAAGACATTCTTCAGAGTTTCAAATTCTTCTGTCAGTGTGCCCTGGGTGCATATCTTCCTAGCATGGTCAAACAGGCTCCGTACTAAGCCCCGTTTGTACTGGACAGGTGCGAAGCTCTGAAAATTTAAATATTGGCCAGTTCATGTTTCTTTACGGTTTACTGATCTTTGAATTGTGCCATCTGCTCTACATCTCATTAGGATATCTAGAAATGGCAACGCTTCATTGTGTTCGTGTTCCATAGATGGAGAGATGTTTTTATGTGTCACGTTCATTGTGGCCTGGAACGATGTTGCTTGTAGCTCATCTGTGGTGATAATTAGTATATCATCCACGTAATGATGGTAGAAGGCCAAGTTATTGATGTCTGAAGATCTATTTTCTTCTAAATGTGCCATGAAGATTTCTGCTAGATTAGGTCCAAGCTGACTCCCCCATGAAATTTTTCGGAGACTCCTGTGGGTCGTCACTAGAGCTATGCAGGTTCTATCATGCAGGTGCGAGGCCATCTGCATAGATAGAACAGAGCGACAGTTACATTGCAGGGTTTCAGAACACATTCCGAACTGGGTCGACAAGATACTACACACAGACGATGGTAGCCTAGGCAGGCCGACACACCGGAACAGTCCTGCTTCATCGGTCGCGAGACATGTGCTCGAGAGCGGTCACTGTGGTTGAAAGAGACAGTGCCTTCCGTGTGTTGTTCAGCACACAAAGTAGTCGCTTGTTAAAGTTTGCAGAAGCTATAATAATCAACCTACGTAAGCCGTCCTTGTGCAAGCAGAAAGACATGTTAGTCAGTTTAAAATTACCGTGGTAGACAATCGACATTACTGTGCGAACATGTGTATATTTCAGTTTGAAGGATTTATCTAGTTATTTCACTTTATGTTGTGTGATTTCTGCAGTATGTACCTGACGAGATGCAGCGAAATATGCCAGGCAATAAATCATGCAATCTATTGTTTGTGTCTTCGTTATTCAAATTCACCACGGGAAAACATTGTTTTGAATTCTTGACAGTCTTTTGTCTGATGAACTGATACATGCCATTGGAGATTGCAAGATTTAGTGGAAGTATGATCACCTATGGGAGATTGCAAGATTTAGTGGAAGTATGATCACCTATGGGAGATTGCAAGATTTAGTGGAAGTATGATCACCTATGGGAGATTGCAAGATTTAGTGGAAGTATGATCACCTATGGGAGATTGCAAGATTTAGTGGAAGTATGATCACCTATGGGAGATTGCAAGATTTAGTGGAAGTATGATCATCTATGGGAGATTGCAAGATTTAGGGGAGCATGATCACCTATGGGAGATTGCAAGATTTAGTGGAAGTATGATCACTTATGGGAGATTGCAAGATTTAGTGGAAGTATGGTCACCTATGGGAGATTACAAGATTTAGTGGAAGTATGATCACCTATGGGAGATTGCAAGATTTAGTGGAAGTATGATCACCTATGGGAGATTACAAGATTTAGTGGAGCATGATCACCTATGGGAGATTGCAAGATTTAGTGGAAGTATGATCACCTATGGGAGATTGCAAGATTTAGTGGAAGTATGATCACCTATGGGATATTGCAAGATTTAGTGGAGCATGATCACCTATGGGAGATTGCAAGATTTAGTGGAAGTATGATCACCTATGGGAGATTGCAAAATTTAGTGGAGCATGATCACCTATGGGAGATTGCAAGATTTAGTGGAAGTATGATCACCTATGGGAGATTGCAAGATTTAGTGGAAGTATGATCACCTATGGGAGATTGCAAGATCTAGTGGAAGTATGATCACCTATGGGAGATTGCAAGATTTAGTGGAAGTATGATCACCTATGGGAGATTGCAAAATTTAGTGAAGCATGATCACCTATGGGAGATTGCAAGATTTATTGGAAGTATGATCACCTATGGGAGATTGCAAGATTTAGTGGAGCATGATCACCTATGGGAGATTGCAAGATTTAGTGGAAGTATGATCACCTATGGGAGATTGCATGATTTAGTGAAGTATGATCACCTATGGGAGATTGTAAGATTTAGTGGAGCATGATCACCTATGAGAGATTGCAAGATTTAGTGGAAGTATGATCACCTATGGGAGATTGCAAGATTTAGTGGAAGTATGATCACCTATGGGAGATTGCAAGATTTAGTGGAAGTATGATCACCTATGGGAGATTGCAAGATTTAGTGGAAGTATGATCACCTATGGGAGATTGCAAGATTTAGTGGAGCATGATCACCCATAGGAGATTGCAAGATTTAGTGGAGTATGATCACCCATGGGAGATTGCAAGATTTAGTGGAAGTATGATCACCTATGGGAGATTGCAAGATTTAGTGGAAGTATGATCACCTATGCCAGTCTGCAAGGCATGGATTCTAATGATGATGATTGTAGCTACTCGCTTATTATAGTATATTGTAGTTACTCACTTATAGTATATTGTAGCTACTCGCTTATTATAGTATATTGTAGTTACTCACTTATAATAACCTATTGTAGCTTTCACTTGTTATAGCCTGTGGTAGCTCTCCGCCTGGCCATTCATTTTTATTGCTTCATCTGCATGATCCTTTAGTTCAGTATCACTTTAAAAACTTATATACAACTGAGGACAAGGGCAAGTTATCTCAAGTTACAAATATATGAATTGGAAACAAATAGGTATATTAAACTTATATTACAAATATAGCAGCAATCTTCACTTTCATGTCCACTGTGGATACTTAATCCTGTATCAGGGTGATACATTCCCAGCAAACACTCCCAATATGAACTTATATTTGTCCATTTTGCAGACGCAGTACATCTGTATCTATGATAGTGTCAACAAACTCATTCAAAGCAAGATCAAATCGGAGGAGGAGAAGCTGTATGAAAATATCAGCCCTGGCAATGGTGTCTATGAAAACTTTAAGCCACAAGAGGAGAACATCTATGCAAACACCACTGTCAAGGATGACAAGTATGTCTACAACAATGAGGCTTTTGGTAAGTGACGCTGCTGTCCTCTTGTTCTGTGTCGCTGCCAAGATGTTCTATTGTTCTGTGTTGCTATCTTAGTGTTATGTGCCTTTGTCCTGGTATTACATTCTATCTCATGTTCTATGCAACTGTTCTTTTGTTGTATGCCACTGTCTTAGTGTTCTTTGCTGCTGTCCTGGTGGTCTGTGTTTCTGCCTTGGTGCCCTGTGATGTTTTTTCTGTGCTACTGTTCTGTCTTGATGCTCTGTGATGTTTTTTTCTGTGCTACTGTTTTGGTGTTCTTTGCTGCTGTCCTGGTGGTTTGTGCTGTTGTCTCTCACTGTTCTGTCTGTGTGCTGTATTCTCAGACATCTTTTGTTTGTATTATGGTTAGTCACTGTGCCAGCTTAATGGCAAAGGGTCATTGCATAATGCTCTGTTCCTGTGCCAGTTAATATCACACAAAACGCTACTCACTCCCATAGGTCGATCCGAAGAGAATGGTTGCTGCCTCTGGAGCGGTCTCGGCTGGCAAAGATTAGTTTCATCTTCGTGCCAGGTCATGCGGGAGTACAAGGAAATGAGCGGGCTGACAAGCTCGCAGGTGAGGCTACTGTGGAGGGCGGACGCGCCATGGACCAGGCTGACATTCTGAATGCTCTACGAGAAGTGAGACTTTTGCAAGAACCAAGTGATTGACTGTGAATCTACAACAATGGCCAGACTGCGAGAGCAGCAAATTAAAAGAGGGGTGGCCAAACAAGAACACTACGCAGGAAGCCAAAGAAGATTGATAAACCAACACAGAACTGGCGTCGTTAGCCGCTACACGCTGCGGGATTTTCTGAGGGAGGGGATCCGAGCACTTATGGACTGAATGGTACGATGTGCAACGAGGATGATCTGTCGACTAACTAACTAGCTACTCACTGTCCCATGTGAAAAGTGGAACAGACAGCAGTCCTGAGAAGCCAATAGCGTGCATAGTTATACATGTATAAGGCCGATACATGCATAAGGCCACTGACAGAATGCCAGCACAACAGTCTGCCACTAAAATTACAGTTTATCGTTAATGAAAGCGGCAGTCACTAGAAACCAGCAGTCGCACACATATATTACAGCATAAGGCAAAACCAGCTAGTTTAGCAGCCGATCATTCACCATTTTTTCTGAACATGCAGTTCACAATACAAACAATCGTGGACAGATATAAAAGCATTCCACATGAAATCCACAGCTCACAGTGTTGCTCCGCACACTTAACTCATTAGCTGGGCAGTGGAACTATGTATTACCAGTTTAGCATGAGGAAATGCATAAGCAAACCGTAGGCAGAAGCAAACAGCACTCCATGAGCCTTAACAGCTCAACAACATATCCAGCCTTATTGGACCAGAAGTCCAAAAAGAAAGGAAAAAAAGGTGATGTGCAAATGGAATTATACCATTGAATATATAGTCCAACACTATTCTTCCAACAATATTATGCTTGCTTTTCAGCCATTCTTGGAAAGAGTCTAATTAGTGATGTGGCAGCTGTAACAAGAACTATAAAGACAAACATCTGGGTCATTTCCTTAAGAAAATACAGAATATTGGAAGATGTGAATGTCTGTTGCTGATTGCAGTCTATATTTGACATATTGTGATGTCTGAGTATACATATGCTTATTGCTGTTGTTGTAGTAACTGATTGTTGTTGTTTGTGTCATTAGAGCCAGAGTTTATACACAGCCAGAAGAGCGACAAGCCAACCACAGAGCTGTGATGGGACATTCCAGGGAGGGACCATGTGACTGGCTGTGACGGATAAGTTTCACCTGTGATTCTAGACATGTAAATACAAGCAACAGAAGAGAGACACACAAAGACAGGCACAAGAACTGATGCTATTTATAATCATTGTAACGTCTTTTAACTAAGTTTTGTTATTTTAGCAACGATGATATGTTTCAGGCTGAACCAAGCTGTGATATGTTTGTGACATTGAGGTAGAGTCCAAGTTTTATAGTTCCCCTGACATAGATGTCATAGTCAGAGATAATAACACCACTTAAAATGACAGCTAAACATTTGTTGCAGTAGTGTCCAACATATGCGGACCAGAAAAGGGTATTTGGGGCTACACCCATTCTATTCGAGGACAGACTTAATGGAGATGTCAACAAGCTTAAGTTGGCTACTTCTTTATTCTTTTCCCCCCATTAATTCATATTGGTGTCTGAAGGTGGTAGAAGAATAAGTGACACCACTGAGTGGTAGATAAGAATACCACCACTGGAATTCTCCAGCCTGGACCATCGTGTGGACAAAAGGAAGCTGGCACAGAAACAGTGACAACTTGTGCTTAGCACATTCAAGATACAAACTCCAGATGGGCTTCAGAGCAGAAGATGGGAGGACAGTGTGGATGTAGATCTGAAGGCATGGGAGATGGTGGGCTGGAGCAGGATCACTGAGGAGAGAGAGAGAGATGAAAGTAGCTTGTGCTTGAAGTCAAGGACTTTGTTAGTTCAACCAGTTGGACACAAGTAGAAGTATGTAACTGAGACATTCAACATGAATACATTCCCAGGTCTACTCACTACTACAATGTAAAGACTGAGAGTACAGAATGCATTCCTATATTATACTACATTTGCTCAGCGTAATGCCAGTTGTGACATGTTTAAAGGCATACAGACACAAGGAAGACACAAGTATGATCATAGCTTGAAGGCAGTTTCAATAATGCAGTATTTTCGGAGGTGTGCCTTGATGAATTTCTGTCTTTGTTCGAACATTTTGTGTTATATGTTGCAATTTTGCATAATGATTTTGCTTTCATGTACACTACTTGTCCATTTTATTTGTATTATTTTAATTCATCTTTTCAAATTGACAAATAATTTATAGATGTATAAATAATTGTAAATTTTTTGTATTTGTATAAAGCATGTTTTGTGGTTTTAAATGTACTTGTTTGTTGATGGCAACAGCTAAAACTTTGACTGTGTTGTTAATATGGGGACCACAGAATATCTACCGTCAGCTAAGTGAACCCTGTTATCTTGTGTGATTACAAAACATGTCCCCCAGAGTATAAGATTTGTCTCATGGATCTAAGTATTTGTTTTACTTACTCTCCATTTTCAGTGCCATGTGGAGCACGGGATTTTAATAAGCTCACTTTAGCTTAAGTCTTAGACATAATTGTTTTTTTAAAATTCCTTATTGTACTTAATACGCTTTAGTTACATGACATTTGCTGTGGGGGACCGAGTATCTATCAGTTTGTTTGGATTTTTATTATATTAATTCTTAAAGTTACATAATTTTTATGCACACATAATTAATCTGCAATACTAAACAATAATTTCTTATTCTGAGACAGTATGTATATCCTGTGCTGTCAGTTGCAATTATGAAACGATATTTCCTTCTGCCAAACCTCACACTAATGGCCTTTCATGCAGATTGAATCCTGCTATGCAACATGTAATATTGAAGTACTTATATTTTCATGCTATTACTGCCAAAATTCAAACTGGGCATAACTGTGCAGGGACACCTTGCACTTGTGCATCATGTCAACTGTAGAAGTGAGCTCCATGTCAGGCATACTGCAGTTTTGTTCTCAACTGATTCAGTATCACCTGATCCCTGTTCTATAGGGTATACTTGTGACATCAGTTAGCTCTCCACCCCACTGACTTGCTTCAGCAACCTGTAATGGCTGTTTTATGTTTTATTATTACAGGCAATTGTGTTAGCTGTTTTACATGTCATATTTACAGAAATTATAGTAGCTTCACATTTTAAAACAAAATATATTTGCAGGAAATTATATTGGACATTCCCTGATTTATTACTTACAGAATTTATACTTAATGATTCACATATTGTTAATTAATGACACATGTAGCTTTTCTTAGATTGTAATATTGTTCACACCCGGAATAACTGTGACACAGATTGTAATAATTCTTATCAGACCCGGAATAACTGTGTCACAGATTGTAACAATTGTTATCAGACTTGAAATAACTGTGTCACAGATTGTTAAAATTGTTAACTAATATATCGGTGATGATTTATTGTAGCTTTGATCACGATAGATGTAACGTAAGAAGAGCATCATGTTATCTACATATCATATCATATCATCAAGCAAAGCTCAATGGCTAGCTTCATTCTTGTTTCTATTTCTTATTATGCTGTTAATTAAATACTGTTCTGTTACTGGTCTGTGAATATGTTTCAAAACAATCTAAGTTTGATAGATGTTGATCTGTGAAAGCTACAGTCAGTGGTTGATCTGTGAGACCTACAGTCAGATGTTGATCTCTTAGAACTACAGTCAGATGTTGATCTGTGAGACCTACAGTCAGCAGTTGATCTGTGAGACCTACAGCCAGCTGTGATGGCATTGTGAACGCTGTAACATAAGCACATGCCTGGGCATGACTGTTGTGATTTCATTGTTCAGCATTGTCATCTCTGTGTCTCTCACCTCAACTGCTAGAGTATTATCTTTGTCTTCCAACCTCCAGCAGGTTTTATTATTATTTATCTTGCAACTATTACATTGCGGTTGGTTACAACAGGTATGATTTGCATCTTCATCCAATCTTGCTCGTTTGGTAGTTATTGATTTTCAATGAACAAAGTTTTGAAAAACACCAAAATGTGATCCTGATGCTGCTAGATGAGAAAAATGTCTCTGTGTGACGGTGGATGGTCATGGCATCTTGGAGCTAACTGTGTATGGTCAGGTTATCACAGTGATCTGCTTAATGAGGCATTTCCTTGTGTTAACAGGCCTAGAGAGGCGGGCAATGAAAAGAGAGTGGATATTAGAAATACAAGAGACATGAGAAATATTCCAGCCATATTAAACGATGTAACATTTTTTTTAAAATCATATTGGAGAGAAATGTTGAAGGCAGGCAAGGAGGAGTTAGGCATAAATATGAGTGGGGAGCTAACATCAAGAGACTGTCAGTGTGTACAACAAGTTTGAGTGACAAAGTGTATAATAAAGGTGAGTGACAGACCGTGTTGGAGATCTATTGTAGCCAGCCTTCAAGTTGGATTCAGCACCTGATTGATGTGTGTACTTAACCTTCAGACGAGCACATGAATGTTTGATGGATGTGTTTACTTATTGTACAACTACTGCAACACACGTTGTATTCATTACGGATTCAATGAGTATGCTTAGCAAGGTGGAGAAAAGAATGTTTTGTGTGGAATGGCTCTCGTCGCTTCAGAGGTCACAGATTGTGAGAATTGTATGGATATTTTGCCCTGGCCATGCAGGTGTACGAGGGAATGAACAGGCTGATAGGCTAGCAGGGAGGGCATCTCTTGGTGGTATTTTGCCTATGAACAAGGGGGAGGTGGTCGTGCGCTTGTGGGACCAGGTGGAGAAGGCAGAGGAACAGATTGAGAACCCATATGTGGAAAGAACGAGATTGCGGGGGATCGGCAGGGGTTCTGGAAGAATATCAAAACTGAGAGGGGAGACCAGGAGAACTTTTTAATCAGATAGCGGTGGGAACGATTAGCAGTATGACTCTTTGCTGGCTGTTGAACGAGGGGATGGAGCACGTAAAGGAATGTCCTGAGTGCAGTGATGTCGATTCTTAACTCAACAACTCAACTCAACTTATTGTACAGATAGCCCAGTGTTTAACTAGGTTAGACAGTTTATGTTTAACCATCCCAGTAGTTTACGGAAACCATAAAACGGACATATCTGTTGTTGTTATTTTGTGACATATCAGCATCCCTTAGCTTACACACCTGACGCCCAGACTGGCTGTGACTTGCGACATTCCCATGATGTATACAAAACGCTGTTGTCAACATTAGATCAGATCTACAACAGTGCAACTGCTGTGATTTTCATTGTGAAATATCATGAGAACCCTGTGGTGAGAACTTGAATTAATGCAGCCAGCTAGCATGTGATATGTTACACACTGTCTGTCTGACATATTTCTTGTCAGTTATAACTTACAACTTATCTTAATGTGTGACTGGTTGATTGACAGTACTTGATTTACTGATACATTTTCTTATTTTGGATAAGTACATTTTTGCTTGTTACTGTTGTCAGTTTCAGATTTGTTTTTCACATCTGTGCTTAATAATGATGCATTTTCTAGCAGAATCTGGGAATAATTACACATTCTCATTGCTGTTCTACTGGTTTCATTTGTAACTGAGACACTGAAGACTGTTGTGTGTAGCATGATTTCACAGAACACATAAGAGAGTTGTATATTCTCTGATGGAGACACTATATTTTGTAAAACAATATGATTTGTCCATAACTTGTCTAGGTACACATTACCCACATTACCTTGTGATAATCCTTCGGATGTTTTACAGAGCTGGATAACGAACCTGGTGAATGTTATCAGATTGCACATCTTCTGTTCTTGTAGAGTCATTTTAGTGTTCTCTGTCTGGAAACATGTGTAGCTCTAATATTAGCTCGTACTATACACTTAAGGCATCATGTTCATGTCCAGTTAAATGTGTATGACACCTAATATACACGTATATAAATCGATAAGTGGTCAAACAGATACATATAATTCAGTTGCAGTAGACACAAACTTATGTTACAAGACAGCAAGTAACAGTTGTATACAACAGAAAAACTGAGTAGATCATGTAGGTACAGACAGTGTTTGAGCAGAGGTGTCACATTCATACCTTAGAATATCACTCACAGATGCCTGTCTGAGGATGTGTCCTGCCTGAGGTGGTCAGCTGTCATCATAAGTTTGGGACAGGACCACAGATACATAAGTGAATTGCAAATATGAAACAGCATAAGCGTAATTTGTTCAGTAGCATACATGTCAACTGGAACCCATTGTGGAATTGTTAGGGACCTCAGAACTAGTGACAGGCAGTGAAAGGTTAGGTCAAGGAAACTCAGATGTCTAAGATACAGTGAATAAATGCCAGCATAGAGAAAGCCACATATTCCTGGAGTGTCACAACTGCAGCAGTAACTATGAGTGTACAGGGCGGATAGATTGTAAGGCATGTGAAGACAGTAATGTGACAGCTCAACATAAATGACATTGTGTAAATATTACAGATTTCTTTCATGTAGCCAGGGTGTATACTTCACGTGTACAGTGTTACACACATTTATACTATCTGTGTTATTATCATATATAAATATATATACACATATTTTACTTTGTATTTTGTGTATCCACAGATAAGTCTGAGATTTGTTGTAGTTACCATTGTGAGACAACAATCAAAACAGCGACTCGGTGTGTTTCAGTTGTATTTACTTGTCATATTAGCACTATTGTCACTTGTTCTACGTCCACCTGTTCTACTGTGACTTGTTGGACGTCCACTGTTGAGTTACAGCAACAGTATGCCAGGGCTTCAGTGTATTTATGTTGTTTCATTGACAAAATGTTGCGTTACAGACTTCCTGTCATGTGTGCAAGCAACCAGCAGATTTAACCGACTCTGTAAGAATAGTCTTGTCTTTCTAGCCCTGAGTGCAGATGTATCTGACTATCTGGTTTGATGTAGGCATCATTGCATTCACCATCTTAATTTGCTACACTGAGGCTAGAGAGGGGATGGATCTGGTTTGATGTAGGCATCATTGCACTCACCATCTTAATTTGCTACACTGAGGCTAGAGAGGGGACAGATCTGGTTTGATGTAGGCATCATTGCACTCACCATCTTAATTTGCTACACTGAGGCTAGAGAGGGGACGGATCTGGTTTGATGTAGGCATCATTGCACTCACCATATTAATTTGCTACACTGAGGCTAGAGAGGGGACAGATCTGGTTTGATGTAGGCATCATTGCACTCACCATCTTAATTTGCTACACTGAGGCTAGAGAGGGGACAGATCTGGTTTGATGTAGGCATCATTGCACTCACCATCTTAATTTGCTACACTGAGGCTAGAGAGGGGACGGATCCGCCAGTCTTTTCCTGGTAATAGGTCATTGTGCTTATTGAAATATCCATTAAGTAAATATCAAGGCATACAATCAGAAATGGTTCAAGTTATGTGTAGTTCTTTCCATTAATAATGGATGTCAAGGAGAAACCATCATTGTACATTCCTAGTACAGTGTGATTTGACAACACACAATTTCAGATTTCCTGTGAGGCAGCCTTGTCCAATAAGGAAAACATGCACCATGTGATTCCTGATTACCAGCATTTGACAGAGTGCAAGAGATTTACAATGTGTAAAGTTGGGACAGGGAATGTTTGCACCATAATCATACATTGCATTGTGAGACATTGAAAAGTCTAGAGGAATGGCTATCGGAGGACAGAACATAACAATATAAAATATGCAGATGATACAGTATTGGTTGCAGACAACTTCAGCATTTAGTGGATGCAGTAATTGTACCCTGTCAGCAACTAGGATTAGAATTACATTGTAAGAAAACAGACATTAAGGTTATCTCCAAGAAGAAAGAAATACTACAATGTAACAACCAAGTAAATGGGAACATTCTTGAAAAGATGGATTAGTACAACTATCTTGGAACAGTTAATCAATTTCTAAGAAGTTGCCTTGCAGTTATTAGAACAAGAACTGCCATGACATAAGTAGCTTTTAGCACAATCAAAAAAATTCTTGCCAGTAAAAAGCTGTCAGTTGCAGTAAGAAAAAGAGTGTTAAAGTGTTATATAGAACCTATGCTGTTGTATGCTTGTGAAATATGGACAGTCCTCAAGAAACATCTAATAGCAATAAAAACGTGGTTTGTGAGGAAAATGCAAAGAATACCATGGATAGACAGAAACAGAAATGAGGAAGTCTTTCAAGAAATGAAAACCATAAATTTATCAAAGAAATTACACTTAACACGATCTTTGGGGCACATAAGAGGAGAAATGAACTTGAAAACTTAGGTACAACTGGGACACTTGATGGGAAAAGAGTGCAGGGAAGATAAATCCCTGAATGGCTTGGCCACAAAATATAACAGGGATAAGAACCCAGACTGGTAATTGTGTGAGATGGCGAACAGTGATGGCACATGATGATAGTTTCATTTGCTGGTTGATCAGTTGTCTGAGATATGTTTTTCCCTGGCAGTATGTGACTATGCTGACTGCTTTAGCATACAACACCATTCAGACTACATCAGATCAACCAATTTTCCGTGTAGGTTTATTTCCGTACATTATTTATTCATGTCTGTTGTATCTATGCCGTTGTTGTTGTTGTTGTTGTTGTTGTTGTTGTTGTTGTTGGCGGTTACATTGACCTCAGCTACTTACAAACCAGTGATTGCTTAACCGTGGAATCGTGGCATCTCCATGGCTACCATGTCATGCAAGTGTTGTGTCTGTGCACTGGTGATATACCTGATTATGTGTGTGTTGTTCACTGATCTTTAGTGCCTTCTTGTTATAACTTTATAATCTCCATGTTGTCAGAACTGAGATAATCATTGGATAATCAAAGCTCCATCACGCCTATGCAATCTATTTATAGTAGCGTGTGATGATCATTTTTACATTTGCTGTGTTAACTCTTTGTATTTCTCCATAGAAATTGTAACATCACATTGACAATTTCATTAATGTAATCAGCATTGCAAGTTGTTTTTGGAAATCTGAACGTTTTTTTTTTAAATAATGAATTGCCTACTTCACTTCTATATGCACCAGTTTATTCCCAATTTTACACGAATTTATTTGTGCCTGCCTGAATTATAAGAACAATAATAAATGTATTCTGACTGCTTTAGACTTTAATGTAGCTGAACTATCAGATGGTTTGTGAAATTGGCAATGTACTTGTATTTATGATTGTCACCAAATGATACTGTCATGTAGACTAGAACAGCTGTCTTGTTTTTATTGTAGCATAATTACAGTTTTCGTATGTTGAACTCAGGCCAGTGAGATACCGACCAGAGATCAAACTTGGGACTTTATCTGAGAAGACAAGTGTCTTCCTAGAGATTCTCAGAATAGAGACCTGTGGTCACTAGCTGATGGGGATAAAGACAATATCTACTTCTGGGAGCATTATCTATTGGTCTGCCACTGAAACAGTAGTTTGTGGGTGACAAGTTGGCAACAGCTGTCTGAATAATAGTACTGGCATACTGACATCTCTCAGACGATGTCCTAGACACAGTGATGGACTTGGACTGACTTAGAGGTCACAATATCTACCTCTGACTCTGCAGACCTGGGTCAGCCCGCTGTGTGGACTGTGTGAATGTTTACACAGTAAGATGATGTTATATTCCTCCTTGATCCTGGGCTAGTATATCAGTTGTCTAGTCTCCTTGATCCCGGGCTAGTGAATCAGATGTCAGGTCTGTCTTGATCCCGGGCTAGTGAATCAGATGTCAGGTCTGTCTTGGACAAGATTGACAAACTTAGAGGCCCCACGTGTATGTGACAAATCTGCCAGCAGGTGGACATGGAAGAGAGCAGCTGAATCGGCTGCAGCCCAGGCTAACTTTCACAGGTTGTTTTCTAACGTAAGGGACCCGTTCAAGCCATGAGGCATATTGGGTATGTGAGGATAGCCCCATATTTGTTTTAGTGCTAACCTGGGAGTGTATGCATTAGCAGCTTGCGTTATTCCAACAATGTGACAGATGGGGGATCTGACATTTCTGGGTGCAGTTAGTGATAACAGACACCACCTCCATTATATGCTGTACCAGGTAAAGGTGATTACAAACACTGTGGTAAGAGTGTCAGCTGTCACAAATGTAAATACACTGGGTAAATACACTGCAGGTTAAGTGGACTGACCAGCCTGTTGTCTTGTTAGTTTTCTTTTTTCTGTCCATAGAAATGGTCTTGTATCCATTTTCAAGGCTAGGACAGACTTGTAGCAGTGTTGCCAGAAAATGCCTGGAGCTGTGTTGGTGGGTTAGTGGAGTCTATCTAGCAAATAGAAAACATCCTCAACTTATCCACTATGTTACCACAACTCCGGTCTGATACATGTACTAGCTCCAGCATGGTACAAACTTGAGATCAGTAGAAGACCCATCACTACTTACACTTAGGTGGCAGATGCTGACTATTTGAACTCAGAAATTACAGAAATGATTTTACTACTTGTTACAAAACTTACAGCATCTGAAATTTTTTTTTTAATTGAAAGCATTGTGTATGTCTTTGTAGAATGTATAGTTTACATCCGACTGCATTAGTTAGTTTTCATACATTTTATTGTGTATCATTTTTATTTTGGTAAATAAAGATTGTAATCAGCTGTGTTTGTTTTCTTGTGTGTGTATACAACAGTGGGGCTAATTTAGTCGGATTTTGAGTATTTCTGTTTGCCAGCACTGGGGTCCAGTGAGAGGGAGTTAGATGGCTGAGCTTAGGTTACATTGTTGTAACTGATACCACCTGGCCCTATGTCTGTTCATGCTTGAACCCACACCCCAGGCCTGGGAGTCTGACACATAAACACTCCGTCACTTAGATCTGTTTGTACCAGCTATTCTGCCCCAGATTTAAACAATCACGTGACACTAACAAGTAACATGAGATGTGGCCTGGTTTTGGCAGGGTAGAAGACCATGAGCTTTTGTTTACTTCTGCAGCCCAGGGTAGGAGAGGAGTGCCCAGAGACACAATAGTCATGTCAGATTAGACTGATGCACTCAAGATACAGACAAAGATTTGTGGATGTACTTGTTTGTGCACAACTTTTATGTGTCAGAGGTGTTTACATGATTGGTGGCAGAGTGATATGAACCCCCATCAAGGAAGCCCAGGTGTGATCTGTGGGGCATCGCCTCACTGGCTGGAGGCTGAGAGAAGACACATTGCTAGTAATGACATTAGAGAAAAGTACACACACAGACAGTTGGATCAGAAGGGGTCAACAAGAATAGAATGATATACTGAGCACAATCTCAGACAACTTTACAGCGGAGAGAAGATTGCACTCAAAACAGCAAATACCATCAAGGAACGCAGAACATTAGCAGGGCCAACATAGTCATGTTCACACACTCCCAATCAGCCATGATAACCTCATGGTCTTGTGAAAACAGCGTACTAGATAACCTCATCGCAGCAATACAAAGATATCAGTTAGTTTTTTTTTTGCATATTAGTTAACAGAAATCAGTCACTACACACAGGACACACCACTTAACCTCTCTGTCTCCCTCAGCCAATGAAGTGTATGGATGCTAACAAACCCCTGCCACACAGCAAAACAATATGTATTCATGGAATTGATAAATCTACAGGTGCGTACAAAAATCTTCCATCAATACAAGACTCAGTGGGCTGCAAATGCAAGTGGTCTTAATGTTATGGTAATATTCATTTACAAATTGCTCACATATTTTAACTAATAACAAAAAAGTCAAGAGAACTGACGTCACTGACTGGATTTTACTCATTTTGGTCGTCTCACAGATGGGCTAACTGCCTCACAACAGCATCACACAGAATGCTAACTCCATAACTCCGGCAACAACCACAGGGGACTCCGGAAAAAATTGCACTCATTAACAGAATGATGAAAATTAACCCACGACATTCAGAGTGCAAGGTAGACAGTCTGATCATATAAATAAACTTGTTCTGCAGCAACTGGTGGCCGCTGTAACTAGTGGCTGGAGGCTAGCTTGCTGGCCTGCTGCTCATGGGTTCCATCCGCATCAGGGCCGACTAGAATTTTTTTAATGTACCTGGATTGCCAGGTTGACCCAGACTAAAACGGCTACCAGGAAATGTCTGAGGAAGTAAAACCAAGCAGCGTGACACTGACCACGTCACCCACCGAGTGCCAATTGAAATATAAAACTGTCTAGCACAATATGCCCAATGCACACTGAGGTGTGTACAAGGGTACTCGACTTCTTTGCTGTTACTGTACCAGTTACTGTACCAGCTACAATTTCATTTATTCATGAGTTGCTGTACCATCTACAACTTCACACATCCATGAGTTACTGTACCAGCTACAACTTCACACATCCATGAGTTACTGTACCAGCTACAACTTCATATATTCATGAGCTGCTGTACCAGCTACAACTTCATATAATCATATGTTTCTATGCCAGCTACAACTTATATAATCATGAGTTGCTGTACCAGCTACAACTTATATAATCATGAGTTGCTGTACCAGCTACAACTTCATATATTTATGAGTTGCTGTACCAGCTACAACTTCATATAATCATCTGTTTCTGAACCAGCTACAACTTCATATATTCATGAGTTGCTGTACCAGCTACAACTTCATATAATCATGAGTTGCTGTACCAGCTACAACTTCAGATAATCATGAGTTGCTGTAACAGCTACAACTTTATATAATCATGAGTTGCTGTAACAGCTACAACTTCATATAATCATGAGTTGCTGTACCAGCTACAACTTCATATAATCATGAGTTGCTGTAACAGCTACAACTTCATATAATCATGAGTTGCTGTACCAGCTACAACTTCATACATTCATGAGTTGCTGTACCAGCTACAACTTCACACATCCATGAGTTACTGTACCAGCTACAACTTCACACATCCATGAGTTACTGTACCAGCTACAACTTCACACATCCATGAGTTGCTGTACCAGCTACAACTTCACACATCCATGAGTTGCTGTGGAAGCTACAACTTCACACATCCATGAGTTGCTGTACCAGCTACAACTTCACACATCCATGAGTTGCTGTGCCAGCTACAACTTCACACATCCATGAGTTGCTGTACCAGCTACAACTTCACACATCCATGAGTTGCTGTACCAGCTACAACTTCACACATCCATGAGTTGCTGTACCAGCTACAACTTCACACATCCATGAGTTGCTGTACCAGCTACAACTTCACACATCCATGAGTTGCTGTACCAGCTACAACTTCACACATCCATGAGTTGCTGTACCAGCTACAACTTCATACATTCATGAGTTACTCCATATATCTGTTACTTCTACTAACTCTTTCTGCTTTGTAAACACTTTAACTTCTTAACCCTATAACATTTGTCACTTTGATCCTATAACTAACCCACACTTCCCATGTGATAACTTCTCAATTCCAATACATTTGTTACTTTAACCCACTGTGTCTAACTGTTTCTTTAACTCCTACATGTCCAGGCAGTTATCATGCTCAAGTAACAGGTATCTGTATGAATGCACACAAGAAAACAATGCTAAAGTAAAGGAAACAATAAAACATTGAATATAATGTATTATAACAATTAAGGAACACTGTAAAAAATACAATTTACTTTACACAAAATCAACAGAAAGTGGTTATCACTCTATGAAATGATATTCCAGTCTGTACATTCTCATTGTAAAAGTACAAAATACAACCAAGTTATCACACACTGTTACCCAACATATTGGCACATTTAAAGATCAGCAGTTTATTCAGAATACACACAACTTCAGCAGGAATGGCTGTGTAAGAATCAACATTATAATTATCAAACATAATTCCAAGTTTACATTCAACACGATTTTTAAATCCCTATAAATGTCAGTACTGGTGTGTTAGACTATATGTCAGTACTGGTGTGGTAGACTATATGTCAGTACTGGTGTGGTAGACTATATGTCAGTACTGGTGTGGTAGACTATATGTCAGTACTGGTGTGGTAGACTATATGTCAGTACTGGTGTGGTAGACTATATGTCAGTACTGGTGTGGTAGACTTATATGTCAGTACTGGTGTGGTAACTATACATCAGTACTGGTGTGGTAGACTATACGTCAGTACTGGTGTGGTAGACTATATGTCAGTACTGTTGTGATAGACTATATGTCAGTACTGGTGTGTTAGACTATATGTCAGTACTGGTGTGGTAGACTATATGTCAGTACTGGTGTGGTAGACTATATGTCAGTACTGGTGTGGTAGACTATGTCAGTACTGGTGTGGTAGACTATATGTCAGTACTGGTGTGGTAGACTATATGTCAGTACTGGTGTGGTAGACTATATGTCAGTACTGGTGTGTTAGACTATATGTCAGTACTGTTGTGATAGACTATATGTCAGTACTGGTGTGTTAGACTATATGTCAGTACTGTTGTGATAGACTATATGTCAGTACTGTTGTGATAGACTATATGTCAGTACTGGTGTGTTAGACTATATGTCAGTACTGTTGTGATAGACTATATGTCAGTACTGGTGTGTTATGTCAGTACTGTTGTGATAGACTATATGTCAGTACTGTTGTGATAGACCATATGTCAGTACTGTTGTGATAGACTATATGTCAGTACTGGTGTGGTAGACTATATGTCAGTACTGGTGAGTTAGACTATATGTCAGTACTGGTGTGGTAGACTATATGTCAGTACTGTTGTGATAGACTATATGTCAGTACTGGTGTGTTAGACTATATGTCAGTACTGGTGTGTTAGACTATATGTCAGTACTGGTGTGGTAGACTATATGTCAGTACTGGTGTGTTAGACTATATATCAGTACTGGTGTGGTAGACTATATGTCAGTACTGGTGTGGTAGACTATATGTCAGTACTGGTGTGTTAGACTATAAGTCAGTACTGGTGTGTTAGACTATATGTCAGTACTGGTGTGGTAGACTATGTCAGTACTGGTGTGGTAGACTATGTCAGTACTGGTGTGTTAGACTATATGTCAGTACTGGTGTGTTAGACTATATGTCAGTACTGGTGTGGTAGACTATTATCAGTACTGGTGTGTTAGACTATATGTCAGTACTGGTGTGATAGACTATATGTCAGTACTGGTGTGGTAGACTATATGTCAGTACTGGTGTGTTAGACTAAATGTCAGTACTGGTGTGATAGACTATATGTCAGTACTGGTGTGGTAGACTATATGTCAGTACTGGTGTGTTAGACTATATGACAGTACTGGTGTGTTAGACTATATGTCAGTACTGGTGTGTTAGACTATGTCAGTACTGGTGTGTTAGACTATATGTCAGTACTGGTGTGTTAGACTATATGTCAGTACTGGTGTGATAGACTATGTCAGTACTGGTGTGGTAGACTATATGTCAGTACTGGTGTGGTAGACTATATGTCAGTACTGGTGTGTTAGACTATATGTCAGTACTGGTGTGTTAGACTATATGTCAGTACTGTTGTGATAGACTATATGTCAGTACTGGTGTGTTAGACTATATGTCAGTACTGGTGTGGTAGACTATATCTCGGTACTGGTGTGTTAGACTATATGTCAGTACTGGTGTGGTAGACTATATGTCAGTACTGGTGTGGTAGACTATATGTCAGTACTGGTGTGGTAGACTATGTCAGTACTGGTGTGGTAGACTATATGTCAGTACTGGTGTGGTAGACTATATGTCAGTACTGGTGTGTTAGACTATATGTCAGTACTGGTGTGGTAGACTATATGTCAGTACTGGTGTGGTAGACTATATGTCAGTACTGGTGTGTTAGACTATATGTCAGTACTGGTGTGTTAGACTATATGTCAGTACTGGTGTGTTAGACTATATGTCAGTACGGTGTGTTAGACTATATGTCAGTACTGGTGTGGTAGACTATATGTCAGTACTGGTGTGTTAGACTATATGTCAGTACTGGTGTGGTAGACTATATGTCAGTACTGGTTGTGTTAGAATATATGTCAGTACTGGTGTGTAGACTATATGTCAGTACTGGTGTGGTAGACTATTATCAGTACTGGTGTGTTAGACTATATGTCAGTACTGGTGTGGTAGACTATTATCAGTACTGGTGTGTTAGACTATATGTCAGTACTGGTGTGATAGACTATATATCAGTACTGGTGTGGTAGACTATATGTCAGTACTGGTGTGTTAGACTATATGTCAGTACTGGTGTGTTAGACTATATGTCAGTACTGGTGTGTTAGACTATATGTCAGTACTGGTGTGTTAGACTATATGTCAGTACTGGTGTGGTAGACTATATGTCAGTACTGGTGTGTTAGACTATATGTCAGTACTGGTGTGGTAGACTATATGTCAGTACTGGTGTGTTAGACTATATGTCAGTACTGGTGTGTTAGACTATATGTCAGTACTGGTGTGGTAGACTATTATCAGTACTGGTGTGTTAGACTATATGTCAGTACTGGTGTGATAGACTATATATCAGTACTGGTGTGGTAGACTATATGTCAGTACTGGTGTGTTAGACTATATGTCAGTACTGGTGTGTTAGACTATATGTCAGTACTGGTGTGGTAGACTATATGTCAGTACTGGTGTGTTAGACTATATGTCAGTACTGGTGTGTTAGACTATATGTCAGTACTGGTGTGGTAGCTTATGTCAGTACTGTCGTGGTAGACTATATGTCAGTACTGTTGTGGTAGACTATATGTCAGTACTGGTGTGTTAGACTATATGTCAGTACTGGTGTGTTAGACTATATGTCAGTACTGGTGTGGTAGCTTATGTCAGTACTGTTGTGGTAGACTATATGTCAGTACTGTTGTGGTAGACTATATGTCAGTACTGGTTGTGTTAGACTATATTTCGGTACTGGTGTGGTAGACTATATGTCAGTACTGGTGTGGTAGACTATATGTCAGTACTGGTGTGTTAGACTATATGTCAGTACTGGTGTGGTAGACTATATGTCAGTACTGGTGTGGTAGACTATATGTCAGTACTGGTGTGGTAGACTATATGTCAGTGCTGGTGTCCCATCCTAAGACCCCATGTTTGCCAGAAACATTCTTTCCATTTGTCCTCATTGTTCCTCTCCTACCCCTGTCTGTTACATCTACTGTTTTCACTTGCCAAAAATCACAGACATCCATGTTCTCAGGTTAGACCAACTACAGTTGTGATCTACAAACATGAACTCTCTCTCTACTGGGGATTGAATTCTGGACTTCAGGGTTTGGAAGCCACCGCTCTAAACACTTCGCAACCATTGCTAATGCATCTGATTAAAAAAACCTCACAAATCATTTATGTGTGTGGTTATAACTACCAAAGCTTGAAACCAAAGAAGGGAATGAAACCTCAAACACTGCGAGTCTTAGTCCTTGCGTAGACTTTCATTGTCAACATAACACGTGTTCACACAACTGACCATCATAGCTCCATGAATGCCTTTATTCATATAGAAACATCAGTAAACAAATAGTAAAGCACCCTATCACACACCTTGAAACGCAGTGGGAGTGTGGTTCCAACCCCAAATTTGTATAGGCCACTGGGCACTCAAGGGTTGATGTGGTCAGTGTCACGTGGGCTGTCTGTGCTGGGCAGGACATTACCTGGTCCCCACATCAGGCTGTCTGTGCTGGGCAGGGCACTGCCTGGTCCCCACATCAGGCTGTCTGTGCTGGGCAGGGCATTGCCTGGTCCCCACGTCAGGCTATCTGTGCTGGGCAGGGCATTGCCTGGTCCCCACATCAGGCTATCTGTGCTGGGCAGGACGTTGTCTGGTCACCACATCAGGCTGTCTGTGCTGGGCAGGGCATTGCCTGGTCCCCACATCAGGCTGTCTGTGCTGGGCAGGATGTTGTCTGGTCCCCACATCAGGCTATCTGTGCTGGGCAGGACATTGCCTGGTCCCCACATCAGGCTATCTGTGCTGGGCAGGGCATTGCCTGGTCCCCACGTAGGCTATCTGTGCTGGGCAGGGCATTGCCTGGTCCCCACATCAGGCTATCTGTGCTGGGCAGGGCATTGCCTGGTCCCCACATCAGGCTGTCTGTGCTGGGCAGGACATTGCCTGGTCCCCACATCAGGCTGGATCGACCTGGAGGCCCAGGTTCATGTTGGAACCAACAACCCCCAGACTGGCAAGCAACTGGTATGCTAGCCACTGTACAAATGCAGCTCATGCAGATATACACATACAACTAATTCACATGTTTATAATTATACAGACACATCTACTAGTTTCGTTCTCACAATTGTACCACTCAGTTTATGAGACATCTCATGTTTATTATGCATAATTTTGTATAATTTTTCAATCAAAAAATACATTTTCTGAAGAAAATATCATTTTAAATACAAACATATTAACTGGAATTCAAGTCATATAGAGGCACATGTTATACACAAACTAACATTAGGAACAAGAACATTGCAACAAATGCAATAAATCAACCAACTTTATTTTGTAAATATTGAAATCCTCAATTTCCATGCAGCCAGACATTCATCTTGATATCTTTGGTCAAACTTTCGTAATTAATGCATCCATCTTGCTCATGTATGCACTAATGGAACAAGTTGTCTTGCTTTCTCATGTAGGAGAGATTCTAGACCGGAATGGTTCAGTAACTGAAAATCTTCACATTTGTGCAATAGAAAACATGGAGGCCATGAGCACAGAGAGGTCAAGGACAGACCACATGCAACTATTACAACAACACAGAGGCTATGAGCACAGAGAGGTCAAGGGCAGGCCACATGCAACTTTTACAACAACACAGAGGCTGTGAGCACAGAGAGGTCAAGGACAGACCACATGCAACTATTACAACAACACAGAGGCTATGAGCACAGAGAGGTCAAGGACAGACCACATGCAACTATTTCAACAACACAGAGGCTATGAGCACAGAGAGGTCAAGGACAGGCCAAATGCAACTTTTACAACAACACAGAGGCTGTGAGCACAGAGAGGTCAAGGACAGACCACATGCAACTATTACAACAACACAGAGGCTATGAGCACAGAGAGGTCAAGGACAGACCACATGCAACTATTACAACACAGAGGCTATGAGCACAGAGAGGTCAAGGACAGACCACATGCAACTTTTACAACAACACAGAGGCTGTGAGCACAGAGAGGTCAAGGACAGACCACATGCAACTATTACAACACAGAGGCTATGAGCACAGAGAGGTCAAGGGCAGACCACATGCAACTATTACAACAACACAGAGGCTATGAGCACAGAGAGGTCAAGGACAGACCACATGCAACTATTACAACAACACAGAGGCTATGAGCACAGAGAGGTCAAGGACAGGCCAAATGCAACTTTTACAACAACACAGAGGCTATGAGCACAGAGAGGTCAAGGACAGACCACATGCAACTATTACAACAACACAGAGGCTATGAGCACAGAGAGGTCAAGGGACAGGCCAAATGCAACTTTTACAACATAGAAGCTATGAGCACAGAGAGGTCAAGGACAGACCACATGCAACTTTTACAACAACACAAGCTATGAGCACAGAGAGGTCAAGGGCAGATCACATGCAACTTTTACAACAACACAGAGGCTATGAGCACAGAGAGGTCAAGGACAGACCACATGCAACTATTACAACAACACAGAAGCTATGAGCACAGAGAAGTCAAGGGCAGGCCACATGCAACTTTTACAACACAGAGGCTATGAGCACAGAGAGGTCAAGGACAGACCACATGCAACTTTTACAACAACACAGAGGCTATGAGCACAGAGAGGTCAAGGACAGACCACGTGCAACTTTTACAACACAGAGGCTATGAGCACAGAGAGATCAAGGACAGACCACATGCAACTTTTACAACAACATAGAAGCTATGAGCACAGAGAGGTCAAGGACAGACCACATGCAACTTTTACAACAACACAGAGGCTATGAGCACAGAGAGGTCAAGGGCAGATCACATGCAACTTTTACAACAACACAGAAGCTATGAGCACAGAGAGGTCAAGGGACAGACCACATGCAACTTTTACAACAACACAGAGGCTATGAGCACAGAGAGGTCAAGGGCAGACCACATGCAACTTTTACAACAACACAGAGGCTATGAGCACAGAGAGGTCAAGAGCAGACCACATGCAACTTTTACAAACAATACATAACATCCTGTAGCGGGGAACCTGCTGTGAGAAGTTGAAAGGTCAGGACAATCATATTTCAGACCTGAGTGCTCGGAGGAATAGGTGGTTGGTCTTTCTCTCCTGTAGCGAGCCTAGACAATGAAATCTGTACAGGTAGCACTTATTTAAAGATCAGAATGTGAAAACTAAGATAAAACAGTGCTATATAATAATAAATATACAATATTTGGAAGAATCCTTCAATAAATATGGCACACTTTATTGAGAAAAAATCCAAAGGTGTGGCCAAAGATTGTAACTTATGGACAACTGTGAAGTGGGGGAGGAGAAGGGTGATATTTGTCGTCTTCTTGGACCCTTTATCCCTCACTGGGGTACAGGCCTTCAACAAACTGACACCAGGCAATCCCCAACTGACACCAAGCAATCCCCAACTGACACCTAGCAATCCCATCTTGTGCTGTTTCCTACAGTTCCCACCATGTCCTCCCTATGTCATTCATCTCTGTCTGTGATTCCATTTGTCCTGTGGGTTCCAGTGACAACACTTTCAAGTTATACTATTCACGTTTTCCAATGTCCTATCTGTATACTATTCACAGGCTTTCCAATGTCCTATCTTTATACTATTCACAGGTTTCTTCATGTCCTATCTTTATACTATTAACAGGTTTTCCCATGTCCTATCTGTATACTATTCACAGGTTTCTCCATGTCCTATCTTTATACCACTCACAGGTTTTCTCAATGTCCTATCTTTATACCACTCACAGGTTTTCCCCAATGCCCTATCTTGTACCAGTATCTTTCCCTCAAGTCTTGATTCCCTGGAGTCTTGTCTAGTTCTCCCCCTCATCTTCACATTAGTCACTGTGTTCTACCATTTCCATCCCTCTATTATGCACAAGCACCAGGTAAAGAAAGTTTGTAGTGTATTAATATTTCATTCTTATATAATTATATTTATAATACAGACTGAACATGACTGCACTCAGGACCAGCCCATACATGCACAGTCTCTCCCAGCAAGTCAACAGATGTGGTTGCTGATTGTCCCTGCTGCCAGCAGGTTAGCTTCAAGTGGGAACTGTCTTTACCTCAGTCATGGTAACCACTCCCATACTAAATGTCCAGCTCAAACAGCTGTACTCAAGAAGATTCATCAACAGATGTGTCACTGTGCCCGAAGCAGTCTTTTATTGCCCACAGAATATCCTCTCTGTCCATCTACAATGTGACAATGATGATAAGTGCTTTCAAAGCTAAAACACCAGCCTTCTTGTTTCCATGCGTGCCTGCATGATGTGACAACAGATCCACACAAACCCCAAAAGTCTGAAGTTTCCACATATGGCAGTCACTTGTTATGCCACAGCCATCCATTCTGAACTGAGCATCAGAGACAATAATCTTTTTGCAAGTGAAGTACTGGCACGCCATTTCAGTACAGTTGTGGCAGCCTTCATGTCCACTCTCATACTGGAAGTGATTTGATATGCTGCCTTCTGTTTGGTTGACCCCACAGCCCCACTGAAGAGAACCAATGTTATAGTGCTGGGTTGACCAGAACCACAATGTACAAGACCCATTTCATACGTTGATACCACAGCCACATTGTGCAGGACCCACGTTTTAATGCAGGGTTCACAGAATTATATCTATGTTTGTGTCCTGATTGATTCAATGAGCATGATCTGAAAGGTCGAGGCGGGTTCTGTATGTGGACAGTGGGTAGAATTCCTGTTGAGGTCTGTTGTCTGTAGAGTCACCTCATTCCGGGACATGCAAGAGTTGAGGAGAATAAGCGAACTGAAATTTGCTGGCTCTGCATCCCCTGAAGACAGCCAGCCCTTAGATTGTGCCGATATAATTAATACCCTTAGAGAGATGTTGAGAGCGGCGGTCTTTGACCCCAGTGAATCCACATCGCTGTCTAGAATGGGAGACTTGGGGGCATGAGAGGCACATCGGGAGAATGAGGGGGCCTGGTCAACCAATTCACAACTGGCACTATTAGGTGCTGATGCATATGTTGGGGGAGGGTTTTAGCACCTATGGACTTGTCCGAAGTGCAAGGAAGATACCCCAATTAACTATAATGCAGAGTTAGACTGCACTGGAAGTTAATCCCTGGACAACTATAATAGTAAACCAGTGCACTAACCACTCAGCCACATGTATGCAAATATAGTACAGTATACAAGCAGAAGCTCACACAATCAGACAGCTCCAGATATACAAATAAAGATAAGGCAGCAATTATGACAACTCAATAATAACATTAACATGTGTAAAACAATAATAATAATTGGAATGGAAAATTAATAACTTGAAATCAAACATAAATACATAAATAAAGTTTGTCTTTTGCGTCGTGACTGTTTTTACCCTGGATGCAACTGTTTTGCAATTTAGTGACAACAACATATTTATCATCAGATAGCATCCACTGCTCAAATTCAATCAGTTGTAATTGTCTACCCTTAGTTTCACAATCTGATTCTGTATCACAATTACAGTAGCTTGTCAATCAGTGATCCTGTGGTTCAAGTAAGTGACCCTATGGTCAAGTGGGTGACCCTGTGGTCAAGTGGGTGACCCTGTGGTCAAGCGATAGCTCAGCCATGAAGTGTATCATTGAAGACATTCATCATTAGCCATTCCTCTCCTAGCCTGATGTGCAGAGGTATCTTATTATTTTGTTTCATTCTCTCTCTCTCTCTCAAACCTCCCTCTCGCCCTACACACACACATATCTACCCACACACACAATGTCTTGATTTGCCTAACCAAAGCCAGGGTGACACCTATTGGGGATGTGAACCTTGGACTTCCAAGGTAGTAGACATGTATGCTACTACTCAACTAATAACTTATCAGGTGTATGTACTACTAACATAACTTTGCTTTTAAATATATCAATTCACTATTTTGGTTTTACGATTATAAAATTACTGATATCCTCTTCCTAATTCTACAAATGGAGAGGTGATATGTTTGCTTGCCAGATTTAGTCACAGGAAAAGCTTCCATCTGTTTTACAGAAATCACCAACATCAAGTCACTGGTACATGCAACAAACAGCATCTGACTTTCTGGTCAAAAGTTGCCACCATCTGCAGATGTAGCCAACATGGCAGGCTACGGGTAGTAGAAAGTTAAAAACCTGAAATAAAAGACAATTCTGAGAATAATTTGGTAACTATAAAGACAGAGACAGGAAACATGGAAACACACAGGGGTCAGGCTGTTGGGTGGGAAGATACTACGTGGACATTAACATATAAATGTTGTATGCTAGCAGAACAGTCCAATAACATGAACTTATCACTGTTTGTATGACAGTAGAACTATCCATGGATATTAACATATCACTGTTTGTATGAC
Source organism: Cepaea nemoralis (assembly GCA_014155875.1). Lineage (NCBI taxonomy): Eukaryota > Metazoa > Mollusca > Gastropoda > Stylommatophora > Helicidae > Cepaea > Cepaea nemoralis. The sequence goes on from JACEFZ010016569.1 coordinate 388,261, forward strand.
AGTAGAACTATCCATGGATATTAACATATGACTGTTTGTATGACAGAACTATCCATGGATATTAACATATGACTGTTTGTATGACAGTAGAACTATCCATGGATATTAACATATGAATGTATGAGTAGAAATATTCATTGAAATGAAGATATGACTGTTTGTATGAAGTAGAACTATCCATGGATATTAACATATGGCTGTTTGTATGACAGTAGAACTATCCATGGATATTAACATATGACTGTTTGTATGACAGTAGAACTATCCATGGATATTAACATATGAATGTATGAGTAGAAATATTCATTGAAATGAAGATATGACTGTTTGTATGAAGTAGAACTATCCATGGATATTAACATATGGCTGTTTGTATGACAGTAGAACTATCCATGGATATTAACATATGACTGTTTGTATGACAGTAGAACTATCCATGGATATTAACATATGAATGTATGAGTAGAAATATTCATTGAAATGAAGATATGACTGTTTGTATGAAGTAGAACTATCCATGGATATTAACATATGGCTGTTTGTATGACAGTAGAACTATCCATGGATATTAACATATGACTGTTTGTATGACAGTAGAACTATCCATGGATATTAACATATGAATGTATGAGTAGAAATATTCATTGAAATGAAGATATGACTGTTTGTATGAAGTAGAACTATCCATGGATATTAACATATGGCTGTTTGTATGACAGTAGAACTATCCATGGATATTAACATATGAATGTATGAGTAGAAATATTCATTGAAATGAAGATATGACTGTTTGTATGAAGTAGAATTATTCATGGATATTAACATATGGCTGTTTGTATGACAGTAGAACTGTCCATGGATATTAACATATGACTGTTGTATGGTAGCAGAACAGTCCAATAACATGAACTTATCACTGTTTGTATGAAGTAGAACTATCCATATGACAGTATGAGTAGAAATATTCATTGAAATTAACATATGACTGACTGTATGAAGTAGAATTATTCATGGATAGTAACATATGACTGTATGAAGTAGAAATATTCATTGAAATTAACATATGACAGTTTGTATGAAGTAGAACTATCCATGGATATTAAGATATGATTATTTGTATATCAGAACTATCCATGGATATTTACATGTTCGCATGATGATAAAACTAGCTCTGACAAATCAAGCTGATATGTCTATGGGGGAATATTAGTGAAACATCCTAACCATATTATGTGTAAGGTGCTTTATTCTGCCACTTTCTGCAATGCTGCATATATGTTTGCATATATTACCTGGGTAATGAAGATGCTCCTTAGAATAATTCTTCATTTGCCAGCTATTTTTAACTGTACAGACCCTCTTCAATGAATATTCCATAAGTTTTGAGTGCACAATGACAGCCTTCATTTGTGTACTGCTGTGAGTGACTTTTGTGTCATTTTATTTCTTCTATAATATGCTTCGTCTTTTTTCGTCAGCCTAATTTTTTTTCATTTTATAACAGTGCCACATCTTGTACAGAGACTTTAGTGATCATCATCATGTGCCATGCCAGTAAGCAACAACAAGATTTGGTCCGGATACATGCTAGCATAATGTTCAATGAAGGTTCAGAACAGAAAGTGCTAGAAACCCACAGCTGACAACCTTCAGGGCAGAGTGAACTAAATGTACTTAATGTATGGTGATGAACATTCAGCAGTCATCCTCAACAAGTGCCCTGCCAAGTGGCATCTCAACATCTTGTGATCTCCAACAGTATGTAGATTAAGCAGTAGCGAATGAGAAAGATCAGTCGGACTCACCACCACAAGGAGATATCCTGCTCATGACGCCTTGTGTAGACACTCATGTCCTGGGGAGGGCTACCAATGTCCACAAGAAGTCTAGTATACAAGGCTGTCTCCTCCACACGGACTACAGAATAGTTCATGCCCACTGGATCTTTCAGTCCGTCTGTAGGCCAGCGCCTTTGCCAGCCAAAGAACATGTTATTTCTGTCACACAGAATACAGGTCAATGTGAACAATTAAAGTATTCATAACATAGCAGCATTTCAAAGCTGACTTTCTATGATACAGATGGTCATTTATTAAAAACTATAGCCACAAACATAATAAGACATGTTACGGCTGTAATATGCCACAGGAACTGCAGTCACACAATGGTTAGTTCTCTTACTTTCCAAGAAAGAGGTCAGGGTTCAATCTTCAGCTTGGCAGGGTTCTTCCCCACTTGCCCCACCAGTATTGCTAAGGGATGGGCCATTTTCATTAAGTGGGTATCATCAGCATGGGCACTCTTTGCTCTTGACGAAGGGGAAGAAGCACATGTGGGAATGTATGGAGTTGTTGGTTCCTGAACTCTGACTCATTAAATGGGTAACGGCTACTTTACAGAATTGTCTGAGAATTGTGTTGGAATACCTGGTCACAGGAAAGGAAAATGGCCACCCTACCTCATTATGACATGGCCTAGAATATGTGAATGACACTCACACCCAAATAGTAGCATCTACCATGGGACTACCTTTACCTTGTTTAATATCAGAATGGACAGTGAGAGTAAACAGAACAACACTACAACACGGGGAGAGATTTGACAATCTGGGATCAAATAGAAAAGATAAGGAAAACAGCACCTAGACAAAATAAGGTAGAACTCAATCAAATGCAGTGTTTCATCACATGAAGTGATGCAATGGATCCTTGCCTAAGAAGGCAGTGCATGAATACTGGGATGTTACGCTGGGTGGATACTACTGTACATGGGTGAACTGTGACCACTGAATGCAAACACGACCATGTGCTTGGGTTACTGAGACATGATTTCTACAAGATTATGAACTGAATTACAGCAAGAAATCATCTCTTGTGACATTTTGAGATGAGTGGGATTGGAAAACATCAGGACAATCTGGCAGTCTGTGTGACATGATGCTGGACTTTTAGTGAGGTGGCAAGGAAAGTGGTCACAATGGAACTGAATGATCGTCAGCACCACCCAACACATCATATGACATGTCATGCATGTTCATGAACAACGTATACAGTTCCCTAACTGCACCAAGATATCTGATAATTATATTATCTAAGCAGCTTTCTGACTTCACATGTCTCCACTCTGTCAGTCCCAGCCAAAACTCTGTTTTTGTGAATCCCAACCATCACAATATATGTGTCCTACTTTTTTACATTTGGCCTGAGCATGCTAAATAAATTTGACTTCTCCAGTGGTCAATTTTGTGTATGTTTCATAAAAAAATTTAGTTGCATATCCTTTACAGGACGTCACAGTCAACACCAGCATTTGTTGCTGTTGTGATCTCTTGGCAAGTTTACATTCAGTAGTTTGTCATTGCTTTCTGAACGGCCGGCACACATACCATGTCGTAAAACACCAACGCAAGGCGGTCTGCTGCCAAATCGCCCGCAGGTGTGCTTCGAACATGGGTATATGGGATTATAAACTGCGTCTATAACCCCTTTGCCATGGAGCCGGTATGTTTCATACAAGATGTGTATATTTAGTCTTTGAAAAAGTAATTCACATATTATTTCTCATAGCTGTTTTTTTCTCGTCCCGCTTCACATGCTGTGACCATGTGTTCGATCCTCGGTAAGATTCAAGGTGTTTAAGAATATCCTAGCCTGTACACTGTGTAGCAAGTGGTCTTCACTCCTCAGACAGAAAACACATTCCTGTCACACACCAGCAATGGCAGAGATGTCATAATGAAAACAATAAACAAGCATAGGATATCTGCTGAGACACCTTCTGGGAGTCAAAGAGTTAACTGGCAAATAAAACAAAGTCATGGTTTATTAAAAGAGTTGACTGACAATTAAATAAAGTCATAATTTGTATATTTTAAAAGGAACAATTGTAAATGTTACTCTACACTAAGCTGGATTGTGTACAATATGTTGTTTACCACCGAGAGAGCAAGCTCGCAGATACAGAGAGCAGAACCAGAAAAAGATAACCACAGAAAGGGAAGACTTGTGGAAGAGAAAGGCAATGAGAGGTAAAGAGCACCAAAGATATGACTAAAAGAAGCAATTAAAGAATGATGACTGACCCTGATGATGACCTGGTGTTCTTCTTGTGCGGCACCATCTGGTACCTGCCGATGAGCTCTGGGGGTCGGGTCAGCAGCAAGCCAGACTCTGTTATCCTGAACACAAACAAACATGTTGTTAGTTATACAAAATCATTCCTATCACGTTCATATTTGTAAACCAGTCCTGCCTTGTTTTCTTCAGACATGTTCAAGTATCATCATGAAGTCTATCAATACATAATCACAAATTCTCCCGGGTGTCAAGTGGTTGTCCATGACATGCTAATTTAGACCAAATGCATCACTGCTGGTCTTGATATTTTGTGTGGTCCTGTAGAACATCATCATCATCAAGTAGCTTGTCATATGCAGAACTGTTCCCACATGACAGTCTTGTGACATGTCTATCATAAGCCACATCCTGAATCCATCTACACTGTGGTCTTCCTCTTCACTGCTTCTCCTGTCTCCTCCCTCGACAATGATCTTTTTCAGACATTCATGTCTTTTCACATACCCATGATATTTCAGTGTTCTCATGTTTGTCTTAACAATCAATCTTCTTCAATATTAAGTTCTTGTTGGATAAGTCTGGTTGTTCTATATTTCGTCCAATGAATGTTCACTACTCTTCTGTAACTTGCTTTCAAAGGAGCATGTGTTATTCAGCTGATGTTTTCAATGTCCATGTTTTACACCCGTTCAGACATCTATGGCAAACTACTGAATGTAAACTTGCCAAGAAATCACAAACAGCTCAAGAATGCTGGGGTTGATTGTGACATTCTGTAAAGGTTATGCAACTAACTTTATTTTACACTCATGTTTTTTTGTTTTGCCACAGGAAATACCCATGTTCTCAGTAAATAAATGTTTTGCATATCCTTTACAGGACATCGCTGTCAACATCAGCATCTTTCAGCTGATTGTTGATTTCTTGGCAAGATTACGCTCAGTAGTTTGCCATTGCATTCTGAGCGACCGGCTCCATACTCTCATGTCACTGGCGTGGCTCGAACCGCTTCAAATTCTCGTGCGCTCACATCAACCACAAGTATTCGGGGATTACAGAGAAAGCTGCTAACCCCTCCACCAGGGAGACCATCATGTTCTCAGTAGACTCAACAATACTATTCTATTTGTTCCAATCTATACAGGTTTTACTTTCCTGAGTTTTTACAGTGGATTGTTTGTTCCTTTAACTGTTGCCATCACACTTCTATTGCCCATCAGCAGCAAATATTCAAATTCAGCACTGCTCACTTTCTGTAATTTCTCTGCATTAAATAGATCTGTTGACACATTTTGTTTCAATTACCACTATTTTTGTTCTCTTGTAATGAGATATAGATTTTGTTTTTCACTTTACTCTTGCATTTATTTCATTAGTTTCACATTCCCATTTGTTTGTTGATATTAAAACTGTGTCATTGGCATATTGCAGTTTGGATATTTCTATTCCTCCAATTACAAAGGGATCATATCGTTCCTTCTCAATATGGTCAGTTATCATTTTTCCGAAGACAAAAGCACATGCATTAGTAGAGCTAGTTCATATGAAAGAGAACACAAAGACCATAAACAAATGATAATATCATCAACTAATAGCCAGCTAGCCAGGAGAGACCAAGTGATCATTTCTCAGCTGCACATTCAGCATCACAGACAGGGATACAACCCACATCACAGGACAAGAGCAACAGATCTTGGCACTCATGAAACCACACTTACAACAGCCAAACATCTGCTGTAGTTCTGCCCAACACACAGCAATCTTGGCACTCATGAAACCACACTTACAACAGCCAAACATCTGCTGTAGTTCTGCCCAACACACAGCAATCTTGGCACTCATGAAACCACACTTACAACAGCCAAACATCTGCTGTAGTTCTGCCCAACACACAGCAATCTTGGCACTCATGAAACCACACTTACAACAGCCAAACATCTGCTGTAGTTCTGCCCAACACACAGCAATCTTGGCACTCATGAAACCACACTTACAACAGCCAAACATCTGCTGTAGTTCTGCCCAACACACAGCAATCTTGGCACTCATGAAACCACACTTACAACAGCCAAACATCTGCTGTAGTTCTGCCCAACACACAGCAATCTTGGCACTCATGAAACCACACTTACAACAGCCAAACATCTGCTGTAGTTCTGCCCAACACACAGCAATCTTGGCACTCATGAAACCACACTTACAACAGCCAAACATCTGCTGTAGTTCTGCCCAACACACAGCAATCTTGGCACTCATGAAACCACACTTACAACAGCCAAACATCTGCTGTAGTTCTGCCCAACACACAGCAATCTTGGCACTCATGAAACCACACTTACAACAGCCAAACATCTGCTGTAGTTCTGCCCAACACACAGCAATCTTGGCACTCATGAAACCACACTTACAACAGCCAAACATCTGCTGTAGTTCTGCCCAACACACAGCAATCTGTGTAGAGACAGTAAACCTCCATTTCTGCCCATGATAAACTATGGACAGGTCTCAACTTTGAACTCATGGATGTGTTCATCAGTGTGGAAATCGTAGCATAACTGACAAATGTGAAGCAGTTGCAGCTGTGAGGAATCAGAAGATAAGTGGAAGAGGGCAAGAACAAGGAGAAAACCTGTAATGTTATACATGAAACTATACCTGTAAAAGAGTGTATTTAAAACCATACTACCCGGGAAGGTTAACTCGGTCAACAAATGCCCGCAGAAGTCGGATTTGTCGGCCTAACGGCGCAAGAACGCAACTCTTCTGTAAACAGGCACAAAGCAATCACGTCCGGAAAAAAAAACTCCGGATGAACGCAGAAGAAGAAGAAACCATACTACAATGAAGTTCAATGTGAACAGCAATTACCTGGCAGAAAAGTCATCATCCTCATTCCCCCAACCCCAGTACAAGTTTGGAAATCCATTAATGCGGTAAAAGTTTCTGGCGTTGATGGCTATGACTCCACCTGCATAGTTGTAATATTTTAAGCTGTGAATGAGAAACCAGACAACACATATCATCAACAAGCACCTTGCCAACTGGCATAGGCAATCACACTTAATATTAGTCTATTAACCAGAGGAGTGCAGCGACAAGCATGCTTGCCTACCAACCTGGTGGTCACGTGTTCAAATCCACAGCACTGTAGATATGTTTTACAAGTGACCTGGGATCCTAGGTCGATCTAGCCTAAACTGGGTACCAGGAAGTGTTCTGGGCAGTAAAGACATCCGGCGTGACACCGACCACATCCCCCACCGAGTGAGAATACATCTAACATATGTGGGACTGCCACCATATAGTCAACCCACTCCAAGACATGGAAACAGATTCTTAACTTCTACTGCGTGTTGTTTAGTAGTCTTGTATTTCTCTTGCTGCAAGGATTGTAGAACAAAGACAGCCTCACTAGTTGATTACTTTATTACCAGTGTGTTCAATCTGACGCCAATGTCTTTTTCTCTCCTCTCCTATTTACATTAAATCTGTTTAGTTCTTTCCAAGAGATAAACAATGGGGATTCTGTTATACCATCTTAGTCCTTCTGTTCTGTGCAGGCATCTTTTAATGAATGTTTCTAATTTAATTTAATAATTTAGTAATTTAATAGTAGTAGTTTTCTTAAAACATCTGATGGCTGCAGAAATGTGGTTTCTGAGGAAAATGCAAATACCATGGACAAAAAGAAAAACCAGTGACCAAGTACCACAGGAGACAAATGAAAATCCTAAACTGATCAGAGAAATTAGACATAGACAGTCAAAATTTTTTGGACATGTTATGAGAAGAAATGGATTGGAGAACTTAGTGACAACTGGCAAGATCGAAGGGAACAGACCAAGAGGAAGACCGAGAAGGAAAATACCTGGATGGCTTGGCCACATGGCATGGACGAGACAGGAACACTGAGCTGATCCACGACACTGGTGATCGAGTGAAATGTCGAGTCATGACCGCCCACGCTTTCCGGCATGGCACATGATTGATTGATTGATTGGTTGATTTATTGTTTTACTTAAGAAGAAATTAGAAGCAACAGAGATGTGGTTCCTGAGGCGAATGTTGTCAATTCCTTGGACTGCCAGAGTAACTAACAGCAATTGCCTGAAACAAGCTAATGAAACTAGAACACTGTATACAACAATAAGAAAGAGACAAACAGCTTTCTTTGGTCATGTGATGAGAAGAGGGGCGCTGGAGAACATAGTGACAACTGGAAAGATCGAGGGGAAGAGAGTCAGAGGCAGCCTAAGAGAAATGATGCGGGATGGATTGAGATGGTGGCATGGAGGAATATCATCAACAGAGTTGATCCAGAACACCAAAGACCGAGATCTGTGAAGAGCCATGAACACCTATGCCAGCTGGCAGGGCACTTGATGATGATGATGATGATGATGATGATGATGATGATGATGATGATGATGATGATGTTTTTATTGCCCTTCATGTCTAAAATCCATCAACAGTGCTGCTTTGACATGAGCACTGAATACTCTAAATCTGGCAATCAATCATGAGCCATCTCCACAATGAAGGTTGACTGCAATGGATCTCCAACACCATGGTTGTACTGTTGACAGACTGACTACCTGTATCACTGTCTACCTCTTGCACGCCTCCCTTTGACTTTTCTCTCCAGTATGGTTTGTAAAAGAATGTTATGTCTCCCCCTGACTCTTTATTTTTTTTATTGGCTCTCTTTGCATTACCAGCCTCTCTGCGACTGTATTTGCTTGTTTTTGTGCCCATGAAATACATCCTATTCTTCTGTATATTCTAATTGCTTGTTCACTGTCCATGTTTCTGCATCATACAGTAGTGCTGAATATATACAACATTTTATAATTCTCATTTGTAGTGTATTGTTTTTCTCTCCAGATGTTAACACCTTGTTCATGATGTTGAATATATATTTAGCCATTCCTAATCTCTTTCTGGTTTCTGTTTCACTTCTGCCACCATTTGTTATTACATTTCCAAGATAGGAGAAACTTGTTACTTGTTCTAGTATCCCCTAATTTACTGTCATGTTTGTCATTGGTCACTCTTTTCCGCCGCCAATGATTATAGTTTTATTTTTTATAAATATTAACCCTAATCCAGATTCTGCACTGTGCTTATTTGCTTGGGGATAGTTTTCAGTGGTGAAGTCATCAAACCATTTGCCTCAAGCTCTGAAGGTTGCGGGTTTATTTTGGGACTATGTTGTTCAAACAATGAGTGCCATTTGTTCACAGATCCCTGTAGATTATGCTGGAGCTACAGAGTTTGTGCTTTATGTGATGTTCTCTGCTGGCAGCTCGCCATTCTATGAAGACAGAGACCAGGTCAAGTGGGGTTAAACACAGTCAAGTTGATCCACTCAATGTAATCCTTTATGTGTGGTTGCCTCCAGATATTGTCCATGACTGCAACACATATACAAGTCTATGTGGCTGTCTTGGGGTGTCATCAATGATTGTCACACATGTACAAGTTTTTGAAGCTGTCTCCAGGTGTAGACCATGATTGTCACACACGTACAAGTCTCTGTAGCTGTCTCCAGGTGTCAGTCATGATTGTCACACATGTACAAATCTCTGTAGCTGTCTCACACGTACAAGTCTCTGTCATCTTAACTCATATACTCACTGATATCTCAAGTCATCTGTGGCTGTCTCCAGGGGCAGTCCATGACTGTCACACACGTACAAGTCTCTATCATCTTAATTCATATACTCACTGATATCTCAAGTCATCTGTGGCTGTCTCCAGGTGCCGTCCATGATTGTCACACATGTACAAGTTTCTATCATCCTCGGGCAGCAAGTCAACATCATGGAAGACAAAACAATTAAAATCTGCAAATCTGCCAGCTTCTATGTAACCAACGTTGAACAGCTTTCCTCTGTTGAATTCCCCATCACCAGCCTGTTGAAAGATTACAAATCAAAATAAAATATAACATTTAGACAATATCAAATAAACTTAAAATATATTTATATCAGAAACTACAACCACATCAAAAAATATCTGCATATATGAAACAAAATATGATATTCATTTGTGAAATCAATTCAAACTAAATGAAATATGATATTTATATGTGAGGTAATGTATAATATAATACATACTTTAAAATATACACAACAATACTCCGCTGAATGAGTCAAACAGAACAACAGTGTGATATGGTTTTAATGGCTAGTGACTTTGACATTTTTCTTCTTCATTCCATCTCCCGAAAGAGCAGAGGCCCACAACAAACTCAGCCCAAGCCCTTTGTAGAGTTGCTCATGATTGGCTGGACTTGCAGCAAACATGTTCTATGTCATGAGGAAACCAGTCTCACACCAACCCTCCTTGGTAACCTTTTATGACAAGCATGCAAGGCTATTGTTACTATTCTTCTTATTCTTCTTTATTCCTCTTCAGTGCATCACACCTAAGTTATGTACCTAAAAGGTCTGTGTGTACATCTGTGTCAGGTCTGCTTCCTCTAGACCAGTGGTTCTCAACCAGTGGGGAATTCCCCCCAGGGGGGAATTTTAGGGTTTCCAGGAGGGAATTTTAGGGTTTCCAGGGGGGAATTAAGATTATTTCAAGATCGCATTAATACAAGAACCGATTACTTGATATTGTTTTTCCCTTCATACTGTACAGTTCTGTACATCTCACCCTTCTAAAATTCAATTTATAAAGTAAGTAGACCCACAAATCAGGTTTTATGTGGACGTCTAGACTTGTTTTAGTATGTGTAGCATGATGAAACAGAACTCCCCATTCCCAGCCCGACACATTCATAAGAATACTTCCGATTTAAGTGGCGTTTCCAAATAGAAGGACGATTCTTGGAACTAGTATGTTCTAGAACGAGTTGGGGGAGGGCAGCGGTATATGCGCTTGTCTTTTCATTGGTTAATAAGTAATGAGCCCACGCTATTCCTGGGCCATATTTTAAAATCTAATTAGTTGAGCGGGGATTCCACCGGGAGCGGTCGCTAGTGTGATGTGATGACCCAACAATGCCCTTAAAGATTCAATAATATATTGTTCTCTGGACAACAGGTACCACTTTAAAACATACTTTAATGTTGTAGTTGTGCCTAGTGAACGAATGAGAAGAATATAAGAGTATTTTATGAATAAAATGTGAAAGTGGAAAACCTAACTTCTGTGCGCCAGTATTCTGGATACTGCTTCTTCAACCTTGACATGTCTTTCACGCTGTATACTCCAAGTGCATATCAATCCCTTGTTGTGACTGGTTGCGTATGCTTGATGAATGTATAGTACACTCATGCAAATTCGCAAACCCAAACCCCTTGTGCATTCTTCATGCCTAGGATGACTCATTCTTAAATCAACTGTACCTTTGCTCTCGCGAGTTAACATATGGCAGTCTGAATTAGGAATGAGTGATGTAAACATGTACAAGTTCCTTTGTAAAACGCTGAGAATGTTGGAGTGAATGAGCTGGTGCTTTGATAAGTAGCCTCTCACATTAGTAGAAAGAAAGATGCTTCAATATCCATATGTAAACAGGTACGGTGATGGCACGCCAGAATTGCTAAGTCCATGTGATGCCTGGTGGCTATAAGCTCAAGAGAATTAATATAATTTCTCTTTGAAGTATTACACTGTTACCTCTACTGTTGGTTGGTTCATATAAACTAGTTCTTAAGAGAACCATAGGTGTGTGAACCTGTGTCTTAGTTGGCTGAATATAATGTATGGCTCATGCAAATTTACAAGGACTAAACATGTTTTTCCACATATGTGCTTGGTGCATATGTGAACAATTGTGTATGCAATTGAGCTTCTGTTACCTACTGTAGTAGACATGAAAATTACTCAGTGGGGAAAGAGCACATGATGATGATGATGATGTACCTGTGAGACAAGTCTGGTGAAAAAGGGGTGAGGTCTGGCATTGCTGTGTAAGTGTATATGGAATAGGACATTCATGCACCAACATCACAGCCATTGGAATGGATGTCTGGTCTGCTAATTGGGTAAATGCCATTAGTTAATACATAATGCATATTGCAGTTGTAAATGCCTATTTTCCATTTCCCTTCACAATGCCTGTCCCATGTTGCTATGTCACAATGATTGCTGTATTGTGTCTGGTCCTCCTTGTGCCCAGGCCTACTGTGGTTCAAACATGGTGGAACGTAGACTACATAAATGCTTGTAATTGTGTTAAGCTACCCTGTCTCAGCATATGGTCTTGTGATTACCACAGTATATCACAGTGAAATTCACTACATCATCAACTAGGAGAGGTGTGCTTGGACAACACCCACCTTAACCTTCCCCATCTCAATCTGTGTATGTTAATGTATGATAACATCATCTTTTAACACATGTAAAGAGATGTTGTGCCATTTTGTATATTGACAGAGAACAGGAGGATGGAGGAGAGGCTTCCATATATCATCTGGGACCTCTAACCAGAAGTCCTAGATCCAGAAGTGACTCCCTATCAAAAGGCAGGAAAATCTAAGAAGAATTTTCTCTCAACTCTTTAACAGCTGAATGCACAAATGGGAGAATAACACAATCTGAAGCACTACCAATGTGGTGAACTGGACAGTGATCTTTGAGTCAGTCAAAAGGGTCAACTGAGACTAACAGCAAGTCGTGTAGTATGAATTACATTCATAGAAAACTGTGGGGTAACTTGGAGTGTTTGTTTATCTAAGACTAAACTTAGAAAATATCCAGCCGGATGCTCACACAGTGATTCTTGAAGAATGTGATTGAACAGTAGGGAAGTTGATCTGGCTAAGTGAGTAGCTGCAATGTATGGGACATTAAGTGTGTCATTATTGAAGTACCCAGTGACAGCCTTCACTAACAGCCTGATCAACCGTGAGATGCAGTACCATATCATCATACCAAATCTTGTCTTCAAGAGGAATGAATCTGCCATGAAGCTTATTCTGGGGAAGCTGCTAACTGGAGCTTGTCCAACATCAATGCTGATGATAAAAGGATTCAACAGACCCAGAACAGTAGTTTCTTCCTTGAGTTGCCCATGGATAGGATTTCCTAATTTCCCAAGAGACAGGAAATGATGATAGATACAGATACTGTAACGGGATGGTGTAGTTAGATATTGGAGAGGAGGAAGAGGAGAGTTTATTATTGGGTGGTGGAGTAATGGGGAGGTGGTGTATCATGTTTATCTACATGCATGTGGGACATATTTTATGCATTTTCAATGTATGTATTGAGGTGTTGACATGCCAGCAGATGGAACAATGGTCATCACTATACTCACCATCAGCTCAATAAATTGTGTATTAGATGAACCAGTGTTTGAAGTACATGTCCCCAGTGAATTTCTTGTACAGTTGCTGTCAAGTTTTGTCTCTGGTGACTGTCTTAAGTGCTGTGGTTGGTTATACATATTGTGAAAAGTCTTGTATAGATGTTGTCAAGTATCTCTTATGATGTAAGTCTTGTACAATGGCTGGTGTACACAATTCCTTGTGAATGTATGTCCCACTTTTGTCAAGAAACTGTCATGTAGATGTCTTGTCCAACAGATGTAATGTACAGTTATTGTTGAGTTTGTCTACAAATAATTGAGTCCTACAATCCCAAAGAAATGGGACAAACTGATATAGGTCACAAAATGACAAAATATATAGGAGAAGATCTATGTGACGGACGAACAGCACACTGGCAACATTATGTTGAGTGAGAGGGATCCTCAGTTGTACAGGCGCTAATAGTTCAGATCTTCTCTGGCCTTGGGTGAACTAGTTACTTCTTATATAAATTTCTGTGTAGATACATAGTGGTCTCACAGTGGGGGTTTGAGCCAAAGAAAAGTGGTTCTCCAAAAAGGCTATTGCGGGAATGATTAGCTCATTTGAGTGACCTCTAGACAAAACGTGCTAAATCATATCCTTTATCTTGTTATTTATTATTCAAGATATATCTCCAGAGAACACTACTAACTAGGTCCTCTGGCAACTCAATCAAACATGTCACAGTATGTGCTATTAAATTTAGCTTCAATTATTACGGATACTGTGTAGGGGTGGGGGTGGGATTTTTAGGTAGGAAATACGAAAGGGGGGAATAACGTTCTGAAAATATGGTGAAGGGGGGCACGGGCCAAAAAAGGTTGAGAACTATTGCTCTAGACAGATTCCATCCAAGATGTTGGACTCAATCTACCGTGGGTAGGTTTTCTTACCTAACAATCTTGCCAGGGCAGCAACCAAAAATGGTTCTTGTATGTTGTTGTTTGTAACAATCTGCTTGAATGTTCCCGTTCTGATGCTTGAGACCAACAAACTCACAAAACATGTGATACACAAACACCTCTGGAACTATTTCAAATAACCATTCTGGCATTGGAATGTTTACCGTGTGATTTGCATAATTTTGAAAAAGGGTGTGTCAAGGTCATTATTTTGATGTCAGTGTGCTGTATGCAGGCCAGGTTTTGCCTTATATATTACTTGCAACAGATAAAACTTAACCTTAAAAAAAATCTGAACAAGTGCCATTCAATCAGAGTGGATGGCATGCAAACCACTCAACCATTCACTAAATTGAATACTTCTTCTTACATTCCTTGCTCTGTAGTGTTGGTTATCATGTCTGTCCACAGCTTTCTGTCTTATGTACTTTCAATTATTTCTGAAACCAATGTTCCTCCTTGCTATGATATCAAACTGTCCAGCATCTTCTCACCTGATCTCCCCCTTGCCTCTCTTCCCTTCCAACTTCTCCATTATGACATACACCTGCTTCCCTGTTCTCATGATGTGCTCAAAGAATGTGGACTGTCTTCTTCTGATGTGAGTAGCCAGTTCCCTTTGTAACTCAACCCCTTGCAAGGTTTTTTTTTCATTTCTTCATTACACTATTAATACCTATGGTGTTTTTCATTTTTTTCTTCTCTAAAACCACATCTCTGCAGTTTCCACATTATTCCTCACTAGTTTGCTGATTGTCCATGATTCACTTCAATAGATCCCAGATTGGCTCAATATAGCTCTTAAAGCTGTTTCTCACCTCAACTGACAAAGATATACTGCACAGAGCTTTCAACTTGTGAAATGCTGTCTTTACTTGAGCTATTCTATATTTAACTTCAAAAATAAGTCTTCCATCTGATGTCATGAAAGTACATAAATACTTAAATACTTTCAGATTAGTTCCATTCACTCTGATTTTTAGGGAAAACAAAGTCATGCTAAACTAAAATGATTTTTTTTTCAATCAATCAATCATGTGCCATGCCGGAAAGCGTGCGCGGTCATGACTCGCCATTTCACTCGATCACCAGTGTCATGGATCAGCTCAGTGTTCCTGTCTCATCCATGCCATGTGGCCAAGCCATCCAGGTATTTTCCTCTCGGTCTTCCTCTTGGTCTGTTCCCTTCGATCTTGCCAGTTGTCACTAAGTTCTCCAATCCATTTCTTCTCATAACATGTCCAAAAAATTTTGACTGTCTACATCTAATTTCTCTAATCAGTTTACGATGTTCATTTGTCTCCTGTAGTACTTGGTCATTGTTTTTCTGTCTGTCCATGGTATTCTTTGCATTTTCCTCAGAAACCACATTTCTGCAGCCATCAGATGCTTTTCAGCTTGACTGCTCATTGTCCAAGTTTCACATCCATACAAAAGAACAAAAGATTTTTTTTAGTTGCACAATATTTGCAGGACATTGCAGTCAACACCAGCATTTTACTGCTGTTATTGATGTCTTGGCAAGTTTTACGTTCAGTAGTTTGCCATAGCTTTCTGAACGACCAGCTCCCATACCACACGTTAAAACCAACGCGACACGGTCTGCTGCGAAATTGGTCACCGCTGTGTTTCGACTAAAGTTAACAAAAGTATACTAACAATTTCTGCTAGAAAATATTCTACCTGCTCAACAATGAAGATCCTATAATCCAGTTTCTGTGTCCGCAACATTGGATGCAGGCGCCGCAAAAACAGTCTCAGTGGGTGTACACGGTTCCTGTAAGGCACTATAATAGCCACTTTTTGCCAAGACTGACAGTCAGAGGGAGCCCAAGCCCCACCTTTGAGTACCTGAGGGTTTGCTGCAATGATCTCCTCCTCTGTTGGCTCATCAAACTTATTGACATCCTGAACTCCTGGCAGTCAAACCAACATGATACAGCAGATTAGACACCTCTCATACTATATGTCAGTCAGTCAGGATTTCGGCCAAAATATTCTTGCCATACGGCACTAACAAACATGATAGAAAACTGGCATCAAAATATTAACAACAATACTCTATGTGGAGCGGTGTTTATAGACTTTAGGAAAACATTCGATATGATAGATCATACTATTCTAATTAAAAAACTAGAAACAATGAAAGTAAGTTTTAATATAGTGACATTAGTAAAATCATTCTTATTAGACAGAAAGCAAGTAGTATCACACAATAAAGTTTTATCTCAAGCCATTACCATTAATATTGGAGTACCTCAGGGGTCTATTCTTGGCCCTCTATTATTTGCCATTTATATAAATGATCTTCCATTAAATCTGTCGTCGTCCTGCGATCTATTTGCTGATGACTGCACAGTATATACAAACGCTGTTGATCGTAATGTGCTAGAATTATCCTTGCAACAGGAAATAAATAGTGTAGTTAACTGGAGTCATGCAAACCGCATGCAAATTAACATTACTAAAACAAAGTCTATGTTAATAGGAACCAGGCAAAGACTTCACACTCTAAACTCGCAGAGAACTCTTCAGCTGCACATTGGCAGCACGCCTGTAGAAAGTGTCACTGAGCACAAGACACTGGGTGTTATCATATATCAAAATCTAACTTTTAACTCACATGTTCATGCTCTAGTTAAACAAATAGCCAAAAAAGTATACCAACTTGCCAAAATTAAAAATTTCCTTGACGAAAACACAAGAAAGATATTCTATACTTCTCATATACAAACACATATTGATTACTGCTCCAGTCTGGGATGGATGCTCCAAATCAATAACAAAACGCCTATATTCACTCCAGAAAAGGGCAGTGCGTTTAATTAATGGTGAAAAGCTTACCGACAATTCTAACCTATATAAACGTCTCCGGTTACTGCCACTCCACAAGCGCCTGCTTTTTAATAAGACCAAACTAATTCACAAAATCCTATTTCAAAATGCTCCAAGCTACCTTTGGCCATTGTTTAAATATAACGCTAGACATAGTGAACGACTAAATATACTTCATGTCCCTAAACCTAGGATAGACTTATATAAAACAAGCAGCCAACACGACCTCTATATAACAAACACATTCTATAAACAAAGATTCGCAAGTATACACCTGGTATAAATGGAACAATCTAGATACTAAAAGCCAAATTGATTTTATATTAACAAGAAATAACAGAAAGAGAAATATATTAGATGCAAGAGCAGTGCCCAATTTCAGTATAAACACAGATCATAAAGCAGTCGTTGCCACAATAAGAACCATTAGAAGAAGAAAAAGAGCAGGAAAATACATGCCATGCGAATCAGTAAACTTAAAAAACCTTAAAGACGAGGCAGTAAGGGAAAATTATGAGAAAGAACTAACTGAACTCTTTGTAAAATTACCTACGGAAAGAAAAACAGTGGAAGAAGAATGGGAGATGTTCAAATCAAGCATTTTAAATACTGCAAAAATAACATGCGGAACCACGAAAAAAACGCAAAACACGTATAAAGAAAATAACAAGTTGGTGGAACGCAGAAGTAAAGAAAGCGGTAAAAGAAAAAAAGGAAAAATATAAAAAGTGGTTGAAGAGCAAACAGGAATGTGATTACAGAGAATACAGAATAGCGAGAAGACATGTGAGTAGAATAGTAAAGAGGGAAAAACAAAAAGACTGGGAAGAGTATGGAGAAACCCTAAATAAAAACTACAAGGAGGCAACCAGAAACTTCTACAAAAAGATAAGTGCAATGCGAACCAGAGGAGAACCCTTTGACCCAACTGAAATAATTAACAGCGAAAATGGAGAACCAATAAATGAACAAAAACAGATCCTAATAAGATGGAAGCAGTATTTCGAACAACTTCTCAACATTCCATCAGATGTCACAGGAATTCAAGAGACCTACACAGATGTCACCGAGGAACTAGAACCAGACATACTAAAAGAAGAAATTATAGAAGCCATCAGATTAGCCCCATTAAACAAATCACCAGGACAGGATGAAATACCAAATGAACTAATTAAAGCAGCAAGGGAAGTAGGAACAGCTTGGCTACATAGACTATTCAACCATGTTTGGGTAGAACAACAGACACCACGAGACTGGGGAAACGCCATAATTATCCCAATTTGGAAAAACAAAGGCAGCAAAAGAGATTGCACACAATACAGAGGCATTTCACTGTTGAGTCATACTGGGAAAATATTTTGCAAAATTCTTGAAAAAAGATTACGAACTACTTTAGAACCCCAGCTAAGCGAAACGCAGCTTGGATTTAGGAAAAACAAAGGATGCACAGACGCCATTTTTGCTCTTAGACAACTTATAGAAAAATCAATTGAATTCAATGAAACACTCTACTTAGCCTTTGTCGACCAAGAAAAGGCATTTGATAGGGTAGATAGAAACAAGCTGTGGGAAATCCTTAAACAATATGGAGTGAGTACACATCTAACAAACCTATGCAGAAGTTTATACAACAACAGTGAATGCATAGTGAGAGCAACTGGAGAACACTCAGAACCCTTCACCATAAGATCTGGAGTACGACAAGGTTGTGTCCTGTCCCCTCTCTTGTTCATAACATATATAGACAACATATGTAAAGAAACCAGCCAAGCAGAGACAGCAAGAATACCGCATGACGAGAACACAGAAGAAGAACCATCTGCAAATCTAACCATTAGAGAACTCCTGTTTGCGGACGACCAAGCACTAATAGCAAAATCAGAAGCTGAATTACAAGACCACATGAATAGTCTAAACGAAATGTGTAGGGAACATAACATGAAAATTAGCACAAGCAAAACAGAGGTAATGACTATAACTAAAGAAGAACAAACAGCAACAATTCACCTAAACGAACATCCCTTGAAACAAGTAAAGAGCTTCAAGTACCTAGGAAGTATAATATCATCAAATGGCAGATCAGAAGACGAGATCGAAAATAGGTGCAATAAGGCAAATCAACTCATTGGACAAATGGCACCAATACTAAAGAACAAACATGTATCAATAACTACTAAGAAAGCACTTTACAACACAATCTTCCTACCAACTCTGTGCTACCAATGCCAAACCTGGACAATGACAGAAAAAGAGAAAAGAAAAATCACAACAACAGAAATGAGGTTTCTGAGAAGAATACTCAACGTATCAAGAAGAGATAAGATCAGAAATGAAGAAATCAGGACTAAAGTAGGGGTTAAAGCTGCTCTAGATTTTATTAGAAAGCAGCAAGTCAAATGGTTTGGCCATGCAAGTAGGCTACCAGTCAACAGCATGCCACAACAAGCAATGATGTACAGACCAGATGGAAACAGAGGAAGAGGCCGACCACGTAAACGTTGGACTGAGGGAATAACAGAATCCATGGGAATGTCGATATACGAAGCCCATAACCGGGCACTCTCACGAAGTTTATACTTCACCTCGACACCGCAAGGTACAAGAGGAACATGATGAGATGAGATGATGAGAAAACAAGCTTAGCATACTCTGCCGCTCAGTTGTGGAACAATCTTCCACAAGAAATCAAAGACACCACCAATCATGATACATACATTCGCAACCTGTTTGAACACTACCTTAGTACAGACTACATGCCCCCATAACAAACAACACAAAAAAGACAATAATGGTAACTTATCTCAAACGACAACTAGCCAAAAAACATTCCCTTATGTATGGCACGTTACACCCTCCTTAGGTATTTATAATGCCCATGTTAAACACTGCCTCAGTGAGTCATTTGTTATTGATTATTTTTCATGCGTTTTAATGTTCTTTTGTTGTCAAAAGTTGCTTCATAAGTGATGTTGAATGAAAGAATGTATGAGAGGAAATAGAGAAGAAGGGCAGAATGTCAGACGGGCCTGCGTGCCCAATTCTTAACCCTTTGAAAATAAAGACTTATTATTATTATTATTATTATTATTATTATTATTATGTTAGACAGGCCTGTGTGCCCAATTCTTAACCCTTTGAAGATAAAGTGTGTTTGTTCGTTCTCATATAAAACAATAATAATAAAACCCTATTATAACACACAGTCCCCTTTTGGTAAAACAGCATGTTACCGATAGCTAATAACAGTTTACACATCATTCATTAATATTAGTGAGTTATGTTGTATTGATTTTTGCTTATTTCCCATGCCTTTATATTTACTATCTTATATATTGTTGTTGTTCTCAGTTAGCCTCAAGTGATGTATGGATGAAATAATGTATGAATGAGAGTGAAAGAAGGGCAGAATGTTAGAAGGGCAGAATGGTTGACGTGCCTGCATGCCCAATTATTAACCCTTTGAAAATAAAGTTTATTTGTTTGTTCTCATAGTCTATAGTTTTAGTGTGGAAATTGGCGCTATAACCACAGACATAACACACCCATTACTGAATACAAGGCTTAAAACAACTGCCAGCAAGCAACAGTTTGTCAACATACAAATCATTGCCTTCTTATAGTGTTCCACTTATAATGCATGTATCATATATATGACTCATATATCAGTTAAACATTGATAAAATACACCATCATCACTAAATTTCTTACAGCCCATGCTATATGACATTTGCCATCATGTATTCCCGCTGTATCATGTTTCACATACTGCCAATCAACTCCAGTACATATTGTTTCTCTATGTCACAATGTCAATCCATTGAGCACCTCCTCTCTAGGTATGTTGCTGTTTCTCATTGCTTCCAACTTTCTTGTTGCTAGAATACCAATATTTCCCTTTTTTTTCCAATATTTGTACACATAGTGTGAGGAGGCAGTTCTCTCCACCTACTGGCACCTTGCCAGTTTACAGACAATAGTTTGTTACACTGTTTTTCAAAAAAGACATTACAACCCATGGCGGGGACCAGGGATGGAGTTAAACCTCTCTATAGACAAAGCCTTGATTGAATTGTAGAGACCATATGTTGCCCGTGCAGCATGATCCCTCTCTCAGCCTTTCTAGTTTACTCCATAGGAGGGGTAACGCCAAGATGTCTGGAACTAGACAAGCTGCAGAAGCTTCCGGAACAGAAATGCAATTCTCTAACTGTCCACCTGTTGGAGCTTTGATCCTACACCAGTTGCCAACCAAGTCTTAGGGTCTGGTCTCCCCTTCAAAGACAATTAGTCCTTAGGTTGCATTTCCTCTCACTAAGATAAGGCTAGAACACTCCCACTTGTGCTCCTCTGCCCGAAGCCGTTGGCACAATGTGAGGTGTCGGGTTTGGTGGGTGCCGCCCAACATTTGGCGCTAACAGAGAGGAGATATTACAGTCTATTGTTACATAGTAGCTCAGTCATATCTGATTAAGACCTGAACCACTTCTCTTAGCCTACTACTTTCTTTCAAGGTGTCTGACTGTCAGTCCCAAGCAAAACGATACATATCACTGACTCTATCCCCTGAATCCCAACAAGCATCTAATGTGGCCTGAACTGTTTACCTTTGGTCGCAGCACTCTAAAGAGATCTGGCAGCCAAGGTTGCCAAGTGGCCAGCATGCTAACCTGTTAGCGTAGTGTTTATGTGTTCCAATCCCCAGTCAGGCAGATTTGACAACTGAAACTGACGTAGGATTACAGGTTGACCCAGCCTAAAATACCTCCAGGACATGCCCTGAGAGGTAAACGTGGCCGACATAATATCTACCCCATCACTCATCCAGTGCCAACAGTTTATAAAATATGGGTCTAGAACCGTACACCCAATATGCCTCCATGTGTGGACAAGAGTCTTTTACTTTACTTTTTGACTAACCACTCTGTCAACTGCCTATGAAATGAAGATACCTACCCATTTCATGGAAGTTCAGCTCACACAGATTCTTGGCTGCACTGCCCATCTTACTTTTGTCCACCAAACTGCTTGGCTGTGTCACAGCACAGTGGTTGCAGTAATTGAGCAACGCAAAGGCAATCAGTGACACATAGATCAGTATGGCCAGTTGTATGCATAGCACTCGCAGCCTGACATTGCGAGATGTGAACAGGAGTCTCATGGCTGGCACACATCTAGATGATGATGAATGTGATGAATGTGCTGATGTGATGAATCAGGTTTGTCTCTGAGGCTGCATCATCAATGATCTGATAAAATAATAAAATACAAGTAGGGGACACACATTTTCTGGCCAAACATTAATACCAATGTAGTGAATACAACAAAAACAATTTGTCTGGAAGCAGTTTCCTGCTATGGGTCTGTAATGTGACAGAGCCACCACATTGGAGGAAATAGTCAATCTTTCCCTCACTTTTGCAAGTAACAAGCCAGGCATCGACCCTGTGTCCGACCGTGGTCAGGGCGTTATCAGTGCAGTTTGCTATCAATGTCGCTAACACGCTCCCGGCTTGCAAGCAAAGACCACTTGCAATTATTTTCTGCCACACACAGACATCAAGATGGATAGATATGACACATAATGACACCTTTAAAACTACAAGCAACCATTTCTAAACTGTCTTACATTATGTGTGATTTACTGATTTACCTTTGTAATTATAACATTACTATGCCGTAATGTAGTTATTTTATGCTAATTCTATTTTTGTCTGTTTCTTTTTCCAACTGATGAAGGCTTACCTCAGCAAAATATGTGATTGTGTTCTTGTAAAGCTGACTTTCTATTCTAGGTGTTTGGACTATTGTGCATTAGATGGTAGAACACACATGAACACTGACATTATATATAACAGTCACTCTTCAAGTACATGCTTCAAGTGTTTGATTGTTGCTACTGAATGGTTATCAGTTCACCTTTATATTGTTGGGGTACTAATGTCTTCAGAAACAGGTAACTAGGTGTAAGCTCTGTGTTATCAAGGAAGGTCAACATTATCCCCTAGTGACTCCCCACTCTTATTATATGTTTTTTATGTAAGTTACATATATTGTTTTTCTTTTTTTAATTTCTCAACTGTCAAGGCTTTCCACGTATCTATTAGGGACGATCATTTGAAACCCGTTCCAATGGCTTTATTACAAAAGCATGAAAGAAACATTAACATGTAGAGACCATGTGTTGCCCACGCAGCATGATCCCTTTCTTGGCCTCCCTAGTTTATGCCAGAGGAAAGGTAACACCATACGTCTGGAACAAGACAAGCTGCAGAAGCTGCCGGATCAGCAAAACAATACTCTGAACACCTGTCAGAGCTTCCATCCTAGACCAGTTGCCAACCAAGGCTTGGGACTCGCCTGATCTGCCATTTAGTCTTTAGGTTTCATTTCCTCGCACTAGGGTAAGGCTTGAAACCTCCCAATTGCACTCCTCCGCCCAAAGCTGTTGGCACAATATGGGGTGTCGGGTTTGGTGAGCGTCGCCCGAAATTCGGCACTTACTACCGTCTGTCATACGGTAGCTCAATCATATCTGATTAAGGCCTGACAAACTTATTAAAATTAGCTACATAAAATATTGGTAAAGTAGTGTACACTACGCCAATGTCCAAAGACTGAACTCTGAGCTAACAACAACGATCTAGTCTGAATGCATACCCTAGCCTAAGACCTGACTGTTTGGCTGTGTTGATATTTTATTATTGATATTTAGTATTTAGTTAATTTAGTTACCTGATAAAATAAGTTTGCTTATAATTTATAGAAAACAAACACAGCCCGCAAGTTGAAAGTTTATGTTGGCGTACTACCCAGTAATGATGCAAAGATCCAGTAACACAACGAGTTCAGTTCTAGTGAACTGAACAGTGAACAGTACAAAGCTTACTTAAATGATGAACGAAACATTTATTTAACAAGTACCAACAACATTACTATCATCATAAGAATAAGTCAATAAGAAAGAGTAAGTCGATAAAGTCTTTACTGACATACTCTTTCTTACTGACTTATTAACTATTGACTTTATAAAAGAGATGACTCGAAGACTATGAGTACAAGAGTCGGTACTGAACTCCTCGGCACTCTTCCGAATAATGGTCCCAAATTATTTATTGTAAAATGCAATCCTTACAGGGCCTCATTAGGTGATTATGCTCATTCTAGGGCGATATGCTGATTCAGGGGCGATATGTACAGTTATTGAGTGTGGTGGACTGCTAGACCGATCGATGGATGCAATAAATGTCACTGTCGTCGGAGTGTATATTAATTATATCTATATCTTGTACAGTGAGGGCCCTCCGAGACCAGAAACATTTTTATTTATTGCATCCATCGATCGGTCTACCAGTCCACCACACACTCAATAACATTTACCAATAACTGTACATAATAAAAATGAAGTGATTATTACCAAACGTTTGGTAATAATTCCGTACATTATTCCCAAACGGCTGGTCACGTGACCTAGGTTTCTTCTTCTTCTTCTTCGTTCATCCGGAGTTTTTTTTCGGATGTGATTGCGTTGTGCCTGTTTACAGCAGAGCTGCGTTCTTGCGCCGTTAGGCCGACACATCCGACTTCTCCAGTTGCCATTGAATGTGTTTTTTTTCACTCCATTTTTTAAATTTAGGAGAATTCCTCCTCCTCCATTCTCTATTGAATTTTTGGCTGATCCATCTGTATATGCATGGGTCCAATTCCTGCTTGGGTAATGTTCTTTTATGTAGTTTAGGGTTATTTCTCTTCTTTCGGTTTCATGCTGAGTGTTCTTTTTCTCAATACCAGGAATGTTTTCTATCATCTCAGGCAGTTGCTGCTGTCTCCAAGCTGGGAACTTGTGTGCATTGTGTATGGGCTTGACTGTTGCTATGTTAAGTATAGGATCTGCCCTAATCCTTCGTTTTGCAGTTTCTACAAAGTTGCTACGCTTCAGTCTTCCCTTTCCAAAACCATTAAATCTGTTGTACATAGGGTGGTCTGTCAATCTTTTAAATTTTTCTGCTTGTTGCTGGGCTCTGCTATCTCTTCTATCCTGCATTGGTTGTAAACAAGTGATCTTTTCTAGATCATTAATAGGCGTTGTCTTCAGGCTTCCAGTTATGATTCGCATTCCTTGGTTTTGGACTCTACTTATTTTGTTAAAGTTTGACTTAGCTGCTGTTGCCCAAGCTGCAATGCCATATTCCAGTACTGGCCTCACTGTCCAGTATATAACTTCTTGAGAACTTTCTCATCTGCTCCCCACGTTGTACCAGCAAGCTTTTTCATGATTGCCATTCTCTGCCTTGCTCTTGTTCGATTTTTCTCAACCTGTGTCTTCCATGTCAGGCGACGATCAAAGGTGACTCCTAGATAGTTTGGATTTTCTTCATGGCGCAATATTTTTCCATTCAATACCAGCTTAGGTTGCTGAGTTTTATTTGAGAGGGAGAACACTGTGCATGTTGTTTTCTCCTCACTTATCTTCACTAGCCATGATTTTGACCAGTCCTCTAGCGCTAATAAGGCTTGCTGTATTCTGCTGTTAGCTGTACTAATATATTCTTCAGATGTCCATATGGCTAGGTCATCTGCAAGGTGATGTCATTTATATATGCTAGGAATAATGTTGGTGAAAGAACTCCTCCTTGGGGGACACCTTGCTCCAGCAGCATCATTTTGCTTGTTTGTCCTTGTACTTTTGTCCTGGCAGTTCTGTTCTCAAGGTAGTGGCTGATCCATTTATACATTTTTCCACAAACATGCATGTTTTGCAGTTTTACTTTCAATCCTTCCTTCCATACTTTATCAAATGCTTTTCTAATCTATCCAGACTGCTAGTGTGTGCTTTTTCTCTTGGAAGGCATCCTCTATTTCCTGAGCTATATAGGTTATTTGATCTTCAGTAGATCTGTATTTTCTGAATCCTGCTTGGTGTGGTGTTATGAGTTTGTTTTCTTCCAGATGCCATGTTAGCCTGCCATTGATAATGCGTTCCATTAATTTTCCTACACAGCTAAGTAGACTGATAGGTCGATAGCCATTGGTTCTTTCCAGGTCTTTTCCTTTCTTTGGGACTGGTATTAGTATAGCTTCCTTCCATGCCTGTGGGACTATTCCTCTCTTAAAGCTGTTATTTAGGACTGCTAGTAGTTTCTTCTTTGCCTTGGTGCCTAGTCCTATTAGCATTTCATTTGTGATTCCATCCTTTCCTGGTGATTTCTTATTTTTTAGGGTATTCATTGCCTGTTCCATTTCTTCCATTGTTAGATTTGCCATCATATATTCTGCTGCTGTCTCTGTATTTCTATGATGTATTTGTTTCTTCTGTTCGGTTGTAATATCAATGTGGTTTGCATTTGCATAGTGTTCCATTAGTGCATTTGCAGCCTTTTTTCCTGTAAGCAAGGCATTTCCTTGTTTAATTGTTATTTGTTTGTTTCTAGGTCCTTCATTGTTCATGGCTTTCACTAGTTTCCATAGTTTGTTTCCATCCCTGTCAAATTCAGGTTTTCTGTTTTTTTCCCTCCAACAATCTCTTGTTGTTTGATTTACTGTTCTTTTATATTTTGCTGAGATGGCTTTGAGAGAGATATTCGCTTCAATTGTTTGTTCTCTCTCTGCTGTCTTCCTGGCATCTTCAACTTTGTCCTCCAAAATTTGTAGTTCCTCAGTCCAGTATGGTTTGTAATTTTTCCTCGCTCCTCTTGGAATAGACTCAGTGGCCGCCTGTATTATTGCTCTGTTTAGACTTTCCACCATTTGCTTCAAGTTGCCATATCGTGTATTTATGTTTTCACAATATTTGTCTGTTAGTATGGAAAATCTGTCCCAATCTGCTCGTTTGTAATTCCAGCGGGGCAAAGGCTTTTGCTCCTGTGGAACATACTCCATATTTATTACAAGCTTGATTGGTCCTGTGGTCACTACCTGCTAATTGGTCAAGCACATGGCGATCGATTTTGTGGAGGATGTCTCCTGTGCAGAAAGCTAAGTCTGGAGTAGAAGTGGTAATCCATCTTCTGGAGTAGAAGCTCGGTGTGTCATCCGCTTTGTTGAGTAGATGGAGATTTGAGTCTATTTCCCAGTCCTCCACTTCATCTCCTCTTTTGTCAGTATCTGGGTATCCCCATCTTTCTGAGCGGCTATTAAAGTCTCCGACAACAATGCAATTTGTGTCAGTTATTTTCATGTTTGAGAGTGTAAGATCCTTATCTGCTGGGCTATACAGATTGTAGATTCTTATTTTCACGTCCTTTATCATTATATCAACACCTATAATTTCCGTTTGGTTGTCAGAGATCACAGATACTTCGCTGCAAGGTATTGTATTTCGTGTAAGTATTACAACTCCTCCTTTGTGTCCTTCAAGGTCGAAACGTGTGGCCTGATATCCCTCGACTGAAAATGTGCGATTGGCGTTGAGGTGTGTCTCTTGAATGCATGCCACATCTATTCTATCTTTATGAAGACGCTGTGTTAGGGAGGCTTTCTTGTTATAAACTCCTTCGGCATTCCATTGTAGTATGTTGAGAGTCCGGGGTGTTTGGTCAATAGCTCTTAACCTACTCCTCTGTGCCTTGACTCCACAGCACAGGGGAAGGTGACCACCAGTAGTCATGGGTGGACCCCCTCGAGGCAGGGGGCCCGGCACTATCACCGCCTGATGGGACTTCACGGGATTAGCACCATAACGATTAATTTTCATCTGTGGCATCATGAAATGATAAAGTTACGTTGCACTTCTTTGTCAAGCCTGTGGCTCAGTACATCCGATTTCGACAAGCATTTGTTCGGGATTGACCTAGGTTTGACTACATTATTAATTTTTGTGAAAATATTATCGTGTCATCGGTATGTAGTGGTTAGTATCTACTCCTGATACGCGGAAGACTGGCATTCGTCTCCCAGCCAGAGATTTTTTTATAAAATCTATATATATAAAACACAATGTATGTCTGTGGGTGGGGATGTATTTGATGCGTTCGATAACGGTCCATCAGATTGAGATGACATTTTCTACATGTTTTCTTTTCATTCCCGTGCAACCAACTGTAATAGTTTCTTAGTGTACAATCATCTATTTACTTACTAAAATTTAATTTTGTAATTACATGACTCAACAAAAGAAAAAATAAAACAAGGGACATAACTTTTAGTAGCATTGCTATATCTTAAGTTACGTCCCCTGGCTATAGATATAGATAGATAGATAGATAGATAGATAGATAGATAGATAGATAGATAGATAGATAGATAGATAGATAGATAGATAGATAGATAGATAGATAATAGATACATGGATAGATACATAGATACACAGACAGACAAACAGACAGACAGACAGACAGACCCCCGCCAGGGACTGGGCGAAGCCAGGCCGGGTCAGACAGACAGACAGACAGACAGTCGGGAACGGGAACTTATATGACTAGTTATATGAATTATATGAGATGCTCTCCATCAGGGGCTGGGTGAAGCCGGGCCGGGTCATACAGACAGACAGACAGACAGACAGACAGACAGACAGTCGGGAACGGGATCTTATATGACTACTTATATGAATTAAATGAGATGCTCCCCACCAGGAGCTGGGCGAAGCCGGGCCGGGTCAGACAGACAGACAGACAGACAGATCCCCGCCAGGGCCTGGGTGAAGCAGGGCCGGGTCAGCTAGTGTTTAATAAAAATAATATTAACATTAGGAAGTAAAATATAGAACTGAGAACCTCGAAGCTTGTGAATAAAGTGTGATCTATGGATCTGTGGAAGCTGCTGGGCGGCGCATTTCCCCAGGCAACGCTGGAGTGATCGAGTGTCGGAATCGATGGATCCAATAGATGTCTTTGTTTAACGTGAATTTTATTTGCCAAATAAAATATCACTGTACGTAGTGTGTCCTTGTCGACAAATATCGTCTTTGTGAGGCTTGAAGGAAAAGAACTTGGAAGAACTTCGGGAGGTCGTCGCTGGAGCTATTGAGTTCGTTCTCAGTGAACACTGTTGGCAGACGGCAGAAATATGTCTTCTCGCCTGTTAAACCTTGTTGTAACCATGTCGCTGGCACCCAGACCACCAGACAAATATCGTCTTAACCCTTTACAGGGCAGACACTTGTCTGTTTTGTAGCCCTGAACGGGCAAGATTTTTTCAGGTTCTGTAAAAATTTCGGGTCGCGTTAGTAAAAACATCACAAATAAGGTGTTAGTCAACCATTTTAGTTAAATAAACAACACAATGAAGGGAAAAGCATGCAGAATATGTTACTCACGTGATTGTTGCCGGTAATCCATATATGAACACAAATATTTACGAAATACGGCATGTTGTTTGTGATTTTCTGTCATCTATATGGCAATTTACAAACACATTTTCAGAATCATAATCACTTTCTTTAAAGTCCGACTCACGACTGCTAATGCAAAGTAAAGCTTTGCACTGATATCTACCTCCGATTAATAATCAACTTCGTGCCCTTTAATGTCATTGAAATTGAACAGAGCGAAATCTCGGCTATCACTTGAAGAATCGCCGAAATCCACTTTGAAAAACAGCGTAAAACTCCCAAAAACTATCAAAACAAGTCCGTAAAAGTCTGTTCAAAGTCATTGTAGCGCGTTTACAAATGGCGGCCACGTTGTCAAGCTATCGGCGAAAGTGACAGTAGCGGACGGAAGTGTCGGAAAACCGAGAGATCGCGTTTTTACAATGCATAATAGTATCGGCCGGAATCGGACGCTACGCTCGTATTTAGAGATCGGCCGGTAACGGACGCTATGCCTTGTAAAGGGTTAATGAGGTTTGAAGAAAAAGAACTTGCAAACAAAAGACAGACAAGAAGAGAGAATAATAGAGTCTTCTGAAGCCAATCGACGGCGGAAGTTTGAGAATATTGTACGGAATTATTACCAAACGTTTGGTAATAAAGTTTCCCTAATAAATAACGGCAACCAAATTATGTATTGTATGTACGTATTTCCACATATAACTGTCAAATATTATTGGTACGTATTTCGATTTTCTCAGTTCTATATATTAGTTCGTAGTGATTAATATTTTTAATTGTATCAACTAATGAGGCCCTGTAAGGGATGCTTTTTACATCGGAGTGACTATACACAAAATTTTGTGAGTAGTACGAGCCGCTATACACAAAAATTTGTGGCTGGTCACAGTGATTATTCGGCTGGTCACGTGATGTCTACTTCCTTTTGACTACATAATTAATGTTTGTGGAACTATCATTGTGTTCTCGGTAGTGTAGTGGTTAGTATCTCCGCCTGTCACGCGGGAGACTGGGGTTCGACTCCCCGCTAGCAATTTTTTTTTAATTTTTAAAATTTTTAATCAGTCAATCAGGTGCCGTCTCCACAATGAAGGTTGGCTGCAATGGATCTCCAACACTGTCTGTCTTTCGCCTTGGCTGTACATTCTGTCAGGCTGATGTTCATCCATCTCTTGATGTTATCTTCCCACTTGTATCGTTGTCTACCTCTTGCTCGCTTGCCCTCAACCTTGCCCTCCAGTATGGTTTTTATAAGAGTATCATGTCTTTTAACAATAACATGGCCGAAATATTTCCTTGCCTCCTCTTTATTTCTTCCGTCAACTCTCTCTCTCTCTCTCTCTCTCTCTCTCTCTCTCTCTCTCTCTCTCTCTCTCTCTCTCTCTCTCTCTCTCTCTCTCTCTCTCTCTCTTCATTCCCAGTTTTTCAAGAACCTCTGCATTTGATTGTTTTGTTTCCATGAAATACAACATATTCGTCTGTATATTCACATCTCCAGGACTTCTAAGCTTCTTCCAGGGCTTCTTTTTTTTCTAGTTGCTTGTATTAGTGAGACGGTTTGGGAAATGGCCTTCACAAACCGCCTAAGTTTACCGGAGGACATTGACTGGAATAATTTTGAAACAGAAAGTTCACCGACTAGTATAAGTTCAAAAATAAGTGAGTGGCCGGGCACTGACTGGGTACCGCCAGTTTACCTTTCGTTGTTAGTGAAATAAGAAATTCAGGAAACATGAAGCCAAACTTAGCATAGGCTTTGTCGGGAACTGTCGGAATGGGCAAGAAATACAAAGGATGCGGCGAATATATGGGGACGGACACTGCCCTATGACCCAAAACAGGCAACGGCGGGAAGATAAGGTCTTCAACCTCAAGCTGCAACCTAGTGGGGTCAAAGGATCTAGAATAAAGCGGATTAAGGTGAATTGATTAAGCGGTATAGCTAAAAGCTGATTGGGTAGCCCTTCACGACAAGGGGAGCGACGTCACGTAATGCCAGAAGGAATAGCCAAATTAAGCGGCATATATATACGCAGCAAAGGAGGCAGTTGAAAGATAAGCAGGTTTGAGACGGCGGCCGAGTGCAGATACTCAAGAGCCGTTGAGACCAAGAAGGCTGAGGAACTCTGGTCGAGCAGATATACCTAAGGACCAGGGGAAACACGGACTTAAGTGTTGGAAAAAGTGCCGCCCAAAATAATATATTGATTGCTACGAAGGACCCACGTCTAACTAGCTAAAGGAACCGCTCTTTGGTCGTAATGGATGGCTAAAAGTCGCACACGACGTACATTAGCCAGAGAGGAGAAGAGGTAGTCGGAACCACACAGGAGATTTAAAGTCAGATAGGACGGAAAGGTCAAGTGGGATCCACGACAAGCGATTGATTGGACAGAGACAAATGAAACCCACTGGACAGGACTTTTACGTAAGTTGGTTAAGTTTAATTAGAAACCTGTTAGTCTGTAGTCAGGCGCGGGTAATGGTACTTAGGTTCAGAAAGCAATGGCAAACTACCGTGGATAAATATACCGAGGAACCATGAGCAGTCAGTAAAAGCTAGGTTTGACTGTGACGTCCTGTAACGGACCCGTAACTAGCTAGCTAACTATAATACCAGTCTAAACCAGGCAGCATTGGCAAACTACAATTGGCCGATAGCGGGGTTGACTGCGACGTTCTATAAGGAGGTAAAGAACATGTAACTAATCAACCAAAATTCGCAGTGGCTAATTATGAAATAGGAATATGAGCGCCGAAACCATACTAGTGGTAATTAGGTGCGAACGTTATTAGTGGGCTCAAAAGTCCCCAGATTTATTTCTTATAGAAATGTAAACACGACAGGGCAGGTGTAGTGCGGGTACGAGACGCGACCACTAGGTCAAACCAAACAATGAGGCCAGGTGACTACAGCGGATGAATGGACAGCACTTGGAGCAAGCCTGCAGATGAAGGAATGTGCTTGTATTGTTGTTGGCCAGGTAGAGTTGAATCGGGGTCAGACTGCGGCGGAGAAAATAGAGCATACAACTGGTTAGCAGTACAACCTAAAAGTCGCGGGTTCGGACCTTCATGGAGAATCGAGAATAAAAGGCTTAAATGGCTTTAATACTATAAGGCGAGATAGGGGAATAGACAGCGGTGATTAGATACAACCAGGCGCAGGACTCTTACGTTGTCGCTTGATCGATTGCCTGGGTAAAAAATTAGTGGGCGGTAATTTCACGGTGGTAGTTTGGGTGTGTGCATTCTTATTAGATTCATATACTTTCTTGTCAGATTTGCGTACTCTCTTATTATATTCCCCTGATTGATATGTGACTAGTTATTGGTTTAATTGCAATTCCTTAGCTCTTATATTCATTTGATGGTATTCTCTTGATGCCAGTTATCTGACAGCCTTTTTTTTTACCATAGTAATTTGAATTGTTTTGCACGATACTTTGTAATTTCTTTTGCGAAGCACGATACTTTGTAATTTCTTTTGAGAAGCCAATAAACTTGATTCAGTGTTAGCTTATTCTTTTGAGTGCCTGTACTATTGTTGGTTAGGGTAGTGTTGTATTAGTGACCTGCATACATGTATACTTGTGAGGTTGGTAGATAAAACCAAGGGTAATCACACATCAGCGGTTATCTCTACGACCGGAAGACGGACAATCTTTATCTATTTATTCTGTACCCCTCTCTTCCTTCCCCTCTCTGACCTTTTATTCTCCTCCTCTCTCATCTCTCATCTTCGTGCTATCACATTAGGAACTAAAATATAGAACTGAGAAACTTGAAGCATCTGAATAAAATTTTCTCTATGGATCTGTGGTAGCTGCCGGGGGGCGCATCCCCCAGGCAACGACGGAGTGATCGAGTCTTGGATGAATCCAATAGATGTCTTTGTTTAACGTGAATTTTATTTGCCAAATAAAATATCACTGTACGTAGAGTGTGTCCTTGTCGACAAATATTGTCTTTGTGAGGTTTGAAGAAAAAGAACTTGCAAAAAAAAAAAAAAAAAGACAGACGAGAAAAGAGATTCTTCAAATTTTTGTGAATAGCGGCTCGTACTATTCACAAAATTTTGCGCCGAATAATCAGCCATAAATTTTTGGGCACTCTTCCGACAGACGGGTCTAAATAGTTCTGCAGTGAATAAGTGATTAGGGTTAGGGTTAGTGTTAGTTATATAAAATTATTCACTGCAGAACTATTTAGACCCGTCTGTCGGAAGAGTGCCAATTTTTGTGTAAAGCGGCTCGGACTATACACAAACTTTTGTGTATAGCTTCTCCCATAAATAATTTTGGGACCTTTAGGCGTTAATTCCGTTATCCGTTATTCGATTCGGAAGAGTGCTGTCACTCAGTGCCGAACTCCTCTCTTGAATTATGTAAACTGAAACTGTAAATTTCATTTATTGATATTCTCCACATCAACACGAAGCTGCTTGTGTGTACACCTAATCTGTAATCAATATAATGTACATACCTGTTAGTGCCTGAAGTTTAACGTTTCACCCGTGTTAGTCCTGTTGATGATGTATTCAACTCCCAGGTCGACAGCAGAAACCAGCAGTCAGCGCAGGCGACAGGTGTGTGCCAGGTACGTGTCTACGGTGGTGATCAAAACTATTGAATTGCGTTGACCTGCCGGTAGTAGGCTGTAAACAAATACAGCGAGTCGATCGACAACAAATCAAATGTATGATAAACTGACAGGATGGACGTTGTGGCTAGAAAGACTTCGTCAGTTCACACATACAAAACGACACTTATACTACTAAATGAGATCACTGTGTCGCCGGAATCCCAGGACACACACATTACACTTTTCCCTGGTGTATTGGATAAAAGGAAAGATTTGTGGAAAGAGAGATGAAGGAAGACAGAGAGAAAATTCTTTTCAGTCTTGTGTCAAGGCACGGAAAAGAGACTGTATACGAATTTATGCATGCCATAGGAGATCACAAGATGTGAAGACGCATGATCGCCAACGCCAGTCGACAAGGCACTTGATGGTGAATGTGTTCAGATCAGAAATCAAACTGAATCCTAGAAATGCATTCATCATGTGCCATGCCGATAACCGTGGGCGGTCATGTTGTGCCATCTCACTTGATCACCAGAGTCGTGGATCAGCTCCGTGTTCCTGTCTCGACCATGCCATGTGGCCAAGCCACCCAGATATTTACTTCTCTGTCTTCCTCTTGGTCTGTTCCCTTCGATCTTGCCAGTTGTCACCAAGTTCTCCAATTTATTTCTTCTCATAACATGTCCAAAAACTGTTGACTGTCTACGTCTAATTTCTCTAATCAATTTACGATCTTCATTTGTTTCTTGTAGTACTTTGTCATTGGTTTTTCTGTCTGCCCATGGCATTCTTCGCATTCTCCTCAGAAACCACAATTCTACAGCCATCAGATGTTTTTCGGCTTGACTGCTCATTGTCCAAGTTTCACTTCCATACAAAAGCACAGGCTCTATGTAGCACTTCAACACTCTTTTTCTCGTTTCATTTGACATCTTTTTATTGGTCACTATGTTTTTCATCTTGCCAAAGGCTACTTTCGCCATGGCGATTCTTGTTCTAATCTCTTCAAGGCATCTCCCATCAGATGTTATGACTGTTCCGAGATAATTGTACCGATTCACTTGTTGAAGAATATTCCCATTTACTTGTATATTACATTGTGGTACTTCTTTCTTCCTAGTGACGACCATATTATGTGTCTGTTTACAATTTAATTCTAACCCCAGTTGTTCACTGTGTGCAACAACCGAATCTACTAATTGTTGAAGATCCTGCTCATTGTCTGCAGTCAATACTGTATCATCTGCATATGTAATGGTATTGATGTTTCGTCCTCCAATGATGATTCCATTTATATCTTCTACATTTCTGAAAATATTTTCACTGTATAGGAAAAAAAGATATGGAGACATTACCATCCCTGTCTCACGCCTCTATTAATAGGCTGATATTGTCCCACTTCATTATCAATCCTTATGGCAGCTTGTTGTTTCCAATATATGTTTTTTTTTTAGAAGTCTAATGTTTTCCCTATCAGTTTGTAGATCTGCAAACATATCCACCATGTTGACATGTCTTACTCTATCTTAAAGCTGTGTGTGATAGACATTTGATACGAATTATGTCCGCATTCCATAGTTGTAGGTTCATGTGTATGATAGACATGACTAATGAAGACACTTTTTTTTTTGGAGTGTCTAGTTGGTCATGCGTCGAAGTACACTTGTTCCTGCAGCGAGGCGCTGCCGCCATTTGGAGGTGACAAGTTCGAATCCCGGTCGGTAACTATAGCTTTAAGATTTTATGCTATCTAGTGCGTCCTCTAGTCTCTATTTCCTTCTTCTCCTTCTGTGAACGCCAAACAATCTATGTTTGTTTATGTAACTGTCTCAGCGGCCTCAACGGGTTCCTCAATTGATTTCTGTGTTATACGTGAAAGCATTAGAACCGACCAATCATTTCTCTTCTTTAAATGTTTGTTAAATGCTGGAGAAGTTAATTGCCAGAAAAATATCAAGCCAGCTAGAGAGGCAAGGTGTTTTCCCACCTACCCTGAGTGGGTACCGTCCAGAAAGAGAAACCTGGACCAATGCAGCAGTTTTTGCCCATGTCGTCTATGAAGGTTTCCACTCAGGCATTGAAATCTTTGCTGCAGCGATTGATCTTAAGGAGGCGTACAACAGAGTACCATTGGATTTTTTTAATGCTTCAGCTTCTTGAACTCAATATAAGTCCATTCCTCCTTAGTTGGATCGCTGCAGCCCTCTTCCAAAAGAAAGTAGTTTCTAGATGTGGCAGTTGGACTTCGGAACCAACAACAATATATCCTGGCCTACCACAGGGATCACCATTATCGCCGGTAGCCTACTGTTCAACGCCTACACTGTGAGAATCACCAACGAGCAGATCACTGGACCGGGAAGGACACTGTCATATGCCGGCGATGATTTAGTGTATCGTCAGGGGAAGGATAAGAATCAGGTTGCTGTGGAACTACAAACCGAACTCAGTCGCATAAGTACTTGGTGTGTTGAAAGTGGGGCAGTTGTCAACCCAACAAAGGCAACAGTGACATGGTTCTCGTTGAATAATCATATTGCCAACACTCCAACACCAACTGTTAATCTGTGTTCAGAGACGGTGGAAAGAACGCAGGTAATGAATTACCTGGGGATACGTTTTGATCGAAGCCTTGCTTATAATGAGCACATAGACCAGGTGATAACAAAGGCCAAGCGGAGTTTGGCTGCGATGCGGGTGATGGCGGCAGCAAACTGTGAGCAGCACCATCTATGTCTTCTATGTGAGGGGCTGGTCATGTCTGTTTTTGATTATGCAATGGCAATCCTGACTCTCAGCCGTAAGCAGATAGAAAGGATGGAAAGGATACAAAACGAAGCTATGCGCATTATTCTTGAATGTACAAGAGATACAGCATGCAGGGAGATGCACTACCTTCTTGATTTTTCAACCATTGAAGACAGAATACAAATTTGCAGAGCACGCGCTTATCTCAGAGTTAACGCAAACACACAACATCCACTGCATAGTGAAATTATGAAGGTAAAGGGCAGCAGGTTAAAAAGAGGACGGTCGTGGTTGGGTCAAGCCGAAGACATTCTTCAACAGGTGTGTTCACTTGAGGACTTAGAACCTGGCGAGAAGTGCCAACAGATTTCTGTATGTCCTTTTCAGTTTGCATCCAACTAGACAGAAAATTCAGACAAGAAAATCCGGCTGCTGTGGAGGCGGAAGTACAAGCGTTGATTTTCGAGAATTCGCTAGATGGTGATGCTGCCATTTACACAGATGGGTCAGTCGTCCGACATGTGAGAAGCTCATGGGCCTTTACGGCTCAGGCCGGAGGGAGAATTGTGAAGGAGGACTCTGGTGCTTTTGCTGAGACCACAAGTAGCCTGACTATGGAAGTCAAGGCAGTAAGTAAAGCAATAACATAGCTCGAGACACAGACATTCACTAGGGCATGTTTCCTTAGCGACTCAACGAGCATGCTCAAGAGGATAGTGGAGGGGTGGATCCGAAGAGAATGGTTGCTGTCTCTGGAGCGGTCTCGGCTGGCAAAGATTAGTTTCATATTCGTGCCAGGGCAT
Organism: Cepaea nemoralis; assembly: GCA_014155875.1. Taxonomy (NCBI): domain Eukaryota; kingdom Metazoa; phylum Mollusca; class Gastropoda; order Stylommatophora; family Helicidae; genus Cepaea; species Cepaea nemoralis. The sequence goes on from JACEFZ010016569.1 coordinate 425,788, forward strand.
GCGGGAGTACAAGGACATAAGCGGGCTGACAAGCTACTGTGGAGGACGCGCCATGGACCAGGCTGATATTCTGAATGCTCTACGAGAAGTGAGACTTTTGCGAGAACCAAGTGATGACTGTGAATCTACAACCATGGCCAGACTGCGAGAAAAGCAAATTAAAAGAGGGGTGGCCAAACAAGAACACTACGCAGGAAGCCAAAGAAGATTGATAAACCAACACAGAACTGGTGTCTTTAGCCGCTACACGCTGCGGGATTTGCTGAGGAGGGGATGCGAGCACTTATGGACTGAATGGTTAATGAATGATGTGGAATGAGGATGATCTGTCGACTAACTAACTAAATGTTAAATGGCTGCTGAGGATGGGGACGGAGCGCTTATGGGAATGTCCCGAATGCTGTGATGTCGGTTCCTAAATCAATCAATCAATGTTTGTTAATACTCGACACAGCATTACGGGTCCAATGTGTTTGCTGGTTTAATATAAATTATGAGACCCATGGTGCTTATATTTCTATGGTTTGATACGAATTCTGTCCGCATTCCATAGTTGTAGGTTCATGTGTATGATAGACATGACTAATGAAGACACTCATCTTTTTGGAGTGTCTAGTTGGTCATGCGTCGAAGTATACTTGTTCCTGCAGCGAGGCGCTGCCGCCATTTGGAGGTGACAGGTTCGAATCCCTGTCGGTAACTACAGCTTTCAGATTTTATGTTGTCTAATGCTTCCTCTAGTCTCTACTTTCTTCTTCTCCTTCTGTGAGCGCCAAACAATACTATGTGTGTTTATTTATTGTAACGCAGTAACAATACTTTAGCCCACGGCAGATACGGGAAGTACCTTAAGACAATTAATCATCCCTTGGCATTTAATCACTTAAATTTGCCCGAAGCCATGTGTGGTTTATGCCACAGTCTGCTCCTTTGGAGTTTTTTTTTTTAAAAATCGATGTTATGTATGCGCCCCCCCCCCCCCCCCCCAATCTGTGCTGTAGTAAGATGTAATCAATTTAGTTCCTGTAGTTAGTAGCGGCCGTCTCCCTGGCGTAAGAGTTAACGTCTTTCTCCGTAATCCCGTATATTCTCGTGAGTAACGCAGCTGCGCGAGATTCGGTTACTAAGCCTAATCTTGCCTAGTACATCAACAGCAGCTGAAAAATGCTGGTGTTGACTGCAACATCCTGTAAGGGGTATGCAATATATTTTTTAAATGTTAGTGGCGGACTGTCTAAAACATTTTGGTTGCCAGGAGGCAAAACTACTAAACGAACATTAACATTTTAAACATAGTCTAATGTTTCAGGGGTGCCCACTTCATCAGGGCTCCACGTGCACATTTGGCATCGGGCCAGCCGACACTTTGGCCAGTTCACCACTGTCTGTAATTAACACGGTGTGAAGTCCAAGTGTAAAGCCTTCTTGGAGACTGTTTATTGGATGTTTGTGATTGAAATGTTTTCTACCCAAAAGTAAATTAATTTCTTTCCTCAAGCACTTCTATGTTCTGTACCAAATGGGGTTCTTACCTGTTTTTCTTCTTCAGTTCTTTTAACTCCAATTTTCGCACTGAAATACCCCATGATTATCACAGTGTCTCTTTTTTCACCTTCTCTAATTTCGCCGCCAGTCTCCCTGTTCGAGGGATATATCTATATTTATAAAACAGAGTGTATGTGTGTGGGTGGCTGGCTATGTATTGGATGCGTTCGATAACGGTACATCTGATTGAGATGAAATTTTCTACACGTCTTCCTTTCATTCCTGTACAACCGACTGTAATAGTTTCTTAGTGTAAAATCGGCTACTTACTTAATAACATTAAATTTTTCATTATATAATTTCTATATAGCAGGGGGACTTCACTCTAGAAAAGTTATTTCAAGGGGCATAACTTTTAATAACATTTCTATATACTTTATAGTCATATTGTTGGACTTACATGCACTATTGTTAAACTATTTCTCTATAGTTATTTACAGGCATATGAGTTATAATAAATAATGATATAAACTTTAAGGCATTTTCAAAGTTTTCATAAAATAATGCATAATGCATAACATTGTAACCCATCTTTTTCTGCTTAAAGAAGTTATCAACTGTCATGTGGGTGATTAAAAACAGTTTTCATTAAAAATAATGGATGGTGTGTGGAAGGACATTCTTTTAAGTTACTGTGCGCCAGGAGCTGGGCGAAACAACGCCGGGTCAGATAGACAGACAGACAGATAGTCGGGAACGGGAGCTTATTTGACTACTTATATGAATTAAATGACATGCTCCCCACCAGGGACTGGGTGAAGCCAGGCCGGGTCAGACAGACAGATATACAGACAGACAGATAGTCGGGAACGGGAGCTTATGTGACTACGCATATGAATTAAATGAGATGCTCCCCACCAGGGACTGGGTGAAGCCGGGCCGGATCAGATAGACAGACAGATAGACAGTAGGGAACGGGAGAGCTTATATGACTACGTATATGAATTAAATGAGATGCTCCCCACCAGGGACTGGGTGTAGCCGGGCCGGGTCAGACAGACAGACAGACAGACAGATAGTCGGGAACGGGAGAGCTTATGACTACTTATATGAATTAAATGAGATGCTCCCCACCAGGGACTGGGTGAAGCCGGGCCGGGTCAGCCAGACAGACAAACAAGCAGACAGACAGATAGATAGATAGATAGATACCCGCCAGGACCTGGGCGAAGCCGGGCCGGGTCAGCTAGTGTGTATATATATATATATATATATATATATATATATATATATATATATATATATATATATATATATATATATATATATATATCCTTACAATAATTTTGAACATCATCACCTGTTTGAATGTCCAGCTCTTGTAGATGTCGGGGAGATGTGAATACAGCAATATCAGATACAAGAAGTGTTCTATATGGAACAACACACCAGCTCAAGAACACTTGTATCATTATTGGCACAACACACCAGCTGATGAACACTTGTATCACTACATGGAACAACACATCAGCTGATGAACACTTGTATGTATCACTACATGGAACAACACATCAGCTGATGAACACTTGTATGTATCACTACATGGCACTAAGCCAAAGGGCAGAATCTTAGATCGATAGCAACAGCAACATAGTTCTAAGATGGCTACTTAGTCAACACAGCATCCTAACACGTTCAATATTCTTTAAAACCATGTATTGATAACTCTAGTAGTGGCCTCGGTAAACAATGCATGAAAGGATCTCATCACTACAAGTGCTCAATCAATTACCATGTTAACTACGCCAAACTGTTATCAAGGAATGGCTGTTGTATAATGAATGCCACTTTGACAGTATTAGAAAAATATGTTGTTTTTTTAAAATTTGTTATCTAAAACTCTGTGATAGTTCTATTTCAATAATGGCTATGCTGGCCTATACTTTCACAACAAGCAGTGAAAGCTTCCACATTCGGGTGAAGTGAGTTAGTGATTTCCTTATTTTGTGTGATATGTTCAGTTTCATGTAGGATTCTTAGAGCCTGAAGAGAGTAGAAATTCTCTCGACATGTTACATTTCATTTGTTCATTGTGACTGTATGATCCCATGCAGCTCTGCCATGTCCTTCCTACATTGTTAATTTCCATTTCTACTTCTCTTCTCCATGAGTATTTAGGTCTTCCTCTGTTTCTTGTGTCTTGTGGGTTCCAGACTGTCTAGTTATACTATTCTCGGGTTTTATCAATGTATGTTTGCTGCCAGCGTCTTATCTTCACCTCTGGGTTCAGACAATTAGTAAACAAGTACAAAAGTCCCATGAGGTCTCAGAGATATACTTTTACAGAAGAATGCTGAGAACACCCTGGATATCTAAAATCAGAATCTAAATGTTTGGAAAGATGTTAAGATAAAAAGACAACTTATCACAAACATAAGATAGAAACAATAAGCATGGGAGATCGTGCTTCGCCAACTCACAAGATCGCCAGTCTGAAAGCATTTGTGTGTTCTTGTTCCGAATGTCATGTGCCCAAGTTATCTCAGCATTTCTTTCACTTGCTATATTGACATCAAGTCTGCCAGTTGTCACTAAGTTTTCAAGCGTATTTTTTCTCATAACATAGCAACAAAAATCTTGACTCTCTACATACAATTTCCATAATCAATTTGCGGTTTTCATCTGCTATTTGGAAGACTGCCTTGATTTTCTCTCCATCTTGGTATTTACTGCATTTCTCTCAAAAATCAAATTTCTGCAGCTGTCAGATGTTTCTCAGCTTGTGTGTGTATATGTATGTATTGGGGGTACATTGCTACACTCATATGTTTAAACAATTTGGCATTCAAAGGGTGATGTGATCAGCACCGAACCACTGCCTCTAACTCTCCAGATTCTAGCATCAATTGTAAGGTTGGGTCCACCTCACAGCCATGTGGTCACACAACCCAGCTTCAGTCACCTTCACTCTGGAACATGCAGGAAATGAATGAGCTGATAAACTGACCCTGCACCCCCTGCAGATGGATCACACCAATATTTTTAATTCCCTTAGCGAGACGTGCAGAGTGGAGGAATTTGATGCCAGTGAATCCACATCATTGTCTAGAATGAGGGACTTGGGAGTAAGAATTGGCACAGCCAGACACGAGAGGCATATCTGGAGAATGAGGGGGTCTTGTCAACTAATACAGAACTGGCACCATTAGTCACTGGACGATGTTTATACTGGGAGGATCTGAGCACCTATGGACATGTCCGGAGTGCAAGGATGGTAACCCAACAGATAACTAACTAATCTCAGCCTCAAGGGGAGATTTAAACTTATGCCCAACACAAAGAAGGTAAGTGTGCTAGCCACTGTAGTACAACTTATACATTTATGAGTCATCTAGCTTGACTAGGTCCATAAAGAACTATACTACAGTTAGTACCCAGCAGTAGCAGTTACATTTACTAACAAATTAATAACAAAATCAATGTCACATTATTTATTGGAGACATCATTACTGCACTGGTCCAGGTTATCATCATTATGTGCCATGCCAATAAGTGTGGGTGGTCATGTTTCACCATTTCACATGATCACCAGGCGTTGATCAGCTCTAAATGTTGCAGATCCTGTTCGTTGTCTGCAGTCAATACTATATAATCTGCATATCTAATATTATTTATGTATTATTATGATTGAAATTGATTGAAATAATGTATGAAAGAGTGATAGAAGGGCAGAATGTTAGACAGGCTTGCGTGCCCAATTCTTAACCCTTTGAAAATAAAGTTCATTCGTTCGATGTTATGTCCTCCTACAGTGATTCCTTCTCATGTCTTCTAAATTTCGAATAATCTGTTCACTATACAGAGAAATACTATCTAGAGACAATCCACATCCCTGTGACACACCTCTCTTAACAGACTGATACTGACCAAGTGTTACCAGGACTCATATAGCAAGCAAAGTTAAGCAATATGGCAACCTGTCATTATGTCATAAGAGGCTTCCGAGGAGGGTTAGTGTGAGACTAGCTATCTTATTCTATAGAAAACGTTAGCTGCAAAATTCAATCAACCAGGAACAAATCTAGAAAGAGCCTGGTGAGTTGGTCAAGTACCAATGCTACAATGGGAGATGAAAGGCAGCAGCAGCAGAAGAAGAATTATTGCAATGGCAGATACAAGCAACACAAATTTATTTTTCTAAAACATTCAATCAATGAATACCACTAGTTATTACAACTATTGATATGAAATACAACACAGACAGTGTGAATATCTGCTCTTTATTCTTCTCTGACTTATCTTTGTTACACACTTCAATCACTCCTGCATGTAGACAACTTACACCTTGTGTTACATAAACCAGCTTTGCATAAATAACAAGAACATGCAAATACAAGCAGAAATCTCAATTTGCATATTACCATATAAAAAAGCAAGCATGGGTCTCCCAATTTCATACACATCCAAGCATTATCTCCATCTTACACAACACATACACATATTAGCAAACTTTCAGAACCATATACAAACATGCATACAAGCAAACAGTACCATTTACATGCAAGCAGATAAACACACACAAATACTCCTACACGTTTACAATATACAATCCTCCAAGCTGTATGTATACATGTATAAATGCATTATACAACACGTCAACATCCAACATTCATACAATCCAAGTCCGATGTCTGCTGTGTTCACATGAATACATCAGCTAAAATCTGAACCAAGGAGGTACACTGGCTCTCTCCCAATTCTTCTGTTCTTCAATTTTATTAGCTCTCTGAATTGTTTTTGCTTCTTCGACCTCCTTGTCTACTTGTCCCGGTTTCTCCTTGAAGATCTCAGGAAATGTGAACTCTTGCCCTTCTGCCTGTGAAAATAAACCATCAAAGGATGAGATTAGTTGCACAGTACCTTCCTCCCATCTTCCACAACAAATCACAAGATTTTAACAATGAAGACACAAACAATGGATTGCACAATTTACAGCCTGACATGTTTTGCTGCATCTCATCAGGTACACTGCAGAATTCACACAACATAAATTAAAGCAATAGAATAAATCCTTCAAGCTAAAATATATAACATATATATCCACAGTAATTTGAATTGCCTACCATGGTAATTTTAAACTGACCATCATGTCTTTTTGTTTGCACAAAGTTGGCTTTTCTATTTGAAAAGAAGTGGAACATTATATGCAACTATAAGGAAGAGACAAACAGTATTCTTTGGTCATTCATGACATGATGCAAGAGAAAAACGTGGCAACAGGAACGATCAGTGCTAGAAGAGGTAGAGAAAGGCCATGAGAAATGTTGCTGGGAGGTCAAAGACACTGGTATGGAGAAATGTTGCTGGGAGGTCAAAGACACTGACATGGAGAAATGTTGCTGGGAGGTCAAAGACACTGATATGGAGAAATGTTGCTGGGAGGTCAAAGACACTGGTATGGAGAAATGTTGCTGGGAGGTCAAAGACACTGACATGGAGAAATGTTGCTGGGAGGTCAATGACACTGGTATAGAGAAATGTTGCTGGGAGGTCAAAGACACTGGTATAGAGAAATGTTGCTGGGAGGTCAAAGACACTGACACGGAGAAATATTGCTGGGAGGTCAAAGACACTGGTATAGAGAAATGTTGCTGGGAGGTCAAAGACACTGACACGGAGAAATGTTGCTGGGAGGTCAAAGACACTGGTATAGAGAAATGTTGCTGGGAGGTCAAAGACACTGACACGGAGAAATATTGCTGGGAGGTCAAAGACACTGGTATAGAGAAATGTTACTGGGAGGTCAAAGACACTGATATGGAGAAATGTTGCTGGGAGGTCAAAGACACTGACATGGAGAAATGCTGCTGGGAGGTCAAAGACACTGACATGGAGAAATGTTGCTGGGAGGTCAAAGACACTGACAAGGAGAAATGTTGCTGGGAGGTCAAAGACACTGGTATAGAGAAATGTTGCTGGGAGGTCAAAGACACTGACATGGAGAAATGTTGCTGAGAGGTCAAAGACACTGACATGGAGAAATGTTGCTGGGAGGTCAAAGACACTGACATGGAGAAATGTTGCTGGGAGGTCAAAGACACTGACATGGAGAAATGTTGCTGGGAGGTCAAATACACTGACATGGAGAAATGTTGCTGGGAGGTCAAAGACACTGACATGGAGAAATGTTGCTGGGAGGTCAAAGACACTGACATGGAGAAATATCAACAGAACTGATCCAGACCATCAGAAGACTGTGGGGAGATACAAATGTCTGTGCCATTTGGCAAGCACATGATGATAATAAGTACCATGCCATGAATAGCGATACTTCACATTTTTGTAAAAATTTTAATATACATGCCAATCATTAACAACTTTAGTTTGATAAACAAAATGCATCGGTATAATGGTTAGGACATTATGCTTCTCAATACCATGAGCATGGTTAGATGAGGTTCCTATATCAGCTCTCATCGCTCACTATGAGAGAAGACGGACCACCTATCCCTCCGTGCACCCAGGCCTACAAAATGTGCAGGTCCTACCACTTCACATAGCCACAGCAGGTCCTACCACTTCACATAGCCACAGCTGGGTCCTGCTCAGGGAATGTTGTTGTTGTTGTTTTAAGTTACATAAGCCACAGGGGAAAAAAAAAACTAGTTATGGCTGGATTTAGACCAGCCCTTGCAGCTTACAGTCACAATCAAATCGCTCCCAATAATAAAACTCCCAAATTTCCCGCCGCTGTAGTCAGTATTCACTCCAACTAACTAAACATTTAAAACTCGAAAATTCCCCTGTTTTTCACAGAAGACCTCTCCTATTTTGAAAAATACATACCTCTACACAAATCACATAAAAACTGTGTAGCACGGCAAAGAGACAAATATACAATACAAGATACTAAGATTGGTTAAAAAAACACCTCTTCAAATGTCCTGAACCATGCAAATAGCAAGATGTACAGTACAGATTAAAACTCAGCATGGAAACAGCAAGGCATGCATGTCTTTTTACAACACTAGAAACTAGCACTTAATATTTTCATTGTTACTGTAAAGGAATGTTTCAAAGCTTGTCTGCTTCTTGTACACATTTCACCTTAATACAACAGTATAGTTTCTAGCTATCACTGCAACACACTTTTTATCTTTGCATTTCTACTGCTGTTTTCCATCTTGCAAATGGCTACTTTTTGCCAAGGTGATTTTTATTCTAATCTCCACAAGGCATCTTCTGTCACATGTTATGACTGTTCCAAGATAGCTGTACCAATTCACCTGTTCAATAATTTTCCCATTTACTGGGACGTGATATTTCTTTCTTCTTGGAGACGACTATAATCTCTATTTTCTTACAACGCAAATCTAACCCTGGTTATCCACTATGTACAGTAATAGCATCCTACATAATCTCAAATTTCTTACAATGTAATTCTAACCCTGGTGGTCCACTGTGTACAATGAACACATCCTACATAATCTCCAATTTCTTACAATGTAATTCTAACCCTCTTGGTCCACTGTGTACAATGAACACATCCTACATAATCTGTTTTCTTACATTACAATGTAATTCTAACCCTGGTGGTCCACTGTGCAAAATGAACACATCCTACATAATCTGTTTTCTTACAATGTCATTCTAACTCTAGATATCCAGTAACACCATCCTACATACCAAAACTAGATAGGCCAACCTTCTGTCTGGCTGCCTGTTCACGACAGTTTGCTTGATGATATCTTTAATGTCGTCGCCTAATGAAGAAACAACACAACGCAGTGATCATCATCATCATCATCATACAACAGATATGTATGTATAGTAAAAGCAACGTTAACATGTCAAGGTCCCTGTAACATACCTCAGGCAAACTGAGCATACAGAGCTAGACCCATATTTGCACGGACCAAACAACATCCAGCGGCTGATGTGGTCGGGGCACCCAGCGGCTGATGTGGTCGGGGCACCCAGCGGCTGATGTGGTCGGGGCATCCAGCGGCTGATGTGGTCGGGGCACCCAGCGGTTGATGTGGTCGGGGCACCCAGCGGCTGATGTGGTCGGGGCACCCAGCGGCTGATGTGGTCGGGGCACCCAGCGGCTGATGTGGTCGGGGCACCCAGCGGCTGATGTGGTCGGGGCACCCAGCACCCAGAGGCTGATGTGGTCGGTATCACACAGTTCGCCTTTACTTCCTCAGACATTTCCTGGTACCCCAGGCCAATGTAAAAATGTGAAACCTCCATGTTGTGGATTGAACCCAAGACCACCAGTACAGCTAGTGAGCACCTAACCGCTACACCACTGCTGCATGCACCCCTGAAAGTACCAGAGATCTACTGAAACTCTACGTATTGTACACAAAGTAGATGGTATGACCAATTCCCCCAGGAAAGCTAACCTGGTTAAAAAAAAAAAAAATGCATGCTTAAGTCGGATGTGTTTGGCCTAAGGGCTTCAGTGCAAGGGTCCTGCCTAACCAAACACACCGCAATTACGACTGGAAAAAACACTCTAGATGAACGCAGAATAAGAATAAAAAGAAGAAGAAGAAGAAGAAGAAGAAGAAGAAGAAGAAGAAGAAGAAGAAGAAGAAGAAGAAGAAGCAGAAGAAGAGGAAGAAGAAGAAGAAGAAGAAGAAGAAGAAGAAGAAGAAGAAGAAGAAGAAGAAGAAGAGGAAGAGGAAGAAGAAGAAGAAGAAGAAGAAGACAAGACCAGTTCCTTTACATGAAGACTTGTGAAACTCTGATTCAGAATAGAGTCCATCATCTATTTGACCACTTGGTGCCATGTCATGACTGAAGACAACATCCAACCCCATCAACTGGTATACAAATGCCAGAGTTCTGGGAAAGTACAAATGGCCTATTATGTGTATGCTGTTTGGGAATGAGTATCATGCGCCTTTCAGCTTATCCCCAATATGTCTTATGGCATGTAAATAGGCAGAACAATACTCAAGTATGAGGGAAATCATTTGAGCAGTTTGTGCTTGCTCAATAGCGATAACAAAATGGCTGTCCCACTATCGACTTCCACTGTTGAGGAAAGAGGTGTTATTTTGTGTGTGTGTGTGTGTATGAGAGAGAGAGAGAGAGAGAGAGAGAGAGAGAGAGAGAGGAGAGAGAGAAGAGAGAGAGAGAGAGAGAGAGAGAGAGAGAGAGAGAGAGAGAGAGAGAGAGAGAGAGAGAGAGAGAGAGAGAGAGAGAGAGAGAGAGAGAGAGAGAGAGAGAGAGAGAGAGAGAGAAGAGAGAGAGAGAGAGAGAGAGAGAGAGAGAGAGAAGAGAGAGAGAGAGAGAGAGAGAGAGAGAGAGAGAGAGAGAGAGAGAGAGAGAGAGAGAGAGAGAGAGAGAGAGAGAGAGAGAGAGAGAGAGAGAGAGGAGAGAGAGAGAGAGAGAGAGAGAGAGAGAGAGAGAGAGAGAGAGAGAGAGAGAGAGAGAAGAGAGAGAGAGAGAGAGAGGAGAGAGAGAGAGAGAGAGAGAGAGAGAGAGAGAGAGAGAGAGAGAGAGAGAGAGAGAGAGAGAGAGAGGAGAGAGAGAGAGAGAGAGAGAGAGAGAGAGAGAGAGAGAGAGAGAGAGAGAGAGAGAGAGAGAGAGAGAGAGAGAGAGAGAGAGAGAGAGAGAGAGAGAGAGAGAGAGAGAGAGAGAGAGAGAGAGAGAGAGAGAGAGAGAGAGAGAAGAGTGTATGAAAGGGGGGAAAGAGAATTCACACGCACAATTTCTGGTTCGCACTAGTAAACAAGTTATTTGTAAAATTCCTGTTAATTACTTCCCTTCATATTTAACACCTATTTAATGACTCGCTGTGGTGAAGTGATCCATGACTAGGTCTTGAACCAGCAACCCTAGCCACAGAAGTCAAATGTCCTTGTGATGGTCTGTCCAGGTGCCAAACTGGAGTAATTATGGAATCTTGTTGTACTCTGGCTGAACACGTCATAAAGCAGTGGGTGACAGTTGTTAAGTGGGCTAACACCTCACACATGTATATATAACTGAATAAATACATGAATGCCTATTGCGTGTTAACATCTCCTGGTGATGGCGAAGTGAATCTGACATTGTTATGCTAGTGATGAAACACTGGCGTTCTGTTGTAAACACATCTATTCTGTATTGTGCCATGCACTGCGGCTGCATATTCTCACTTCAAGATTGCAAGACAACATAAAAGTATGTGCTTCCCAATTATTTAACAATCAAAAGAGGAATTCCCTTGATAAGCCAAGGCAGCACTTTTACAGCATTCTACTACTCCCACTGCAATGACTGACATTCAGCAAGCAGTACAAGCAAGAGGAAAGAAACAGACTAAGAGGGCACAAAAGACAACAGAAAAATGGGAAAGAGCTGGGCATTCTGGATTCAAACCCATCACTCGATTGACACATTTGAAGGCGACCTGGTGGCCTAGACCAGCCTTACAAATGTGAAATCTTTCTCTTGTCTACAATGACCAGTTGCTTCAGTGGCGTAATGACCAGTGTGCTAGCCTGCCAATAGTGGTTCGGGTTCAATCTCTAAAATAGGCAGCAGAGAATTGTCAGAGAATTGTCTGGGAAGGAAAGAATACAAGGGAGGGGCCTGGCACCCCACCTCATATGTTATGGCCTAGAATATGTGAAGGTCAAACACTTTGGCGCTGTGGTGAAGGGGTTATGAACACAAAAAGCAATAACGCATTCAAGACAGTTGCGGGTGATTAGGAAGCAGACTGCCTTGCACTGGTTTTCATATAATGGTATGGGTTCCATCGTTGAGAAAGTAAATGAAAACTACTGAATGTAAACTTGCCAAGAAAATACAGCCAAAAATGCTGAGTTTGACAGGATATGCAAGTAACACACCCTTATTCTTTCTTGGTCTATATGCACCAATAAATATCTATACAGTTATTAAGAGACAGTGTGATTATAAGTTTATTAACCGAATATGTGAGCATCTATACATTTATTAATTGATTACTATCGTATTATCCACACTGATATATGCTTGTGAAACCTGGACTGTTTATCAGTGACATGCTAGGAAATTAAACAACGTCCACACAGTCTGCCTTAGTGTGATCGCCTGGTGCAACACAAGATAGTGGTGTCACAAATACCGGCATCCCTTGCAGTACCCCTGGGGTATGATGGGCAGCTGCTCTGGAAAAGTTATAAACGGGAGTGCCCGTCAGTTTCCCGCTCTCTCCGACTGTAACAACCATGACCGAAGGAGCAATTATGCAGATACCATCAAATAGGGAGGCTTGAACCAGCCCTCCCGAGTCACTGGCCCAGAGCAGGGAGTCACTAATGCCTCTAGATTCAACCAAGACTGGCTTGTGTGGTCCACAGCACAGTCGATGGGGTACACAAGCCCCAAATAAATCCATGAAAACTCTAATTAGCAATGTGTGAGCCCACTCTGGGTAGTGACCCTTGGCCATGATTGTTGTTTTTAGAGCAAACATGAGCCCCAGCTCTGGTTAATGTCATTTCTGGGTCACTCACAACCTCATTCGTATATCTGTTTATATCACAGTTTATGGCCATATCTTTGCTGTTAGGGTTATGGTTCTGTTATTGGTTACATCATGGCTCTTTGCTGTGTCTGGTCCCAGTCGGCCCATGTGATGCGGGTGTCGACTCAACTGCACATGGTTGAGGTCTCACTATCATTTTGAGATCACCCCTGTAGTCGGTGCTAGACAACAGTTATCTCTAGCTGTGGGATTTCAGGTTCCCATTTCTATAGGTACCGACTGTCCATGAGTCCTGAGATGATAACAATAGAGGGTCCATACCTGTTGTTACCGTTGTTGTTTACACTGAGGCTTCTTTATTGCCATGTTCTTGCTGGTACCCAGTCATGTTCATAGCGATGTTAGGCAGCAGTGAATTCCAATGTGGGAACGTAGGTTCCCATTTCTGTATATGTCAGTTGTGTCTCATGTCAGGACGTCTGTTTGTCCCTGAATCATGTCAATAAAAGTCTAATTTTGTTGTTCTAATTTGTTTTGTTTAGTTTATAGCCTGTTGTGCAAACTCATTGATCCTGTTACAGTCCAACAGTGTAATCTTTTGTCTGGGGTATACAACAGTATGCTCCCCGCCTTAAGAAATCCTGGAATTTTCTAACTCTCTATCCTTTTTCTTGTTAATTGGGGGGGGGGGGAGAGAAATGTATAAAGTGCTCTCTTTCCCTCTATTATCCTTTTCTTCTCTGGCCTACTAGAAGTCAGTGTTGCGTTTCTTCACCTTTGAGCACCTAAGTATAGGAAACTATGTCTTCCTGATCCTTTTTTTCTTCCTCCTGTTACATTAGGAAGCTATTGAAGATTAAATGGCAGGACAAGATCCCGGACACCAAGTCCTAGAAAGAGCATCCATGCCCAGTATCCATACTCTACTAATGAAGAATCAGATTCGCTGGGCTGGTCACTTAACTCGCATGCCAGATCACAGGTTCCCTAAACAAATTTTGTTACGGCGAGCTGCGTTGTGGCAAACGCTTCCAAGGCGGCCAGAGGAACCACTTTAAAGACACACTGAAAATCTCACTGAAAGCTTTTGGAATTCATGACACCTGGGAGACTGCTGCCAGAGACCGAAATTTGTGGCGTACATCATTACATAAGGGTGCAGTCCTGATATTGACATCTTCACAGCTCTTGCAGTCCTGGTTGCTTCACAAGTGACTGCACTTGTGAAGCAACAAAGACTGCAAGAGCTGTGAAGAAAAGGCTGGACAGAAAATCCATTGCAGGAGATCCTCCTCCTGGAACATCAAGCATTCTTTGCCCACATTGCCAAAGAACATTTCGAGCCAAAATAGGCCTTATCAGCCATCTTAGAACTCACGGCTCCATACTTTCAAACCCGCTGGATGAATGAATGGTCATCATCATTCTTGATGGACAAACAACAATTGATTACAGTGGTGACCCCAGGGCTACCCAACAAGACAATACTTAACAACACATACAGACAGGTAACGTACATACTGACTGACATAATATCTGTTAACATGTCAAATCATAAAACATATTGTACGGGCTAGAGCACAAGGGAAACAGAACAAACAAGCTACAGAAATTGCCCGGCAGAATGTGTGTATTCAAACAACAATTACACGTGTGTCAACACTTGAAACGCTGAGCACCGTGAGAATCCCGTGAAGAATCATGCTGTTGAAAGCACACAATGCTCCTGCCACTCAACCCTATCAGATTCTTCAACAACACTCCAGTGTGAAAACCCATCAATTCATAACAGTGACAGCAGCCTATACACCTGAATGAATACAGACACTGCTGTTTGTGATAAGAGACCCAGAGCGATTTGTCTCTACAAATATGCCCAATGCACCTTAATGCATGTAAAAAGGTTCTTTACTTACTTTACTACTGTTTGTGCTGACGGCTTACTGTCTGTGTGGCAATCTACTGTCTGTGTTGACAGCTTACTGTCTGGGTAGATTTTGTACTGTCTCCACTGACAACCTACTGTCTGTATGGACAATTTACAGTCACGTTAGACTGTGTCACAATCTGCCTGTGCTGACATTTACAGTCTGGGCAGACAACCTACTGCCTGTATATGCAACCTATTGTCTGTGTATGCAACCTATTGTCTGTCTGGACAATTTACAGTCACGGTAGACTATAATAGAAAAACCAATGACCAAGTACTACAGGAGACAAATGAAAATCGTAGACTGATTAGAGAAATTAGACGAAGACAGTCAAAATTGTTTGGACATGTTATGAGAAGAAATGGATTGGAGAACTTAGTGACAACTGGCAAGATCGAAGGGAACAGACCAAGAGGAAGACAGAGAGGAAAATACCTGGATGGCTTGGCCACATGGCATGGACGAGACAGGAACACTGAGCTGATCCACGATTCTGGTGATCGAGTGAAATGGCGAGTCATGGCATGGCACATGATTGATTGAGACTATAATGCTTGCACTGACAACCAACTGTCTGCGTTGACACTCTCTGAAGACACATACATCATTATGGCATTTATACCACTGCTGGATTAGTCAGGACAATTTTAGAAGGTCTGAGAATTAATGGTTGCTAGCCTTGATACAAATGACAACACTTGTGGACAGGTGAAGGAGTTTCATCTGACATAAACATGCTGTCACTGACCTTACGACAATCTTAAGCGTGAAAGATAGCCAGTTGAGAGATGATGAATGTCAGTATAATAACAGATAGTAAGATATATGAACACAATCTGTGCAACCCAAAAGGCATCCATACATACTGCTTTTTGCTTAACACAACTGCATCACTGCTGTAGTAACGACCACGCAACAGGAATTTTAAAAAGGGTGTTTCACAAAGAATATAGGTACTGTATTTGCATACAACTTAGGTTACTGAACAACTTAAAATATAGTTTGCATCAAAAGAGAAAGAATTGTTACTACACTTTAATTCTTAGTGTCTTCTTCTTCTTAGTCCATGCACATGGCGTTGGTGATCACGCACATCCACATCTCTTGAACAGCAATAATTTACAAGATTTATGTTCCTCCATGCCATGATGTCAAACTGTTCATCATTTTCTCTCTTGGTCTCCCCCTGCCTCTCTTCCCCTGCAGTCATCCCGTTGTGACGACATACTCCAGCTTTCCCCTTCTCATGACATGCCCAAAAAATGTGAACTGTTTTATTCTGATGCAAGTAACCAGTTCTCTTTGTGAGTTAACTTCACAGAGATATCTTCTCTGCTCTTTCTATCCATTTATGGTGTTATCATCATTCTTCTATAAAACCATATCTCTGCAGCTTCCATACAATTCCTCGCTTATTCAGGATTGGCTCAGTACTCTTGTAGAACTCTTGTCCTCACCTTGATTGTCGAAGATAAACTACAGAGACCTTCACCTTATGAAACACTGCCTTTGCTTGCGTTATTCCACATTTAACTTCCTGAACACATCTTCCATCTGCTGTTGTTAAAGAAGCCAAATAATTAAATGCATTGACTAGTTTCAGATTAGTTCCTTTCACAATGATGTTGCATTTGGGTATACAATTTTTCTTTTACCATTACTAGCATTTTTTGGTTATTCAAATTGTTTGTTTTGACTTTCTGTTGCAATGATTTATATCATTTCTTGTAAATGTTTTATTTTCAGTGACCAAAACCATGTCATCAGCACAGGGCAGGTTGTTTACATTATCCTCACCACTGATATTCATGTCATGTCTTGTATGGATCTCACTACGGTTCCTTAGTGTACACGCTCACAAATCATCACTACACAAGTCCAGTTTCGTGAATAAGTCTCAGGTCACCATTGATAATGATAATTTGAGCTCACTGCTAAAAATCCACTTATAAGTGAACATTCTACCACATGTCAACTCACAGATTACTTAGAAGTGACTCATAGAAATAGTGGAGTGATGTACCAGCCTTACGTTTGATTAAATCTAGACTTGTATGCTCTCAACCGCTTGAGCCACTCAGAGTGCCAGCGGAGCAGTCAGACTTGTGCAGAGTTATAATCACATTGAGCCGGGAGTGCAGGGAGTGGCCAGCCGGGGCTACAGAAGTGGAAATCCAGCAACTAATTCAGGATAATGCTTGCTCGGGTGATGTGATTATCTACACAGATGGGTCGGTGTTGAGAGGTAGGAGAAGTGCCTGAGGGTTCTTAGCAAAAGCTAATGGTCGACGTTTGGTGCAGGAGAGCCTGGCATATGATACCACAACATCCATCTTAAGAATGGAGGTGGAGGCGGTCAGTGCAGCTTTCCGCTGGATGGAGAATATGACACACACATCATGATTGTAACTGACTCAGAAAGCATGCTAAGGAAGGTGAGGACAGGCAAGCTTCGGGCAGAGTGGCTTGCTTTGCTTCGGAGGTCACGGGTGGCAAGCATCACCTGGATCTTTTCTCTGGGGCATGCCGGTGTACTGGGGAATGAACAGGCAGACAGATTGGTTGGCTCTGCAAAACATCGTGGAGTATTGATGCATGACAAGGCAGTCGTGCTTGCATCCTTGTGGGAGCACGTGCACATCTCGGAGGAGCAAATGGATCACCATGGTCTGGCAAGAATAAAACAGTGATGAGTGACGATGGGATCTGGCCGACGCTCGACGCTCAGAGGAAAGGCGAGATGGACATATAATCAGATTGCTACTCGTACTATTGGTGTTGGAACTCTTCGTTGGCTGCTGAGGATGGGGACGGAGCGCTTATGGGAATGCCCCGAATGCTGTGATGTTGGTTCCTAAATCAATCAATCAGTGTGACTAAACCTAGACTTGTATGATCTCAACCACTTGAGCCACTCAGTGTGACTAAATCTAGACGTGTATGATCTCAACCACTTGAGCCACTCAGTGTGACTAAATCTAGACTGATCTCAACCACTTGAGCCACTCAGTGTGACTAAATCTAGACTTGTATGATCTCAACCACTTGAGCCACTCAGTGTGACTAAATCTAGACTTGTATGATCTCAACCACTTGAGCCACTCAGTGTGACTAAATCTAGACTTGTATGATCTCAACCACTTGAGCCACTCTTAGTGGTGGCTAGTACAATCGAGGCAGTTTTCTTCAAGTGGTAGGTAGAGAACGAGTTCAGAAGTCTTCTAAACGTTTTATCAATAAATAAATAGAAAGATATCAAGTTTTATTATTGTTTAAAACCTATCATACATTAGCACAGGCACAAGCATATTTTCATCTGACCACAACATCTGCAGTAGCGTAGTGGCTAGCCACTCACTTGCTATCCCGGTGGTCAGGGGTTAATTCTGCATCAAGGTGGATTTAAATGTAAAATATTTTAGGCTCACAGTGTAACCCAGGCTAACAGGGGTACCAGGAAATTACTTGGGAAGAAAGGCGGCCAGCACAATGACCACATCGCCTACGAGCACCAACTGTTCTATACAAACATGGGCCTGGCAACATGTGTCACATGTACCTGAAGGTGTGTACAAGGGACCCTCACTTGACTCACAAGACACAAGAGTGGGGGAAGCCACTGTGCCAGGGCCACGTGGCAATTATCTGTAGCACAGTTGTGCCACGTATTGAAGCAAAACAATACAACCACAACCTGTGCCAAATTGACTAGGTGAATGTGTCTCTGGTTCATTGCTGTGTTCTTACCGCTGTAATGCTTGAGCGATTGTGAACACAAGTCTGTAATTAAATAGCCACATAAAAGGGAGGACATCTTGTAGGGCAGCCATAGACAGCTGCGCACTGCTGGTCTTTGGATTCTTATCCCTGTCCAGGTTTGTGTGTATGTCTGCTAGATCTCTGTGTTAGTACTGGGACCTTTGTCTCATTCTATACCAGATGACTCACTTTACATTGTTGACTTACCCTCTGTATTACCACACATTATTTTCATAACTTTTTTTTTTTCTATATGAAGCGAACCACCACACACTATTTTCATAACTTTTTTCTATATGAAGCGAACCACCCCACACTATTTTCATAACTTTTTTCTATATGAAGCGAACCACCACACACTATTTTCATAACTTTTTTCTATATGAAGCGAACCACCACACACTATTTTCATAACTTTTTTCTATATGAAGCGAACCACCCCACACTATTTTCATAACTTTTTTCTATATGAAGCGAACCACCCCACACTATTTTCATAACTTTTTTCTATATGAAGCGAACCACCACACACTATTTTCATAACTTTTTTCTATATGAAGCGAACCACCACACACTATTTTCATAACATTCTGCTTTATGAAGCGAACCACCACACACTGATCAGTTACTCTCTTCATGCAACACATCTCTTGTTTTCTCAACTCATTCAATAGCCAGACAACAACTGTACATAGACTACATGACAACTGTTGAAGTGGATGGCAAATGAACGAACGAACAAACTTTATTATAAAAGGGTAACAAATTGGGCACGCAGGCCCGTCTTCGGCCCTTTCGATCACTCATCTTTCATTCATCAAATGTGCATGTTACATTTACATACGAGAAAAAAAACATTGTCAAATTGATTTTGTAAGCATAAACAATGCATATTACGCATGGTACACTCATATGGGAAAAAAAACATTGTCAAATGAAAGTTGTAAACATAAACAGTGCATATTGCAATGTTGTGAGACACATCCCCCATCCACCCTCACACCCCGCAGCCACCCACACATCCCTCAGCCACCCACACATCCCCCATGCACTCACACAGACTCAGGCAACATAGATACCGCCACCCACCCACCGATCCCCCACCCACACATACATTCCCCACCCACCCCATAACCGACACACACACACCCACCCACATATTCTCCACCACCCACACATCCACAACCACCCAGCAAAACACACATCACAAAACCACACACACATACCCCCGTCAACCCACACATCCCACACCTATCCATACATACATCCTGCACCCTCAAAATGTTCCCCACCCACCCTCACACACATCAGCCAATCTACACCCACTCACCCACCCAATATCCGCCACCTCTCAACTACACATCCACACCCACAAACACATCTCCCCACCTGCCCACACATATCCCTCACCCACACACATCCACTGCTCACACACATCTTCCCACTGCTCACACACATCCCCCAACCATACACTCATCTCTCACACATCCACCCACTCACATACTCATCCATCAACCACTAACACCCACACATCACCCACCCATCAACACATGCATCTCTCATATACCCTACCACCCACACACACCCCAACCACCCAGCCAAACACACATCCCCCATCCTCACATAAATCTGTCATCCACCTGCACAACCCACACCTCCCACACAAAACTCCACCCATAAACATATCCCCCCCCCCCCCCCCCCACATACACACACATCCCCCCACAAGCATTCCTCATACACATCCATGCCGACACATCTCCCCACCCACACACACATCCCCCCACAAGCATTCCTCATACACATCCATGCCGACACATCTCCCCACCCACACACACATCCCCCATCTACAAACATCCTCACCACCCACACATACATCCTCCACCCACTCACATTTACCCCATCCACACTCACACACTCCCACCCACACAGACATATTCCATTCACAGACACCCCCCCCACCCCCACCCATTACACACCCATCCCCCAACCCACGCAAAGGAAGGACAAGGAAGGAAAATCCTGCCTGACTCAACCAATTGGCATAACAAGACAAACAACACCTGGTTTGAGATTCCAAGGATTGTATGACATGACATGAACCGCAATTGCCCAGCTTAACACAAGGCACATGATGATGGTGATGCTGCTTGCTACATGACTAAACACTTGATATATGTAGAAACATTCTGTGACCACAGCAGGAGTAGCCGGCCACTCTATGGTGGTATGTCTGGGATAGAGTGTCATATGCTAACAGCTAAACATTCTTTCCACTATTATTACAGGACATTGCCATATAAGTAGAAGTCTCTCTCTCTCTCTCTCTTTCTCTGAGATCTTTATTACTGGGCCAAGGCCTGCTGGGATCCTAGACACCCACTATTGTAGCTGTGTGTTCTACTGGCACCTTGACAGACGATTGTAACACTGTGCTTCAAAAAAGCTACGATAACTACAATTCTTAGCGGGGATGAGGGAAGGAGTTACATCTCTCCATAACGTAAAGCGTGGGCTGAATTTAGAGACCATGTGTTGTCCATGCAGCATGATCCCTCTCTCGGCCTGTCTAGTTTACTTAAGAGGAAAGGTAACATCAATACATCTGGAACAAAACAAGTTGCAGAAGCTGCTGGATCAGCAAAGTAATGCCCTTACTGTACCTGTCAGAGATGTGATAATAGGCCAGTTGCCGACAGCCATGTGTTTTACAGTTCTATTAAGGACAGAACCCATGTTATGAGGTCAACTAGATAGCCACCCAGAGAGCACACCTCCCACCTCAGAAAGGTGCACAAATTGATCCTGTATAAACATGCAATGAGGCAGTCACACTAGAGCTCAAAATATATCACTAGCCATGCAAAACTATTTGGGAGCTTAGAGTTCTCAAATATAGCAACATGCATCCACACAACTAGACTTCTTGTGTAGACATCAGCAGAACAACAGAGAACAAGGAGGAGGAGGAGGTAAAGAGAAAGATTAGACTACTCACACTGATCATGATTAGACTGAGTTACGTTATTTAAACATTGTGTTACATTGTCAATACCTATTGTATAGTAACTATACACTGTGCGATTATCTATAACATTCATTATATCCATACAGTCTCACTTTATTACTCAATATTTTGATGGTTTTTATCAGCTTGCCAGTATTTATATTTTTATTCCTTCTGTCTGCACTTCATGTATTTCCTACTTTCACTCTTTCCTCACACCATTCACATTATCATTCAGCAACACACCTTTATAATGAAGATTTCTTTGTATGCATACATTTGAAGACTTTTGTTTGTTTCTAGTTAACCAACTGACACAAGTGGAGACAATCAGAACAAGTTAGACAACTCCTTCACAATGGAACATAGCAGTTATGAATGGAGCCGACTTGCGGGAATCTTGTCTGTGCTGTGCATGTTTCTGTTTGTCCAATCACAGGCTTTCACCTGGATGTCCCCAGCCTCTACCTGTGAGTCTACCCATGCCCCTGCTACAGGACTTGATCCTGCCCCACCAATCCCAACCCTCCCCCTGCAGTACAGCATGAAGGTGAGGGGTATTTCATCCTCATTATCATCATTAACACGTTAACATTGTGTGTGTGTGACAGGAAACCAATGAGCAGAGAGGCCTGTGGGTTTGGCTGTTGTTTGCAGGGTCACATGTCATTCTAAATCCCAGCAACCCTTAAATGACTATCATAAAGCTAAATGTCACCCGCCTAAACAGCAAGAAAATGCAGCAGTCGTTTGAAAATATGCTGGAAGACCGCCTAAAGCCCAATGCTGCAGCTAAACAGGATACAGAAACAGAATGGAGAGCCCTAAAGGACATAATTTACAACACTGCTATGGAAATCCTGGGTCCAGCCCCCCGAAAGCATAAAGACTGGTTTGATGAAAATTCCGAAGACATCAACCAATTGCTGGCCGAGAAACATCTTCTCCTCAAGGCACATTTGAATGATCCGAAGTCAACATAAAAAAAAAAGATGCCTTCAAGAACATTCAGAGAGTAGTGCAGCAGAAACTTCGGCACATGCGGGACACCTGGCTGAGCAGCAAAGCTGATGAAATTCAGGGCTTTCCTGACAGACATGATATGAAAAACTTCTACGACTCACTAAAAGCGGTCGATGGTCCTACACCACCAGGCATAGTTCTCCTCCTCAGTGCAGATGGGGGAACATTGATCACTGTCACACGTCGTTCTTGATGATAATATCACGAAGTTCTTACGATGATATGCTCATGATATTATTGTGTGATGGTCGTTGTCTAGGTAACGATACTCATGGTGTGTCAATGGAGATATCTGTCTTGCCATGTAACTCACCCCCGCAGTGCATATTCACCAGGCATTAAACAAGATTCCGTTGGCGCACATAATCCTTTATTACAGAAATAAGACGGACAAACGGAACAGGTTTATACATCCAGAAACATAACGTAATCCATAGAATATAAATATCCTCCTCACAATTTAACCAGCACACATCAATGCCTTCTCACGGCTGGCTTCTAATCTCAATCCACAAGACAGGTAATCCAGCTACTATCCATGGCTGGATCTCCCACAATACAACCCACACATTGGGTTGGAGCCACTGCTCAACTATAGAACCCACTCTGGGTTTAGGCCTACACTCAATACAGAACCCACTCTGGGTTCAGGCCTGTCTTCACAACTAGAACAACAACACAACACGGAACTCTCTCTTAAACGACCTGACCCGCAGTCGGTCTCTTCTCTCACTGACTTTTCAGTCTCCTCACTTCACACAACTGTCTTTCGACCCATCCCCCCTGGGGCCTTCCACTCATATCCGCCCCATTATTTCTGAGGGTTGATTGTTTTCCTCGTAGCCAGGTCACTCACCTTACTGTCTATGACCACAGGCATGTGACACTACCCCACCCTCAAAAGAAAACATCGTTTTCAAATGTTGGGAGACTAAAACTTATTAAATATGTGACCCAGACACATTGCCTGGGTAGCCCTATGTATGGCTGCACCTTACTCTCGCTACCACACTACATAATACATCAAATGCTCATAGTACATTCCCATTTTCCCCACACATAAATACAAACAACTTTCTATCTTGTGTACCAATGCATGAACTAATACATCACATAATAATAATAATACATCATAAAAAAGCATTATACTTATGTACCCACAGGTCTCTTACTACTTCACGACCCCACAATACTATTTGTGTACCGACCCTATATCAGGCGGTTCTGTTCTTGCATTAACCCTCCTCTGATCCCTGTCGATGCTGTGTCTATCTTTCATGTACCCATGACTCATGGTACCTCTACAATTACAACATCTGTTTGCTATCCCTAGCCCTGGGTCAGTAATGTCGTGAAAACTCTTTTGACCTGACTCAACTTTCCTATCTGCATATTGCATCGTTACACTTGAGTCTCTGTTTAGTCTGAACTCTTTATTCAATCTTGGCCCATATATCTGGCACCTTGCTTTCTGCTGCATACGCCTTATGCCTATGTGCCCTGCCCATGCACTATCCTGAGCTGTTCTAGTATATCGGTCTCTATGTGCTAAAGGTACTGCTCCTTGCCCACGTGCAGTTCTGCTATCTGAAAACCTGCGAGTGAGAACATTGTTCTTCCTCTCGAAGCACCATCTACCTTTCTTTGACTGCCTATGTTCTACTCTCCTACACCCTTGGGAACATTTGTTCAGAGTAGTATCTTGTCTCTGGGATTCACTAGCACTATATATGGGATCCATTCTCATCTGCTCCGCTGTACTATCCTTGTCCTGAGTTCCTGTGTCTACTTCAAGTGCCTCTCCTACCTCAGCTATACTCTCTAATTTAGGTTCTCTTGTGGTACCTACCTCGTTACTGCTTACACTATATTTTCGGTCCCAATAAACTACTTCTTCTTCTGTGTTTTTACTGTTATTATGGCTACTGGGTAGAACTCTACTGTGCCGTTGAATGTTATGCATCTAATCTTTTTCCCTGTATAATCCGAGGGATCTATTAAACTTCTCCTCACTCCGATAGACGTACATCCGGAATCCCTAATTGTTAACGCTGGTCTATCATTGACAAATCCCTGATGCAACTTCAAACTTCCTCCTTCATGTACTGCTGATCCTGCTTTCACTGTATGACCACATATTAGGACTGGCTGACTGTCTTTTTCAAAAGAGGTTTGCACCCACTACAATCTTCATTGTTCAGCGTCTCAATTACTTGCGCTGCATTTGAGTGCTCTGTTTCTCTCATCCTACATTGATGGCTGATATGCCCATTTTTTCCACATTTGAAACAAGTAATCTCCCTTTTAGTGTTGTTCGTTGGTCCATCTGATGGTTGTGCATCACACTGTGCTGCCTTGTCTCCAGCTCCCACAATTCCAACATCCGGCATAATTTTGACGTCTCTGGAAGTTCCCTCTTCTATATGGGTACCGTCCTACTCTACCAACATTGTTTCCTCGGAAACCATTATCTTGAAGTTCTTGCTGCTCACCTTTCTGTGCTGAATCCACACTTTTCGCCCTTGGTCTGATGACCGGATTCTGGTCCTGTTTAGTGTACGCTGCACAGACTATTTCCTCACTCATTAGTTTCCCAATAGATACGTTAGGATGTGCAGTCATGTAGTTTTGCCCTAACTGAGACATTGTGTCTATGTCCTTTGGCTTCCGTTCCTCAAAGAACGCCACTAAATTAGAATTGCATGCAGATACTACCTTGTCTCTTAACATTAGATCTACTAATTTATTAAAATCTTTCCCTACTTCTGCAAGCTCCATCCATTTGTTAAATGTGTTCTTGACTGTGTTAACAAAGTCTGTGAAATCTTGATTTGTCTCTGGCACTAACTGTCTAAACTTTGTCCTATATCCATGCTCAGTGAGTTGGAACTTTGTCAGCAAACGTTGACGTAAGATAGTGTAGTTGTTCCTTTCTTCTACAGGTAAATTGAACATGGTGTCTAGTGCCTTGCCCGTAAGAAACTCGCCAAGTCGCATCCCATATTCTGCTTCCGGGATCCCTAGAGTTTTCACAGATGATTAGAATCTCGAAAGATAGGCCTCAAGACAATCCCGGTCCGTAAAGTATGGCAGTTTCGATTGCTGTGAGGGATGTGAAGGTCTTCTGTTTTCCTCACCTTGACCCTTCGAAGATAGGTTCTAGTTTTTTCAACTCAATTTCAGTTTGCATCTGACACTTAATCTTCTCTTTCTCAATTTCCATTTCAGCTAACTTTACTTCCTGTAGACGTTTGTTTTCCATTTCAGCTAGTTTTACTTGTGTCTCTTCCTGTAGACGCTTGTTTTCCATTTCAGCTAGTTTTACTTGTGTCTCTTTCTCTTCCTGTAGACGCTTGTTTTCCATTTCAGCTAGTTTTACTTGTGTCTCTTTCTCTTCCTGTAGACGCTTTGCCTCGCGTTCATTCTGCCTCTCCTCTCTTTCCGTCTGCTTTTGCTCTTTTGCTTCGGCATACTCCTGTAACTCTTTACCTTTCAGGCCTATTCGTTCACCTGCTTCAATATAATCCATTAAAGTAGGCATCTTGTACTTGTGGACACGTGGCTGTGAATCAGCCAACTATAAATGTACAGACTCTGCTGTTAGTCTTTGTGTCACTTCCCTAAGTACACCCGCACTCCCTGTGTACGTAAATCCGTAGTGCTACAATATCACTCTGTACTCACCCAGTCACTCTATAAGCACTAGGTAGTGAGGGGGGAAGTATCACCTATACTCCCTCGTATATATATCTATGACCACAAGTTCATAAAGTCCCTGGAAATATTGTTAAACATACATATAAATACATATACAAACAAATGGATGATAACACTAAGTGATGACTATCCAACGCTAGACTTCACAAGCTGAGTACACGGAGACGATGATGACACAGAAATAAACCACAGTAACAACCACAAGCTTGTGTAGAGACACCCACAGTGCGCGTAAAATATAAACATAAATTGACCAAGACCACTAGACAGCAGAAATGACGAAAGATCACAATACAAACATATATCCGAACACAACAAATATTATATGTAAATATAACGAAAAGAAAGAGAGAAAGAAAAGGAATATATACTGAAAATATACACAGATCTGACGTTAGACCCAAAAGGCACGGTATATAATCTCGGACCACCCTGCTTCACTGCAGAATCAAACAAACCGACCTTACGATTTACTTCCCAGAAAACACATGGTGCACAGTAAGAAAATAAATTTTCGCCCCGCCTCCCGGCCTTCGAGAGGCGACACAAAATCCCCTACTCTTGACAAACACTGGACCACATACAAATAATTGCGTAACACCCGACAACAATAAATATGACGATGGGAGCAAAACAATAAAAAATAATAATGTGTAACTGGTTGGCCGACAAATATGGGCCTATTAATCCGTCGCCAAAAGTTCTTATTTTGCTGTTAATAGTTTTTCACAATATGCTGAAAATGTCTGTGTTACATTCTCCGAAATGATTACGACGCTAAATTTCAAAGCGACTTGTTGTTTTGTTGAGTGGTTCGTGAATTCACGTGGTGATCACCAGTTCCACCTGTCGACAAAAGTTGAAGATGATAGTAATATTTAAACTGTTCTGTCTCGACACAGTCCGTAACGTTATTGTACTTTCTCTGTACGTGGTGGTACCACAATAATAATCCAAAGTGTTCTCTCGATATGTTGTTACTTTCGTTGCGGAGATGGCGCTTCGCTGTATCATTAATGTTATGGATTTCCGTTACCCGACAAGATTCACCAAAAAGAAAAGGAGAATGGCAGCCAATGTTCAGCGCTTTAAATTTGGGTATATAAATCCTTATCGGCAAAGAAGTACAACCATGGTTGCGATGACGATAAGTTAAAACTGTTTGCTCATAACAGAATAATGATGACAACAATAGAACAGTTCAACAAAGGCGAAACATAAAATCTGGCTTTCTTTCAAAACAACCTTGTTTTGTTCATTCACAATGAGTCATCTTGACCACACTAGGCCGTGGAAATTTCCTCAGTGACTGCTTACTGTTAAACAGCCTTTCCTTCCAAGGTCAACCTAATTTCTCTTTATCACTCTCAGTGAAAAATTCCTCCGTAAACCAGTTTTCACACAAACTTGACAGCCCCACCCGGCTGCGGTAGGGGTACCGTTACTATCCCCTTCAGTCAACTGTCCGTCAAATCAGCGACTGCCAATTTTTCTCTGTTTTCCAAACATGTACTTCCCCAGTACCTGGACGCTGGTGTACCCACCCGTCCTATTTACTGCGTCGAATAATCTTGACCAGTCAACTTGCAACAACACAGTGCGCTTGCCTCCAGCACACACACACCTGTCAATTATCTTTGGTTCCCAATCCTGTCATTATCACCGACAGCGACGTCCCACACACACACACGCTGCCCTCGCCACTCTGGATTCAACACTCGTCTTTCATTGCCGCGTCTGCTAGTTTCAGCCCTCCTGCCTGGTATCAAATTTACCTGTCACCGTAATGGACTCTCCCGGTTAGTCTGTATGGCGTGTCTTTATCACCCCCTCTCGCTTCAGCGATATGGTTGGTTCCAATTCACCTGTAGTGGATTTGACGTGAACTGTCTGTATCAGTTCCCGCACGGAGAAAAACTCAGTGTTTATACGGTGGACACACTCCGCTGTCCACCCTCTCTCCGCGAAGAGCCCACAAACATCTCAGAGTGACAACACTGTCTATAATGTTCTTAATCGGACGTAGCCCTCAGATGTCACACGTCGTTCTTGATGATAATATCACGAAGTTCTTACGATGATATGCTCATGATATTATTGTGTGATGGTCGTTGTCTAGGTAACGATACTCATGGTGTGTCAATGGAGATATCTGTCTTGCCATGTAACTCACCCCCGCAGTGCATATTCACCAGGCATTAAACAAGATTCCGTTGGCGCACATAATCCTTTATTACAGAAATAAGACGGACAAACGGAACAGGTTTATACATCCAGAAACATAACGTAATCCATAGAATATAAATATCCTCCTCACAATTTAACCAGCACACATCAATGCCTTCTCACGGCCGGCTTCTAATCTCAATCCACAAGACAGGTAATCCAGCTACTATCCACGGCTGGATCTCCCACAATACAACCCACACATTGGGTTGGAGCCACTGCTCAACTATAGAACCCACTCTGGGTTTAGGCCTACACTCAATACAGAACCCACTCTGGGTTCAGGCCTGTCTTCACAACTAGAACAACAACACAACACAGAACTCTCTCTTAAACGACCTGACCCGCAGTCGGTCTCTTCTCTCACTGACTTTTCAGTCTCCTCACTTCACACAACACACAACTGTCTTTCGACCCATCCCCCCTGGGGCCTTCCACTCATATCCGCCCCATTATTTCTGAGGGTTGATTGTTTTCCTCGTAGCCAGGTCACTCACCTTACTGTCTATGACCACAGGCATGTGACAGTCACCGATAAGAAAGAAATCCTTCAACGCTGGGCAGAGCATTTCAGCAACATCTTAAATGCAACTTCCTTCTTCGATGATGAAACCATCAACTGCCTTCCTCAAGTTCCCACCAATGAGACACTTAATGACCTGGGAACCATAGTGGAAGTAAACAAAGCCATCCAGCAACTCTTCAGCGGCAAGGCACATGGTCCTGACTTCATCCCAGCAGAGATATACAAGGCAGGTGGGCCGGTCCTAACAGAGCAGCTTCACCAAGTCTTTACAAACATATGGGTGAACGAGACCATGCCACAAGATTTCAAGGACGCGTCAATAGTCCACCTTTACAAACGTAAAGGAAACCGCCAATCTTGTGACAGCCACCGAGGCATCTCCTTGCTTTCAATTGCAGGGAAGATACTCGCCAGAATTCTTCTCAATCGCCTCACGGCCCATCTCGATCAAGGTCTTCCTCCTGAGAGTCAATGTGGCTTCAGAAAAGAACGTGGAACTGTTGACATGATTTTCGCTGCAAGAGAAATGTCAGGAACAGAACTGCGAAATGTTCTTCACTTTCATTGACCTTACCAAGGCTTTTGATACAGTCAGCAGAGAAGGACTGTGGAAGATTATGGCAAAATATGGCTGTCCACAAAAGTTTGTCCAAATAGTGCGGCTATTTCATGATGGCATGCAGGCAAGAGTACAGGAAAATGGTGAACTGTCTGAACCCTTTCCTGTCACCAATGGAGTGAAGCAAGGATGTGTCCTGGCACCAACACTGTTCAGCCTCATGTTTTCAGCCATGTTGATGAATGCCTTCGAGAACGATGACATTGGAAATAGACATCAACTACCGTATGGATGGAAAGTTATTCAATCTCAGAAGGCTGAAAGCTAAAACCAAAATTAACAGCGACACCGTCAGAGAGCTCCTGTTTGCTGATGATTGCGCTCTCAATTGATGACGAAGTGAATGCAA
Organism: Cepaea nemoralis; assembly: GCA_014155875.1. Taxonomy (NCBI): domain Eukaryota; kingdom Metazoa; phylum Mollusca; class Gastropoda; order Stylommatophora; family Helicidae; genus Cepaea; species Cepaea nemoralis. The sequence goes on from JACEFZ010016569.1 coordinate 455,903, forward strand.
GAATCTCCAAGGCCAGTGCGGCCTTTGGCAGACTGTACAAGAATGTATGGGACAGAACTGGAATAAGCCTGCAAACAAAGCTAAAAGTCTACAAAGCAGTTGTATTATCCACACTGCTATATGCTTGTGAAACCTGGACTGTTTATCAGCGACACGCTAGGAAATTAAACCACTTCCACACAGTCTGCCTAAGGAAGCTACTGAAGATTAAATGACAAGACTAGATTCCAGACAGTGAAGTCCTAGAAAGAGCTTCCATGCCCAGTATCCACACTCTACTGATGAAGAATCAGATTCGCTGGGCTGGTCACTTGACTCGCATGCCAGATCACAGGCTCCTTAAACGAATTTTTTACAGCGAACTGCGTTGTGGTAAACGCTCCCAAGGTGGCCAGACACCTGGGAGGCTGCAGCTAGAGACCAAAATTCATGTGAGGCAACCAGGACTGCAAGAGCTGTGAAGAAAAGGCAGGACAGAAAAACCACTGCAGGAAATCTTCCTCCAGAAACGTCAAGCATTCTTTGCCCACATTGTCAAAGAACATTTCGAGCCAAAATAGGCCTTATCGCCACCTTAGAACCCACGGCTCCATACCTAAAACCCCACTGGATGAAATGAATGGTCATCATCATTCTTGATGGACAAACAACAACACATCATAAATGGAACACTGCCATACATCTAGAATACTTTCAAGCCTTGAATGATGTGTGAATGAAATAATGTACGAAAGAGAGTGATAGAAGGGCAGAATGTTAGATGGGCCTGCGTGCCCAATTCTTAACCCTTTAAAAATAAAGTTTGTTCGTTCGTTCGTTCAATTAACTCTAATGAATGCATAGGTTATATCCCGTATGATTTCAAATGACTAAAGTATGATACTCTGTCATCTGTTGTGACCCTGTCTAACTGTAATCTACATACAATTGCCATGTTTGATGGTCTCTGTTGCAGGTGGAGACAAATGTTCTACGGAAGAAAAAGTCTGTGGAAGTGGAGGAGCATTACGACAGTGTCAATCAAAGAGCTTCTGTCAGTATCACCCGTAACGGGACTAGGGTTGTGTCCATATTTAACTTCAATACAAGTCAAAGGTAAAAGCCATGTCTGTCCATGATATGAATTAAGATGTTATGTCTGATGTTTGCCATTTAAATCCCCTAATGTAACTCAAGACCTCTGTCAGTTCATGCAGTCCTCCAGCCTGTAGTGACCTCTTCACAGTCTTTGCAACATTCATGTCAGCGTCCAGTTCTATTGTTTTTGTTTATTTTCCTCATTACTATCCTGTATAGTTTTTGTGACATTCACATAGCATACTATATAAAATATAAACCGGAATGTTCTGGATGGAGAGGCTTGCATTGCTTGAAAAGATGAAGGTCAAGAGCATAACTTGGATTTTCTGGCCAGGGCATGCGGGTGTGAGAGAAAATGTTACTCACTGTTTGTTCAAGTTCATTCCTGTTGGGTTTAGGTACCCCAGTTAAGTATAGAAAGTTTCGGATCTAAATACCCTGGGAACTCTAGTTCGGAAAGCGCTAGCTCTTGGTATCCCCAAGAAACTCAAGGGATTTAGGTACCCCAGTTAAGTATAGAAAGTTTCGGATCTAAATACCCTGGGAACTCTAGTTCGGAAAGCGCTAGCTCTTGGTACCCCCAGGAAACTCAAGGGATTTAGGTACCCCAGTTAAGTATAGAAAGTTTCGGATCTAAATACCCTGGGAACTCTAGTTCGGAAAGCGCTAGCTCTTGGTACCCCCAGGAAACTCAAGTCCAGAAAGTGCTGGCACTAGATACCTCTGGAAACTCAAGTACAGAAAGTGTCAGTACTAAAGACCCTGGTAAACTGTAGTCCAGAGAGTGAAATTGCCAGATACAACATAGCATCCCCATCCAATGATACCCATACACCTGTATTTGTAATGGAATGATCTTTACATGTGCAAGTTTTCCCACTTCAGATATGACATCTACCCCAATGGTACCTGCGACACCCGACCATCCAGCATCGACTACATGGGGATGGTCAGCAGAAACAAAGAGAACAGACCGATCATGGCACCAGTCAACGACGTGTTCCACTTTGGATCCAAATATAACATGAGCTATGTAGGCAAGGAAATAGTGCGGGGGATCAGCGTCAATCACTGGACCTCCTGCCAGGTAACATTTACACCTCTCCAGACAGTTGCCACTTTAACCTACTTTACACATGTGTTATCATAACCACTGTACCTGACATGTTACTGGCAGCTGCAGTGACCAGCATGCTAGCCTGCTGGCTCGGTAGTCAAGGGTTTGAATTCCCACTGAGGTGGATTTTTTTTTATTGAAGGGCTTCCATGTCAACCCAGCCTAAAATATGTACCAAGAATTGTGTTGGGAAGTAAAGGCGACCAGTGCTATGTTGATGACATCACCCCTCACATGCTGTTTGAAGTATAACAATATGGAGTTAGCCAGAACTGTGTCCAATATGTATATATGGGTGTGTAACACTTACTTTTCAAACGTGTTACAATTGAAATTACTCCCCCACCTGTTATAACTGAAACCACTCCACACCTGTTACAAGTGAAATCACTCCACACCTGTTACAACTGAAACCAATTCACACCTGTTAAACTCCTGGACTGTTATTATGTTAAGCAGCTCAATCATTATTATTTTAACTTGCACATCAAAGGGTTGTTTAACCCACTCAATCACTGTTGTTTCAGACCCAGCATATAATTACTTTAAAGTAATAATTGACAGGGAGACAGTGTTAAGCATTTCTCACCCTAGAGACATGACACCCCCTCCCCTTTCTTATTGGTGGTATGTATTGTTTTTTGTTGGTATGTGGGTGTGACACCAAGTCATATGCTGTAAAGTACAGCCACAACACATGGCTCTAGCTATCTGTTTTGACATCTTCTTTTGCTATCGTTTGTGTGTGTATGTATGTTCGTGTATGTATGTGTATATGTTTGTGTGGGTATGTGTGCATGCATGCAGTGTATACGAGGGAGTGTATATTTGTATGTTATTGAGTGTGCATAATTGTGAGTTTGTGCAAATGATGTATGTATGTATGCAGGTATGAGTGCGTGTGCCTGTCTCATAACATGGTAATATGCATTGTTTATGTTTACAAAATCCATTTGACAATGTATTTTTCCTATGTGAATGTAACATGCACAATTGATGAATGACAGATGAGTGAAGGGCCGAATGTAAGATGGGCCTGTGTGCCCAATTTACCATTTGAAAACAAAGATCATTCGTTCGTTCGTTCTTCTACCAGAACTGGAGCCAGTTTGGTGCCAAGTTTCAGATGGACTACTACTTCTCTGACCCGGAGTTCACTACGGCCACAGGCATGTCTGAGATCCCTATTCGCGCCGTTCTCAATGGATCAGCCGGCGTCCCTGGAAGGATGTGAGTACTTTCACTGTCTAATGCAGTGTTTCCCAACCTTTTTTGTGCTATGCCCCACCTAAGCCTTTCTAAAATTCTTATGCCCCCCTCTTCCCTCCCCCCTCCCAACATATGCTTCATTTTTAATATTCAAAAATTGAAATGTGCACCAAAGAAACTTGAATTTTTTCTTTTTCTTTTTTGTTAGAAGGGCTCACGGTTCCCAGAGGGGCCAGAGCTGTGAGTCGGGTGAATTTTTTTTTTGGGGGGGGGGGGGGGGAGGGTTGGCGGTTACCCCAGACAAGCTGGTTCTCCCGCCTCCTCCTTTTTTTGTGTGGACCCTTAGTCTCACTGTGAGCTATTGCCCACAGTGGTCCACCAGACCCACATCTAAGGTGAAGATATGTGATGGGTTTTTATTTGATCATACCAGCCCCCGACCAGACCAGGCGCACTACTGGGGGGAGAGCAGCAAATATACCCGATCCTAGCCAAAGGACTGATAATCGCTAGGAAATTATTGAGCAAACACAGTAAGTAAATTTTCAAAACATATAATGGAGAACTGAAATTCAAGTACAAAATAATTTTAATGAAAGATTTTTCTATATTATTTTAATTATTAGTAATTATTTAAATTTAGTGAGATCCTTGCGCTTGATGCAAAGAGATTTTATGTCAGGTTCCAGTTTAGTTAACTTCAGTCTCAAGTCTGCCCGTTCTGTTATATTCAGCCGATTTCTTCCATTTTCGAATTGCCCCCCTTAACAATCGAATTGCCCCCCTGTGGGGCATGGGCCCCACGTTGGGAAACACTGGTCTAATGCCTCACCCACTTCATTGTTCACTAGTACTCTCTTCATTCAGAGTTTAACTTTTTCTATACCAAGAAATTCATCACTAATTGAAACAACCATTGTGAACAACCAACTCTATGCTACCAATGCCAAACCTGGACAATGACTGAAAAAGAGAAAAGAAAAATCACAACAGAAATGAGATTCCTGAGAAGAATACTCAATGTATCAAGAAGAGATAAGATCAGAAATGAAGAAATCAGGACTAAAGTGGGGGTTAAAGCAGCACTAGATTTTATTAGAAGGCAGCAAGTCAAATGGTTTGGCCATGCAAGTAGGTTACCATTCAACAGCATACCACAACAAGCAATGATGTACAGACCAGATGGAAACAGAGGAAACTTACGCTGGACGGAGGGAATAGCAAAGTCCATGGGAATATCGATACATGAAGCCCATAATCGGGCACTCTCACGATGTTTATACTTCACCTCGGCACCGCAAGGTACAAGAGGAACATGATGAGATGAGATGAGAATGTGAACAAACACTATACCAGGCAATTCATCACACACTGGACACTCACCATGAACAATTACTATACCACACAAAACATCACATGGATCCTTCACATTTACTTTTGTATATTCAACCCCAATTCCCACACATAAATACAGGTACATCTTTGAGAATGTCTACGAGTTTACATCTTTCCGGGCGGGGCCTATACTCAACGAAGAGGTGTTCCAGATACCTGCTGGGATTGTGTGCAGTGGCAGAAGTGACAACAAGCCCCTTCCTCCTATACCTGATCAACTGGAGATATCCATGGAGGTAATATACACGTTTACAATAAAAAAACAAGGTATATGTTTATTTATACACATATAGATCACTGTATGGCAATTCTTCCATGACAAGATAGCCAGAGTGAGAGAAATATGTTTTAAAGATAGGTAGGTGTCAGAATCTCCAAGTCATCATCTCCAGCGCCTGGCACTAGACGACCAGGGACGACCGTGAACTTGCTTAACAGTTACTACGCAGTGGTTGGAAAGGGTCAGCGTGGTGCATGCAGACCACGTGAGGGAAAGCAGGGCCAACGAAGGAATCACTGTGGGTAGCGCAGACAGCCGAGGACAGCGAGACTGGATGGACATGAAAGAGTGTTGCTGTGTATGAGTCGAGTCTGATGGAAGAAAGCCTGTATGCTTTGTTTGAGTAGAGTGAAGATTGCGTGAGTGATATATACATTTGTATTTATGCTATTATTGATATCTTGCATTATATGTTTCCGACAATGGCATTATCGCTAAGTTTGAGCGATGCCTCATGTGACTGCGTTTTGAGAAGTGCGATTAAAGTGAGTGAGTGATATCGCCGTGTGTTCTTGTACCCTCATTATGTGTGTGAGAGTGTTTCACGCCTGTTAGTGAACACGAGCCTTTGGTCATCTGATCAAGACCCTGACAGTAGGTAAGTACCAGATAGATTCAATGGTGAAGGATAGATCAATTAGTGAATAGGTGTACACATTTAAGGATGACAAACTAGTAAATAGAGGTCAGAATAGAAGATAATGATAGTAGATATAGTCAAATAAGCACAGAATATAACTAGGAAGCTCAATGAAAGGATAACACACATTCAATCAGTCTACCAACAAACAAACAAAATACAAAATATCAAAACAAACACAAATACTTGACTTGGGATGTGATGAAGGTAATATGATCAACACATAACATAGGACCTACTGTTTGTGGAGAGGCATATGAGGATATATGTAACTAGGTCAAGATTCAGAACAGCGGGTAGGAACTGGCTGGGAGTAGGCCGGGGTTGGCAATACTATATTCAATAGCTTTAAGTGTCTCTGTGTAAACTGACTCCAGTCCAACGCCCACAGGGAAGATGATACTATACGCAACAGTTCCTCATTTCTCTCCATCCTCACATTCTATTAACTTCCCTTGTTTATGTCTAATAAGTTTATTTCCTGTCATCTCCAGATCATGATACCAGGAAATAACATGCACCCACGGGAGGAATATGTCCTGTACGACTACAACCACAAGCTGGTAGAGACAACCGTTACCATGGTATTGGAGGAGGGGTTAATCCCCACCAGGTTCCACAAGGAAGAGGTCAAGGCTGACAATGATAACCTTTTTGCCATCTCTGGAAGTGTGGTCAAGGACTACAACAGCGGTATTGTCTATGTCACAGAATGGGTAATGTACCTCATATAACTTTTACTTCTCAGTGTAACCAGGCTACGTGATTATGATGATTACACTTGTCATTTGTTAACAAACAGATGAAACAATTATGATCTAATCCAGGCTCCAAAGTAAAAGCCAGACGGACACACAATCAGACAAACTGGAACCATTAGTACTGGGACTCTGCTGGCCGTTGAAAATAAAGACAGAGCATGCGTGGGAATGCCATGAGTGCTGCGATGTTGGTTCTGGACTCAACTCATTCATAGATGAAGGAAGTCACACAAGAGACACTGCTGAAAGGGTATGAAATGATATGCCAGGTAATACACCAGGTCAAGGCATTATCAGCAGGGAATCTAGCTCCATTCTTCACCACATTTTATTCTCAGATAGATATCTGAAGCTGGACCAACCCAACAGCCATGATCAGACGTGAAGAACAGCTAACTTCCCTCCACTGAAGACTGAACCCTGGCTGCTATGGCAGTAAACCTGTGCATGGTTGAGAAACTTACATGCCTCACATGCAGTCTGTTACATCTGGCACAACACAAACTGTCGCAACGTTCTGCACCCAGCTAGTAGTCTGTGACGTGGAAGTATGACATCAACCTACACCCTCAAATATAGCATCCACTTTTTTTTGGCACTTCTTCGCTTTGACCTCAAGTGTGGTCCATACAAGTGCTGCTACTTCTAGTGCACTGGACTAACTTTTGCGTATGGATTAGCTTTCCCTATTACCAGTGTCCCTCACAATCAGACAAACCCACTCTGACTTCTGAGGTACTAGTAATTTACATCCCAAAGTCAAGGATGAGAAGTCAGCATCCACCTTTAGCTCAAAGTCTATGTTACTGTGCACAGGTTACAAATCCTAGGATAAAACTGGATGATCTGAATGCAAGCAGAATATCCAAGGATAAAACTGGAGGCTTTATGCTTGCTAGAAATCCCAGGATAAAATGGAGGTTGCATGTGCATTTAAACATTCAAGAGTAAACAACTTCATCTGACAAGTTGTGTCTGAATGTTCAGATATAACTATAATATGTCCCACAGATAAACATGACCTGCTCAATCAGGAAAATGTTCAAGCGTAAACAACTTCCCCTGACAAGTTGTGACCCAATATTCTGATTTAACTATAATATGTCCCACAGATAAACAAGACCTGCTCATTGCAGAAACTGCTCAGGAGTAAACAATTACAACTGACAAGTTGTGTATGAATATTCTGATATAACTATAATTTGACCCACAGATAAACATGACCTGCGCGATCAGAAAACTGGACCCCTCTCTGACAGCTCCCACTATGGCACATGGGCAGAGTCTATTCACAGTCGCCAATGGTAACAACCAGTTTACGTACCAGGTATGGAAACAAACAACAACTTCCACAACTAATACTACAACTGTGTCAAGTCATTATACTGCCAGTGCTACTGTTACTTCTCTATTGGCTGCCTTTTTCTTCTGCCATAATTTCCCTGAACATACTCACGCCAAGTCAGCCTATTGTTTGCCGTCTTCTGAAGCTTGCTTGATATCCTCCCAATATCATTCATCTGTCTCTATTTCTCTTCTCATGGTATCCTTTTCTTTAATTTATTTATTCTTGTGGATCTCAGTGGAAGGACTTTCTAGTTGTCCCATTGAGAGGTTTTCTCAGTGTGTATCCTATCTAGCACCAGTGTCATTCTCTCACCTTTCAATTCATTGCAATTTGTTTACTTTTCGTCATGAGCTCCACTTTGGTGAGTCTGTCATACCATTTTAGTCCCATTATTTTGCGCACACACCAGTTCATTGTTTGTAGTTAATTAGCAATTGTTTTAGTTATTATTCATGATTCTCATCCATACAGCTGGACTGACCGACCACTGGAGACAAATATTCTAAGTTTGGCATAGAATTTTCTAGTTTATTTCTTCTCAATATGTGACCAAAACATCCTAACTATCTACGTCCAATTTCTCTAACGAATTTACTATTTTCATGAGTTTCATGCAGAACTGTCCCATTCGTTTTTTTGCCGATCCATGGTATCCTTTGCAGTTTCCTCAGAAACCACAATTCCACTGCCTATAGATGTTTCTCAGATAGTCCATGCTTCACATGCATATAACAGTAGACTGTATTTAGCACTTTAACACTTTTTCTCACTACAGTTGACAGCTTTTTATAGGCCTGCATGTTTTCCATCTTGCAAAGACTACCTTTGCCATAGTGATTCTCCTTAAGGCATCTTCCATCAGATGTTATGACTTTCAAGATAGTTTAAGAATTGTCCCTAGTGCTTGGATATTATATTGTGGTATTTCTTTCTCCTTAAAGACCACCATAATCTCTGATCAAATATGTTTAACCTGCATTTTATTTTGTGTGAAAATGACAGCAATGTTGTCAGCGAAGTGCAGTTCATTATGCTACTGTCTTAGTCCACTGAATTCCATTTCTTGTGGCAGTTAATGTTGCCTACATAAAATAATCCAATCTACAGGCGGTAAGAATAAAAAAGGCATGCCGGTCACAATCCTGTTCCCATTTCAAATGTATCTGTTAGTTTTCCCTCAAGAAGAACTCTCTATTTCATACATTTATATGTTGCCTTTACTAAATTAATGAGATTATGTGGGATAATGTAGTCCCTGATAAATTTCCAAAGAGATTCACGTTTCCTATCAATGCTGTCAAAGACCTTTTCATAGTCCACAAATCCAATATAGAGTGGCAAATTCAGTTTCAATGTCCTGGGACTACCTTTCAATGTTCAGTATGTGCCCTGGTACTACCATTACCTGTAACCATTACTCCAGCTACTACCACTAACATCGTTGCTGTTGTTTCTTCCACCCCAGACACTATTATTACTCGTAGCACTATCACCGTGGGCACATTTACTACTAAGCTGCAACAAAAACAATTTCTTTGCATCATCATCTACAGGGACAGACCACAGTCAGGAGAATGCTGGTTGATGTCTGGGCTATGGAACAGGATGGCATCTCCGTAGAAGTATACTTCCTTCCCAAGCTTGGCTTACACCCCTTCCAATCTATGGTAGGGATGTTCATGAAGAACAGGACAGTTGTGGGCGAACTGGACTTTCCAAAGATTTTCAAAGAAGTCTTCCAGTCTGACATCAAACTTGATGGCAAAGATTCCCAAAACAGTTCCTCTTCCTCATCTCCCCCAAAGCCACCATTCACAACAATTACTGGAGACCAACTGGCCTGGGGGTTGCAACTTGAGCGAGTGCTGGATCAGCACATATCCCAGAAAATGGTCAATGTCTTCCACTACAGCCCTCTACATCTGGACACCACAAACTTCCAGGTGTCTCACTGTTACATGGAGCAGGAGACTAGCCCAGTCCTGCTGGTCATCAAAGCTAACTACTGTGAGGATGTTCTCCACAACTCTGTTGGGTTTTCCAACACATTACGAAGTGCCATTGCTCAGAGAATGAGTGTCTCCCTCTTGCACATTAGCAATCTGGCTCTAGGGCCCGACTACTTCAATGACACAAAAGAACACGCCACCAGAGTGACATTCACCCTTCTGGGTGCTGCTGCTGTTGATGGTGTCGCACAAAAGTCCATAAGTCAAGTCAAACAAGACCTTGCAATGGCAATCTCCAACGGAATAACTTTCCGTGTTCAATACACAACATATTCTAAGGAATTCATGGTTCACAAATCCTTTTACATATTGGACTACTCGGAAGAAACACTTGCAAATACAGAACTTGCCCTCATGGATAAGGCCACCGAATCACACGTCTCCCAGGGCAAATATTCACCAGGCACTGTAGCTGGCATTGCTATTGGCACTCTAGTCCTGGGCGTTGTTTTAAGTGCCGGTGTTCTCTACCTGTTGTATAGATGGAAGAGCCAGGGGCAACCTCTGGTACCATACAAGGAACACTCCAATTGTTGATGTGATCATATTTATATTAGCTGTTTCGTATTGTCTATTTCTCCTTTGTGAGGATGGAGCTACACCTGAGACTGGTTGAAGGGCACGGGTATGAAAATCTCTGATTGTGGTGTCTCAATACGATTACAATTACTATGAACCTGCAGGATATAGTTTTACAACCAGTCCTGGGGTTGGTCCAGCCTCATAAAAATTGATAACAGGCAGTTTTTAGAATCTTCTGCCTGGAACAACAAGGGAACTTGCCACTGCACTTCATTATGTAATGACCTATAATATGTGAAGACCTAACACTTCACATCACGACGGCTGGATCTGCCATGGGAGTTGTACTCTGAGAAAACAAACATGTGATCAGTCTCCTACAGCACACCATGACAGAATGAAACAAAGACAATAATGTGAAGAGAATGAGCCAAAGGTAATAGTGTGAAGAGAATGAAAGACATTTGGAGAAAGAATTCCTATGATATAATCAGATATGTTCCATTATCAGATATGTAGTTTGTTGCCATCAATATAAATAAACAGATTGCTTTTCTTGTTTATGTCTATTTCACATTACTGATCAGCACATTCTGTGATATCTCTTGTTTTGGTTAGATGATTTCAGTTCACATATGATCACAATTCTTCATGCTTTCTATTCGTTGTGATCGCTCGGCACTATTATAAATAAAGAACCAACAAGATTTCACTATGGGTAAACTTATAGGTGCTCAGTTTCCCACAGAATATGTGAAAGTTATAAACAGTCAGAATTGATGGCTGATGTAGACAACACCACAATTGACACCTTTATTTCCCACAACATTTCCTGGTACTCAATTCAGGCTGTGTCGACCTGGGAACACAGATCACGTTTGTTTTTACATCCTCATCTCAAGGGGGATCAAAATCATACCAACTAAGTCAACATAATAAATGTATCCTAGTCACTGTTCTACCGCGGCTTCCTTTGATTCTGACAGCCATTCTCTAAAATGATAAATCCTGCACGGTAGCAGGGGAGAAGGGATTGTGTATGGATCTCCTTAGACACAGGTGGCCATGTCACAGAGTTGTGAGGTATTTTAGAGACGGCTGCCTTACCAACTAACTCGCTCCCTTTCAATGAGCACCACCAGTGTTGGTCTAAGGCTGCTTATTCAATATACGAGGAGGCTTCAAATGAAAATCTTAAAAGTGTGATAGAAATTACAATAACCATGTCATTGTTTTGTAACCTGTCAATACTGTTGTTAAGGATGTCCTGACGAATATGGTGACGTCATAAGAACAGTTAAGATGACCGCCTTAATTAATTCTGTGAGAGACTTTTTGGTCCGATGAAGAGGTACAGCACATGAGACAAAGAGAATTTTTTCTACAGGAATTCAAGCATTTTACTGGCGCTGAAAGAATTGCATTGAATGCAGTGGTGACAACATCGAAAAATGATACATTTGTTCTTTTCTTTTTCAGAATATATTCACCACACAGAACACAAACATTTAAGGTTTTCATTTGAAGCTCACTCGTATTTGTGACTAATCTCTCTCCAGATGCAAGTGCACAAACGCATGCACACAAGTGCACAAACACACACATAGAAGTGCACAAACACATGCATAGAAGTGCACAAATGCATGCACACAAGTGCACAAACGCATGCACAGAAGTGCACAAAGGCATGCACACAAGTGCACAAACGCATGCATAGAAGTGCACAAACACATGCACACAAGTGCACAAACACATGCACACAAGTGCACAAACACATGCACACAAACACACACATCCATATTGCCACATTAAGAGAGAAAATAAAAATGGAGGTCAGCGCAGGAGAATGGACAATGGCGCTCGTTCTTATACATCCAGTGTACTGATGCTGACATAGCGGGTTCAACCCTTACACCGGTCAGTTGGGCTAAAATGTTGACTTCTCATTCTTAACTTGGGGAGGTACATAAGTACCTCTGAAGTCAGAGTGGGAGGTCACCTAATGGTTAGGGTCACAGGTAATAGGGAAAGCTAATCAACCCACAAAAATAAGTCCAGTGCACTAGAAGTGGTAGCATATGTATGGTCTACACTTGAGTTCTACGTGAGCGAGCACCAAAAAAAAAAGAGAAAAATTAGAACATGCTGTCACAATTGGAAAGATTTATGCAAAGAAAGATAGAGGAAGACAACAAAAGAAAATTCTTGACTGTCTTCCACCATGGCATGGAAAGATGTCAGCACACAAAATGATACCTTATGTCACTTAAAAGTCGACAGGGTCGACTTCATTGCACCGGGTTTTATCCCATATGGCTCGGTCTCTTTCCGCAGCACGGAAAGCGTCGCACAAAGCACGAACTCCGTAGCTTTTAGCGACGACCCACAGGAGTCTCCGAAACATTTAACTAGTACACTGAAGGACGCGGCCCGGAATTGAACCCACAACCTTCGGAGCACGAGTCAAACGGCTTGACCACTTCTCCACAGAGACTCCCTACCGTATGTTCGAGGTCATGGGATGTGGAGAAACATGATCGCCCACTCTAGCTGGCCTGGCACTTAATGATGATAATATTTGATGAAGTGTCAGAGATGAAAGAAGACAATGAAGTAGAAAGGATGAGAGAAAGAGATTCACAGAAACAGCTCTAATGGTATTATCAGATACATTATGTTATCCTACCTGTATTTTACTGTCATCAAGAGAAATTAAATATTGATTGGTTTCATTTGTAAAACATCACCTTTATCATACATGGACACCGTATCTGCATTCCAGTTTCCCCTCATAGATACCAAACTATGTTTTTTTTCCCGCTCATTCGCTTTGAACTCAAGTGTAGTCCATACATACTATTTATAGTAGCGATGGACTGAATTTTGCATGTAGATTAGCTTTCCTTAATAACAGTGCCCCTCGCAATCAGGTGAACCCACTCCGACTTCAGAGGTACTTGTAATTAACGTCCCCAAGTCAACGACAACAAGTTAACATTTTAGTCTAGCTGTCCACTGTAGGGGTTGAATGACACTATATGTTTATATCTAGTGACCAAAAGTATGTTTATACAAATTTTCTACTGTTAAGCAAATTCACTAGCTATTTAGCAAGATAGCACCGTCATCCCTTTGAGGTTAACTTCACAGTTAAAACTGTAAGTGCCACTACAACAAAATTTAAGTGCCACTACAACAAAACTTAAGTGCCACTACAACAGTCTCTATCAGTTGCTCATTCTGTGGGTGCCTGGAACAGCTATGGAGGACCTGCACTTTCATAAGAATGACTCTGGGCTGCCAATAACAGATAACCCAGAAGCAATTGGGTCAGAAAGAAAACAACGCACCTTAAGTACTAATATCTCAACATATGCATGCCCATCATGACATATGTACATAAGCGTGCACACATGCACACACACACAAGCACGCACATGCACACACACACAAGCACGCACATGCACACACACAAACACGCATGCGGGCGTGCACACACACACACACATGTAGCAACACAGACTACACGTAGATATAAATACAGCCATTCAGGGTCATCAACTAAGTCAATCTTCAGAGGTTAGTCACTGTATGAAGATAAGACTTAAATTCACTACGGCAAACCCACAGAGGTGCTCAGTCTTCATGAACATATGACACATGTCCTGCAGGTTGACTACTACTATAGCTCACCATAACCACCATTCTATAAACAGTGCAACTATGTGTGCAACTGCATATCACGTAGCTGTGCCCTATTGATCTAGTCCAGTGGTTCTCAACCTTTTTTGGCCCATGCTCCCTTTCACCATATGTTCAGAATGTCACCCCCCATCCCTTTTCCAAAATCTCATTCTACCACCCCTTTACACACCCACCCAACCGCCCGCCTGCCACCACACACACACACACTCACACATAATTCAAGAAAGAGGGACATCACGTTTTGAGTGGCCCTGAAGCCAGTTTCAGTCTGCCAATATGTGGTCTTAATACCCCCCCCCCCCCCAGAAACCCTAAAATTCTCCCCTGGTTGGGGGGGGAGAGAGAGAGAGAGAGAGAGAGAGAGAGAGAGAGAGAGAGAGAGAGAGAGAGAGAGAGAGAGAGAGAGAGAGAGAGAGAGAGAGAGAGAGAGAGAGAGAGAGAGAGAGAGAGAGAGAGAGAGAGAGAATTCCCCACCGGTTGAGAACCACTGATCTAGTCAATGACTTCATAAGGTATGTGGTTTTCTTATTTTGTTTCATTGTTTCAAAGACCTCTGATGACAACTGACAGTTACATAAAATTCAGAACTCACCTTTAACTAGCTTGGTTGTCAATGACATAACAGGCACTTTGTATATTTTCTCCAGGTAGTTTTTGATGTCAATATCAGTCATTCTGTCCAGAATGAACCAACAATGAATGTGTATCAAAACAAACACAACTCAATCAACAGGACAGTTGTTGTACACAACTCTTAGTCTGTATTGTGTAAACAATATAAAATATCACAAAGTAAATGCCACTTTATATAACACAGAAAACACAACAAGATGTTGTGGTCTGTACTATGTAAACTTCAACCATGGATAAATGAAGCATGAGTGGATGCTAAGCATTGTCATGTCTTTCTTGCAACAACTTACATGGGTTTAATGTCTGGGTCATGCTGGAGGTCAATGCAATGAACCAGCTGATCTACTAACTTCAAGAGCACCAGATTTAGCTCTCTAACTATGGATCAGGGAGATAGTTTAAGGATCACATACAAGTGACTGCTGAGTAGATACAGCTATTGTACACAGTGAACAACTAGGGTTAGAATTACATTGTAAGAAGACAGAGATGATGGTCACCACTAAGAAGAACGAAATACCACAATGTAATATCAGGGTAAATGGTAATATTCTTAAACAAGTGAATCGGTACAATTATCTTGGAACCGTCATGACATCTAATGGGAGGTTGAAGAGATTGGAACAAGAATCACCATGGCGAAGGTAGCCTTTTTCAAGATGAAAAACATACTGATCAATAACAAGATGTCAATTGCAATGAGAAAATAGTGTTGAAAGCTCCATGGAACCTGTATTTTTCAATGATGTGAAACATGAACAATGAGCAGACAAGCTGAAAAACATAAAAACATCTAATGGCTGTGGAATTGTCGTTTCTGAGGAAATTGCAAAGAATATCATGGGTAGACAGAAAAACCAATGAGCAAGTCCTACAAGAAAACTGTTAGCTGATTAGAGAAATTAGACACACACAGTCAACATTTTTGGGCACGCTATGAGAACACATAAACTAAAGAACTTGGTGACAACTGGCAAAATTGAGGGGAAAAGAATAAGGGAGGACAGAGAAGTAAATATCTGGATGGCTTGACCACATGACATGGTCCAGATATGAACACAAAGATTATCCACGACTGTGGTGATACATGACCACCTATGCTTGTCGGCAGTGGCACATGATGATGATGATGGCTGCTGAGTGAAGACACAGCAACAGACAATGCAACCAATGAAAGATGACCTCCAGAAAACTGTTGACAACATCACGAGAACTTGTCTGTCGGTGTAATCATAACAACGAATGCAAGATAAAAACAATGCAACCCATTTAATGATGCTTGAGTGTGGATTCAAGTGTACTTCAAACAGAGAGAGATGGATATGAATCTGAAGTGCTTCCAACCAGCTAGTTACTGAAACAATCAGGATCTACACCCTGCAACATTTGATGGTGGGAAAGACACACAAAGTTCTATCTTGCTGATTCTGTATCACACATTAACCAATCACAAAACAATCATCATCACCATCATCATCATGAGCCGTGCTGATAAGCGTGAACGGCCATGGTTTGTCATATGACACCAGCACGTCTCAGACCTGGTCTGTAGTATGACAACAGAAAGGTACAAGTAATCAACAGATGCCATGAAGCAGCAGTTTAATAGCCAACACACATTTTAGGGCATGTACTGTTCTGTGAACCAGCCATTAATGAACTCTCTCAGTGAGGTCAGCAGGGCTGAATGGGTAATGGCCTAATGGCGAGGAACACTGGTAAACGGGAAAGATAGCCCATACACACAAATCAGTCCAGTATGGAGTGGAACACACACACACAAAACTCCCAGTCATAGAATGTTACAGCAGCTGCCAAACTGGGCGATATTTATTAAAAACAATGAAATCACAAGTGTATTACTTTACATAAGCCAGAGTCACACAGATACTCTTGTCAGATTTCTTTTGTATCTTCTTCCTTTAAGACTCCTAATGCAGAATAGGCCCATAACCATGCCTGCCAAGCCCTTTATAGGCCAGTTCATGGTTGGCCGGATGTTGATTTATATTTTCTATCGTGTGAGATGGTCAGTCTGATTAAAAAATTAGGAAGCATATTCACACATAACAGGTTGAGTGGTACACATGATGACCTTCAATCACACATGATACAATTATTGTTACACATGACAACCTTCAATCACACATGACACAATAACTGGTACACTTGAAGACCTTCAAGCATACATGACACAATTATTGTTACACACAAAGAATGGCCAATCACACAAGTTGTACTCTTGTAGCAAATAAGGGGTTAAAATGACATGACAGGACAGGACTCATTGCCTCTTACTTACTTACACAGAGAGAGAGAGAGAGAGAGAGAGAGAGAGAGAGAGAGAGAGAGAGAGAGAGAGAGAGAGAGAGAGAGAGAGAGAGAGAGAGAGAGAGAGAGAGAGAGAGAGAGAGAGAGAGAGATTCTTCTCATTTAAATACTCAAGTAGCAGGTCAGCATGGTCGAATGGGTAAGAACGTGTGTTCTTAAACAATCGGTGTGCTGATGCCAAGGTTAGGGGTTCAACCCCTACAACGGACAGCTGGACTAAAATGTTGACCTGTCGTCCTTGACTTGGGAACATAATTACAAGTACCTCTGAAGTCGGAGTGGGTTCGCCTGTTGGCGAGGGACACTGTTAAGAGGGAAAGCTAATCAACACAAAAAATTCAGTCCATCGCTACTGTACAATAGTGAGTATGGACTCAGCTTGGGTTCAAAGCGAGCGAGCGCAAAAAACAAAAAAAAAAACACAAAAAAACCACTCGAGTGTCACTAAAAATATAACAATGAACAAGTTTAAAACGCTTATAGGAACTGACAAAATATGACACACTTTGAACGTTCAAATACGGTAAGCAACCATTCTGATGAGATATTGCCACCCATGTCAGAAGAGGGCACACTCTGAATATAATCAATATGAACACTTTGAAATGAAATCAAAGCATCTGCTAAAAAGAATAAAACAAAGCACATTAAAGCTACATATGTCAATATACAGTAGTTTCATCACTGTTGATATTAGATTTAGAAAAACAAAACATGATTAACGAGCCAGTCCCTTTTTTCTCAGGAGCCAGAATAAATATTCAGCAAATATGAGCTAAGAAAATTACTGATAATTCATGCACCAGATAAACATTTCACATGCCATGGTGTCCTTGATTTTTCTACCCTGGTAGATTTGTATTACATAAGTCAACCCAGCTTTAGCACCTGGCTGTTGAGAAGATACTACAAGGCTCTATCAAATACTGCACAGAGAGATCTAATCCATGGCCAGATGAAACAACCCTTGATGTTCAAACTCGATGGTAGCCTTCAGGATCTGCTGGAAGCAGTGCAGTTCATGGTGGAAACACATCTTCAGATATAGGCCGATTTCAAGGAAAGAGGAGGAGGAGAAGAAGAGGAAATAGAAAGGACTCAAAAAACTACATTATAGCAAAACTCACTGTGGATGAACTTCAAAATGAACTTGGTTCTTTGGAATAGGATCTTCGGACTTCAGTATTTTCATCCAAAACTGGGGGAGAAACACACGGAGTTGGGGATCTCCTTTCGTGTACACTGGATATTTTGGAATTCGCCGTTGCCATAGTGGTCTGTTAGAAATTCGCACATAAATTATAACATTAAGATATGTAATCGACACACAAATTATAACATTATGATATGTAATTCACACACAAATTATATTCTATGATGCGAACATATGCATAACTAAACAACTGAAAATTCAGACCCCAGGTAAACATTTCAGGTGCCATGGTGACCAGGATTTTTCTCCCCTAGACAAACAACATGGTAGATAGTGGTAGATAATTATGATAACAATATTGGTCTTGTTGATGACAATAATGGCCCATGTACAGTGAGACAGAGCTGCTGATTGTTGTTAATTATATTATTGCAGAAATAGATCTTTGTTTTCAGTCCGAAGTCTTCATGTATTCTATGTCATGGCATAATGAGCTGGCAGTACAGTTCCCTATTTCACCTGTCCTGAAATCAGCCATGCATGGTTCAGAAAACAAACAAACCAATGCAGCTGAAGTTGTTAACTACTAATAAACACACTGAACAGTTTCAAACAAAGACAAATATGTCTCAGACAGCATCTGTTGTTCTCACCAACAATGAGTATACTATCTCCTAAGGTGGCAATAAGTTTAGATAAGTTGCAACAGAGAGAACAATGCAGTCAAACTGGCGCCAGCAACCTGCGACCAGCGATATGGCAAAGACAACATTGTTGCTGCTGATTAACCACGAACACGTAAATAATAAGTTCTGATGACTGTTGACTTATTTTGGAATGTTGTTGCACAAGAATAATTACAAGGCAGAGTCCAGGAAAACACATGACACAATAGAAAATGACCCAGGTGAAATGTTGAATACAAAGTGATTGACAGGTCTAAAGAGTATATTACAAGGATTAAATGGGTGGAGCTACAATACTTTAGGCTGTCTGGAAACATCTTCTACAAATATTACACTTCAGAAAGGGATGAGAGACAATGCATGTGGAGTAACAGTGTATAATGCCACGTACCAAAAACACAAAAGCTGATGCATTAGAAGATAGCCCTCCCAGTAAGACATGATTAGCTCCAGTCTCAGATTCCAGAGTTCATGATCAGACAAACAAGGTAGCACTCAGCTGCTCACCCAAGTTAATGACACATTGTATAATACAGGGTGATACCCAAAAAAAACGGAACCAACAAATCTTTTAGTAATTGAGAAATTTTTTGGCATCATTGGGACGACACAGAGGATTGGATCGAGATCAACAGTGGTTCCAGCAAAATGGGACCACCTCACACACATCAAATGACTCGCTATCCTGGCTGAGAGATTGATTTCCTGGGAGACTGATCAGCATGAAGTGTGACTTGGAGTGGGCATTGCATTCACCTGACTTGAACCCCCAAGATTTGTATTTATGGGGGTATCTTAAGGATAATGTGTACCAGAACAACCCTCAAACGATTGGTGAACTGAAGGCAGTAATCATAGCAAAGATCAGGGAAATCCCCACAGAGGAATGTGGTCGAGTAATTGAAAATTTAGCGCAACGTATGCAAGTGTGCATCCAATGCTGCGGAGGACATTTGAAGTATATTTTGGAAAGAAGATAACTTTTATGTAAAGCGACCAAGGTAACTGAAAATTTTGGAAATGATAGTACACAGACTGAAGATTATGTTCACCAAATTTCAAGAAATGTGCTTGACCTTTTTAGGATTTAATAAACTTGTTATGGGTTCTGTTTCTGTTTC